>JAOVVB010000046.1:14750197-14760451 GCA_028570985.1 Heterobranchus longifilis
CTCAGTTTAAACTTTTGTTCCGTGATTTATGTTCTATTCTGAATAAAATATTAGAAGTTGGCACCTCCACATCATTGTATTCAGTTTTTATTCACGATTTGTATAGTGTCCCAACTTTTTTGGAATCCGGTTTGTAAATAACTGAGTACTTAAATGGCGGACCTAACGCGTTAGATTACTTATTACATCAAAAAAATAATTCAAGTACTCTAACGCGTATTCAAAGTACTTTGTAACGCGTTACACTCCACACTGCTCCTTACTTTAACTATAATGATAAGAAAACACAGTGAACTGATTTCAGTTAAAAAGGCAGAAGTCATTTATGCAGGACTATGTTAAAGGTCAATATTTCAAACAAAATATTTACATTATTCTTTTTATCATGATTTTCTGTTAAATACAGTACTGTGAAAAAGTCATCTGCACATGTTTCTTACTGCCTGTGGTCACATGTGATTTGTTGGCAGATCATCAACAAGTCATTCATGTTTGAATTCAGTCCTGTATATACTTTATATGTATCTGTCCTGTACATTATGGTGCCCGATACAATCTATACAATAACTATTACATAAATGAAATCAATAGGTGGGGGGTATTTCAGACACAGAGAGGGAAAGCGTGGGAAATCCAACAACATGCTAACATTTTGACACTATGTTGTAGGAATGTATAACCTTCTTTGAAAAATCCTCCTCCTCCTATCTCATTTTTCTGAAAACTATAAGTCTTCCTGAATAGAGGCATTGATGAGTCAGTGGTGTTACCCTCACCAGCTATATGGGAGACCAGGGTTGAGTTCTGGTCAAAGCACCACACTGGGGGTGGCATATGCTCTCCTAGTGCTGGTCCCAAGGCTGGACAAAATTAGAAAGGTTGGTGAGGAAGGGCATTTGCCATAAAACCTGTGCTGATTGAAAGATATGATAGAGATTTTCCACTGTGGCGACCCCTAACAAAAAGCGAAAGAAGATTCTCTTATGCATATGTCTCAACCAAGTAAAAGTAGATTACTAGTAATTTACCATCTACTATTAAAATGAAAATTTAAATTCCAATAAAGCACAAGATAGAAGATAAAAAAAAAATGATATCTGAATACAAAGATTACGCCCATTTTGTTACGACATTGTCATCATCTTAATCAATACTTTGTACCACGGTGTTTATCTGCTTGTAAACATCAGGTTGGGTAAGAGCTCAGTTTAACAAACAGATTAGAGAGGTGTTAGAAATGCAAACCCGATTCCTGTAACGTTTGACTGTTTGCTGTAATTCAGACAGCATGTTCTCATATTGTTTGCTGAATACCTGGTTTGATCAAAGCCTGGCTATGAAAATAATATGATATTATCATAAAGGATAAACTGAGAGATCATTTAAGACGGGCATTTTAGGACACTCACCAGCATGCAGATGTCCATGGGGAGGTAGACCCTGCGTCTCTGGCTGTGGTACGGTGTTGCACGCAGACACGTCACAATCCCTTGTGCTTTACCAATATGGCTGGCGGCATGATCTGCATGGACATTCTTTACTCCTTTACAAAGACATGCAAAAATATTAAGCAGTTCATCTTACTTACTCTCTTTCCTCAAAGGATTATGGTGTCTATACTTGCATTTACACTCTTGCAAATAAAGGGGGTTCCTTTTTAAAAAATACAGATTTGGAGCTTAATTTACACTGTATGGTAAATTAAAATGATGGACGGATTTGTGAAAATGGGTGTGCAAAAATATGTTGTAAAACATGTATAGTCAGGCCAACAATCACCTTTGTGAGTAAAGCTTTGAATGAATGTCTTTTTTTGGCTTTTCTTTTTTTCCTTCAATAACTGTACTGAATTTCTTATCCATGCAAGTATATTACATATGGGCTAGATTCTAGCTGCAGGTGTCCAAGTCGTCATTTACGGGTTTCCCAAACCACCAGGGGGCCACATAAGGATGAAGGATTTATATATTCCAGGTAGGCTTTGTCCTCCTGAGACCCAAAGTCTAATGTTGTGTATACTGTAATGTCTCTGTTTATTAGCAACTGCTAGCTATGGACTTAATCACTGTCTACAAGCAGGAAGAAGTTCAAAGTAATATTCAAAATAACTCATACCCAACAGTCCTCATATGAGGATCATATAAGAATATACTCCGATCAGCTATAACATCAACACCAAGATCCCCAAACTCCCGAGCTTTCAGTCAGACCGAGCACCCATGGGAAGTCCATTCCACAGAGCCCCCACCCCGCATCCCACAGCAACCAAAAGAGCCGGGAGGTCTTGTGGAGCCACACCCCGAGTGGCCAGAGCTGTCCAGACGGCACAAGAAAAAGACCCTATGGTTTAAAGTTAATGGTTTTAATGTTATGGCCGATCAGTGCTCTAAACACAATGCTTTAAGGTCCCCTTTCATGCACTCGGTTTCTAACTGATCATAGATGAGACCGAATTCTTCCAACCAATTGTAACTGCAGGAGGCAGGATTCACACAGAGCCTAGCTTACAGTTTTACTTTAATTATGCTTTTAATGTTTTAATTATTTTGTAATTCACTCTACAAAGAAATATTTATTATATATTTATATAATATTACTAAAACTAATATTATTTGTCTATCTTCTTTGACCCAAATACATTTCCACACCTGTTACGCCTATAATAGTTAGGTCAAATATGTGGCTCATTGCATTTGCAATTAATAATCAACTCATCATAAATAATTAATATTGACATGTTGCACATTTTTTCACATTTTAAGTTTACGTTTTATTATTTAACAGTTATAATAGCACAATCCCTACAAATTAGTTATACGATCAACAAAAAAAAAACAGTTTTCAGAATACTGTTCTTGTCTCTTCGTATTTTTAGCACTTCATATTTTTTTTTACATCTGAAGTCTTATATTGTGCATAATTATAATTCTTATATTGTGAATGGCAAGTGCACCACCTTGTGGTGTACATGTTAACATGCATGCGAGCTACAGAGAAATATTATGTGAAACAAAGAATACAGGTTAATACGTTTTTAATCGGTTAAATTATTAGATTAAAAATATTAACGTTAACATTCCTACTTTGGATAAAATATATACTAAAATAAAGAATGTACCATTTGAACAGGATGTGTACAGTAGCGTTAAGTGCATTGGCTATTAGAATTTCAAACTGCAAAACAAAAACCTCTTAAAAAAATAAGGTGAAAATTGGCAGCAATTTTGCTGAAATTAACGAGTAGAAAAAAAATCAATGTGATGTTACGTGAATGTTTTTCAGTAATGTCCCATTCGCTGGTCAGAGCATTAAAGCTTCTGTTGCCTTGGGGACAGAAAATTATCACTCTGCCTCTTCCATCTCTCCCACTTTACCGCCTGAACCCTGAGCTTTTGTACTGGAGGCTTAAGAAGGAACTACTATAATAAAGAAATAACTCTGTGTCATGCCATCACTTAGATGTGCAATTACACAGAAAGAGAGAGAGAGAGAGACACGTGAGGTTACCAAGAATCTCTGCATCAACGAAGATGAGCAGAAAAATCAAGGAATATGTTTCAGTTTGTGTGTGTGTGTGTATGTGTGTGTGTTTGAGACTTTTAATTGACGAACAAAATGAGTGAAAAAAAGAAATCATCCTAAGAGAACATGTTTAAAGAGCTATCTGAATCTAGATACTACTATTAAAGTTTGAACAAAAGGTGCAACATCTATCAGTCACACTGCGCAGGAGATATCAGTCTGCCTTACTCCTAAATGAAGGTTCATTATCTGAAACTTAACCCTGACAAAACTGAACTCATGTATCTAACATTGACAAACTCTCCTCTGCTGGTCCTGTCAATCACAACTGACTCATCTGTCACAGACGTAGAAATATTTGAGGGATTTTTTTTAGTTGCCTGCCTTAACTCCAGTGGCACTGCTTCATCTACAAGTTCTACAAATTTCCTATTTACAAAAGGAGAACAAAAACAATTTTTGTCACAGGATCTGCTCAAATGCTGCTTATACAATACATTCTCAAATAGAGCTTGTTCTTTCACACAATCACTTACAAGGGGAAGGATCAGGTTTATACAAACCAAGTTTGCAATCTTGGGATCAGGTGAATGTTTAAGGCCCTATGTCTGATTAGATGCCTATGCCAAGAGAGAGAGAGAAAAAAAAAAAAGGAAAAAAAAAACAACAACAACACAACAGAGGACTAGACTGAACAGTTTCTCAAATTTCAATGTGTCTCTTGCTATCTGATTAACTACAATCATTATTCACATCTAGCTATACTTGAAAATCAAGACATACAGTAACCCAGAAAAGACAATAAAGTTAGATAAATCTAAACTTATTAAGATTTGTCATCATCGGTTTGCAAGCAAAGATTTTTAATAAATTTTGACTCGGAAAACGAACAAGTTTCGGTTTACGAGTAGCATGCGCTTCTTGTTTTGACGCCAAGCGTCACGTGATCACAACTGAGCCAATGGTTTTTCTCTCTCTTGCGCTGCGGAATTGTGGGTAATCGTCTCTCGGTCTTAGAGCGCGTCTCTCGTGGTAGTCCTGAATGTGTTCATGTGCTAATCTGTTAAAGCTTTGAGAATGCAGCATAATCAGATACAAATGAAACAAAATGAGATTAAAACACAGTTAACATTGGTTAATTAGATAACTGAACAAATAAGCAGGTGTAAATGTGTACACCTTTTTTTTTTACTTTCAAATTTTTGTACAGGTGTACAAAAATGTGTCTATACCTGAGCCCTCATGAAAAGAAAACAAAAGAAAGGGGAAAAACAATAATTGTAAATAAATCACCCTAGGACTGTCCCTGTTCAGCAGGCAAGTCCAGCTTTAGCCATGTGTCTTTATTACTATCCGAAAACTCAAAAAATATCCTCATCTTGTGTAATGACACCTTACTTTCTCTGCAATTACTTGAATTATTAAATACTTATTGATTTTTCTATTTAGAGCATTATTATTTATTATTTATTAGTAAATGATTTTACTTCTTTTCATCTAAAAAAAAAAATGCAGACTCACCCAAAGTCTCCAGAAGGAGGTAGAGGAGAGACGACTGGGTATTCTCTGCATAGGCCTCCAGGTCCTGAAGATTCCTGTACGCTCGGTCCTCCATATCCTTTTCCTTCAGAAAGCAACATTGTCAGTTCTTTACTTCTTTAATACTGAATAAGGATGTGGTTACGATGTGGTTATTAATACACTAAACAAACAAAAATAGTAGACCTACTTGAACACAAATTTAGATTATGAAGTACTATACTGTATAAATCTGTGTCCAAGCAGGTCAACACTTAATGTAATATAATAGCTCCAAATATGTTTCCAAATTGCTCCCACTTTAGCGTTATAGATCTTTATATTACACAACGCTGATTTAACCTCGAGTTAATTCTCACACACAGACACACACATTTCATCAGTGATGCACTTCCTGTGATCAACATGAGATGAAATTATTGCAGGGTGACACTAAATGGCAGAACGTACCCTTTCAGCTATGATTCTCAAGAGCCATCTTCTCGTCAGTTTGTGTTTCTTTACTGCCTGCAAAGACCACATTTACATTCCGAATGCACTCACACATTACCAATGAATTCACAAGGTGATCTTTCAGTCAAACATGTAAGCAACATATAATCTGGTAAAGAAGCAACACAATTATTTGCATGTTTTTTTTTATACAATGAGTGAAACTGACCCTCCACAACTCCGCACTAGCGGGCTGCACCGGCGGCTCGTCTCTGTAAATGTCCTCCACCGCTGTCTTCCAAAACTGCATTCGCATTAGACCAATAGCCTTCTGAGACACAGAGTCCTTCACCTACACATCAACAAAATCAGGTTATAATGTCACACTGACTTATCAAATACTGTATACACATTCATATACAGTAAGGGCTACAGTAGAGAGGTCACATGCTCACTTTTCCGTTAATATCTCCCAAAGTAAACAAGCTATGAAGATGAAACTGGGTGTAATTATGTAATGTCATTTTCAATGACTCTCAATTTCTTGTGTAATGATTTAAACAAGAAATTACAAAACTATTTATGGGAACTCATGTTTGACCTTGAAAACCTTTTGTTTTGACATTTGTCAAGCTACACATTCATGGAGGTTTATTTAGTTTTACCTACACGAATTTCAGTTTGTGTAAGTAAAACTAAATACCCATTACGAAAAAAAAAAGGTAAAAAGCAAGGTTTGCCAATATATGCACGTATATGCATATATTTCTTATTAGTACTGTAAGGAGGATTTTGCAGGTTCTTTTTTTTTTTAGAACCAAAGAAATCTAGGTTCTGATGCAACTTGGGGATTGAATCATCTTCACTTAGTGCAGTTGAAAGGGATTTTGTAAGACCTTATTGCATCATAAGTCATTGGGGTCACTGAGTAATTTCAGCATAAAACAGATGGGCCTTGCTTCATTTCATGATTGCATTCAGTTGATGACAAAAACTGTATGTGTGGCTTCTTCTGGTCATCAATCTATTGAGAATCATGAAGAAAGGACTGAAGAGGTGCTGTATTGCAGTCCACCTTGACTCAACACGTCACTGAAAGCATTACTACCAAAAAACAACCCAGGAACAGCAAAATCTGTAATAAGATTTTATCTCTAATAAAGAGCCATAACGAGATTAACCTGTGAAATTCTGGAGACTTCATCAGAAAAGCCATTTTCTTGATATAAATTAGAAAACAAGTAAATAAAAGATACACTAACTAAACAGACCTAAATTAAATTTAGTATAATGCTTAAACCTACACTGAATATCACATCACATTACCAGGGAAAAATGTTACCCTTAAATTTAAAAAATAATTCATCACTAGATAGAAAAGTACAAAGTCTTTATTAATGGTCACTCTGTAGACCTGTACGCATTTTTATGAACTATGAGAGCTGTTCAGAATTGTGCGGAATAATAGAACACAGTTATGAGAATAAAAGCTCCTTTATAAAACCTTTACTTCTCTATATCAGCCCCTGCTACACTGACGCACTTATCCTAATGTTTCACTGCTGCTTGGATAACATCAAGGTTAAAGGTTTAGCCATGATCAGACTGCCTGCTTCATCTCTGAAACGCTGGCCTCCCAGTAACACTTTTAACGGCCAATACATGGAGCAAGGTTAACACTGTACTGGGGATGTGCCAAGAACTCCTAGTCGAGCTCCTGTAATGAGCAAGTGGTGCTTGTGAATGATTGACAGTTCCCATACACAAATGTACTTTTTCCACAAGTTGGAGACGAGCTATCCCTTCATTTTCAAGGATCAGGTGATCCACTTGCTAAATGTTCACTTTAACAACTGCAGTGTGCTCCTAAGCACCTCGGCCAGGATCGTCATTCACGGACATAATAGCCCTCATTAAAATATTTGCACCGTTCACATGTTTTACTGCAGCTAACTTCATTCAAGAAAAATTGTACTACAATTAAAAAGTTAAATAAAGCCCAATTTAAATAACCTTTTCAAAGGGTCCAAAAAATTAGGACATGGTTACCAGGATGATTTGTGCTGAATAACCAGTCCAAAGGAAACACAGTGCTATTGTTGTTCACAAGATTACTGAAGTTACACTTTATGGCCAAAATTATGTTGACACCTGACCATCACATCCACATGTGCTTCTTCCTCAAATTGTTGCCACAGTGTCGTAAGCACACAATTCCAAGGGCTGCACAAAAAGACCCAAACATGACGTCCAAAATGCCATGTGTTACCAAAGCTGGTGCAGAAGTAGAACTCAAATATACTGCACAGAGCCTTGACCACAACCCCACTGAACATCCTCATGATAAACTGGAATGTCGACAATATGTATTCAATACAGGTGTCGGATCTCACTAATGCTCTTTTGGATGAATAAACTAATCTATACAGCCAACAAGTAGGGCTTATTATTATAAGAGCAAAGGGGTGGGTTACAGTAATCTGGAACGGGATGATCAAAAAGCACATATTAGTGTGATCGTCAGGTGTTCAAAAGCAGGAAGGTATTGACAATGTTTCCATGATCCTAACTGACTAGTCCCTGGAGTTATGAAAGCTTTCTTTCATTCCTTATCAGGGCCCTGTTTCAGAATTCTAGCATTATTTGTATTCTGGCAGAAGAACTCCATGACCTTAAGTACGTCTTGTGGTCACAGGTACTTGGTGAGTTATAAATATAGTGAGATATTTGAACATTCGTAGTTTGGACTACAGTTCTGGTAAACTATCTTTTAGGTTGAATTTCAAGGTTCAGTCATTACATACTTAAATATAGAAATATATGTATTAATAAATATGTGTGTTCAGCTAGATATGGTGCACCAAGTGCGAAATTTATAAAATATGAATAATTTATAGAAATTATAGATTTCCTTTGACAGCTATTTACTTTTAATGGGGCAAAGCATAAATAAAATGGGCATGTGACCCATTGCAATGCATGCCTGTGGACTGTTTTAAAATGACTGCTTCTTTGTATGGAGTCAGAGTTGACTAAGAAAATACTGGTTTTTGTTTGTACGGAGAGATTAAGAGAGAGCAAGATGTGTGATTTCACTCAATGGTTATATCACCTGGATAGAAATCAAATAAGTTCAACCTTTATTCGTCACGTATACATTAAAGGTGTAAAGGTGAGAGTGTGTATGTAAAGGGGCACAGTGTCAAATTACGCGTGCGCACACACATAACGACAGAGAGGGAGAAAATGGATCTTTAACCTCTTTAATGAAACTTTCTTTTGCTTTACACATGCGCACACACGTGTGTTATAAGAAACAGTACACGCACGCTGTACACACGCACTTACAAACACAAAATAAAAGATGTTTTACATGCACACATGTGGTCACAGTGTATTAAACAGTACATGTTATAGTGAACAGTACATACGTGCATGGATGTTGATTTTACCAGGAAGAGACGCACGCTAAGACCCAGTAGGGGAGACGATTACCCACAATTCCGCAGCGCAAGAGAGAGAAAAACCATTGGCTCAGTAGAAGCGCATGCGTGATACTCAGTACTCGTAAACCAAGACTCGCTCGTTTTTCAAGTCAAAATTTATTTAAAATCTTTGCTCGTCTTGCGGAACACTCGCAAACCGTGTTACTCGTAATCTGAGGTTCCACTGTATACCTAAAATATATATATATATATATGGAGTGCACTGGTTTATGTTTAAAGTCAATGCAATAAAATTATGACACTTATCTGGACAGTATTTTTGTGTGGTAGGCTACATCCTGTGAAATACGTTTCTGTGTCTGCATCGGGACAATGGTCTATTAACTAAAGACCCGCCGCCTAGAAAGACATAATTGGAAATTCCCTATGTGCTAATCCAAAACAGATCATATTAAGTCCCTTCTAGTTTAAGGATCTGGACTTCCTGCTTGGCCATATGTGTACGAACATCTCCTAGCGTTCATCCTGTAACAGTAAGCACATGCACTCACTGACCACTTCATTAAAAATTCATGTTGACTTATGCAATTATCTTATCAAGCAATCATGTGGCTACAGCACCATACAGTGCATAAAATTATACAGATCCAGGTCAAGAGGTTCAGTTAATGTGCCATGGTTTTGGTGCCAGATGGACAGAGTATGTGCATTAATGGACCCTGATATTCTACCAGTAATCCGAATAATATCTCAATCTAAATAACCCTGCTTCATGTAAACACATCAATCAGAAAAGTGTGAACAGAACAAAATGAATTCTTTTAATGGGATTGAGAGGGGTGGTGGAAAACTTTGACAAGCTTTCCACCAGGTACATATTAGCCATGTCAATACTCGATCTGATCCTTCCTCACTTGTTAATAAATATAAATATAATATAAATATAATAAATACATTCTGTCTGTGTAATTGGGGTAACATGAGGTGACTTGAGCTTCCAGGAATTTTTTTTTAGCTTTTTCAGTAAACCCTGAGAGAACAACTCTTTCCGTTCAGATTAAATGCTTCACAGCAGGCAGAAACACTTTGCACAAGTCATGAAAATTATTGAAGAGTCAAGATTCAAAAAACTTTTAAAATCCCAGCAGGAAATGACTTTTTAAAGTTCAGTTGTTACAGCTGCTTGTACCCAGAGGTGGAAAGTAATGAATTACATTTACTCGCATTACTGTAATTATGTAGATTTTTTTGTGTACTTCTACTTTTTAAAGTAGTTTTTAAAATCTGTAATTTTACTTTTACTTAAGTATGTTTT
>JAOVVB010000046.1:14760551-14785112 GCA_028570985.1 Heterobranchus longifilis
AATGAGCTACTTTTTACTTTTACTTGAGTAGATTTTTATAAGGGTAACTTTACTTGTACTTCAGTAAAAGTTCACTAGGGTAACAGTACTTAAGTACAAAATTTTATTACTCTTTCCACCTCTGCTTGTACCTGCCACCTCATTCTCTCAGTCACTACCCAGTGCTCGTGACCACAGGTGAGTGCTATGACATGTATCAACCAATAAATTAAGACGCTTGACCTTTCACTGGACCTGACACTGCATTCATCTCGTTTCCACTCTATGCTTACCAGATATCGAGATACTTAAACTCCTTTACTTAAGGCAGTGACTTGTTCCCAAACTGAATCAGACAACGCACTATTTTCTGTCTGAAAACCAGGTAGGAGTTACTACACTTTGAAGCAAACAGGACCATATTATCTGCAAATAGCAAATGTGCAATCCCAGATTGGACACCTTCTGTCCTGGGAATTGGCTCACTTTGGGGAAAAAAAGTAAGGAAGAAAGGAACCACATCAACAGAAATTGAAGAAAAGACTAAAAAACTAAAGGAGTGAGGATTACGGTTGATCATTTTTCATGTTATACACTGAAGTGGACGTTATTGACGGAGTAACAAACATGGAGTATGGTAGTAGTCAATCGCTACCTGTGGAATAAGACAACTTGTATGTTTACAGTGTAATAAAGTGTTTAAATAATACAATGTATTGCATATTCATAAAGATAATAAATAAATAGAAATCTTTTACAGTACAAGTAGCAAAATAATTTATGGTTGTCAAGATCTTAGACCAGTTTCACTTCCAGTCCCTCCACTTTGCAGAGTGGATGAAAGGATCTCCTGTGGCACACAGTGGAACACTTGGCAGCGAACAGACTCTGGCTAAATGTGAACTGTGTAGCGGGTGGGACAGATTGTCATGGATTTATTGGATTTCAGACAGCATTCTCTTCTCGGCAACGACACGAACATGTGCTCAATCCCTAGAACAGAGCTGGCCCTCCTAATTCATTTGTCCAGTCTATTTTTGTCTACCATTTTCATGATCCTAATCCAGCAGACCACTTCATAAGAGATAACACTCGCTACCACATACTCATAGAACATCCTCAGCATAGTATTGTAGATGTTAAAAACCTTAGCTTCTGCAAAAATACAGTACAGCCGGGAAAATACAGTACCGCCGGATTGTTCAATCCAGTAAAACGTCTTAATAGTTTGCCAGGTATTTGTAATCCAAAACGACCTCATCGTCATCGCTCTGGAAAGACACAGAAGTGACGGGGTCCTAGATTTTCTAAAGTCCACTACTAGTTTTCCCAATTGTCACCTGTAGGTGATTCATTTCACACGAGAAGTATGCGCTACTGTGATTAAATGCTTAGAGCATATAAACACTCATCTCATCGTATCAGCCTCTATGTGCACAGTTAAATTGGAGACTCTAATCGTCATTTTAATCGGATTGAAAAAATATTGTCCCTGTAAACAGAAACTGCTGATCCCCTTAGGATTTTCACCCACAACTAGAGTTTAGAAAAGATGGTACAAAAGACATCCAGTGTGTGGAGCGTCTACATGCTGAAACACATGTTCATGAATGTAAAACAATATTATAAATCTGTTTAATACTAGATGTTTGTACATAAGCATCAGTTATTATAAATACCTGCCTGTGCCAGTTCCACATTAAAAGCCCGCAGTGCCATGGAGGAGCGGCGCGCGGCCTCAGGAAGAAGCAAAGAACTCACAAACCCTTCATAGTCTCGCAGTCTGTCAGAGAGAAAACAAAATGCGGTATTCGCTATTATATCTGCATTTTAGCATGAGTAAAAGTTGAGCTAACAAATAGACATAAGGGCAATGTGTAAAATATTTGAGGGAAAGCTTGACCTTTCTTGATTTCTGAACAGAAATGCAGCTTCATATGCATAAGCTTGCATTATGATATAACAAGTCATTATGAATGATGCCAACACCACAGCCTTGACAACATATAAAGAGAGTTGTATTCTAAACAGTGGTGCGCGGAGGACACTTGAGTAAAAGTAGAGATAAATAACTGGTTCTTACAGTCCTGGCACTTATTAACGGCTTGGTTTCACATGACATGGCACTGCTACGAGAGCACGCCAGAGATGTTGTCATGGCAGTACTTAAGGCTCTGCTTGCTTTCAGATTTTGATGATGCAAGAGACTTTTATTTAGCCTACAGGAGGCCATGAATGAGCACAAGCAGAAATCTGATTCTTTTGGAAAACCAAATTGTTGGGCTTAAATGTTAGGCTTACAGAAGGAGTTTAATCAGAGGCAGCACCACCTCCTGGACAAAAAATGAAACTTTTAATTGAATTGAGTTTTTCCACTGAAAGAATAAAGGGCTAAGGACCCAAAAACAAATTTCTGTTACATATTTTTAACCTAATTTACTGCAATCCAATCATGAGTTCAACAGGATGAGCTGCTGCAGGGGGAATGTGATAGCACTTTCGCCTTGCACCTCCAGATTCTGGGATCGATTCCCACCTCTGGATGGACTTTGTATGTTCTAAGCGTAACCCAGCTTGGTGGGGGTTTTTTTCCGGGTCCTCCGGTTTCCTCCCACACTCCAAAAGACATGCAGATTAAGCTTATTGGCGTTCCCAAATTGGCCATAGTGTGCAATGGATTGGTACTAGAGATGGGGGGGATCGATTCAGTTACATATTACAATTCTTTTGTGTGCCAATTCATGTATTGCCACAATGACTCTAAAATCGATTATTATTATTTTCTTAATTCCTGCATGTTTGCATTTTAAGTGGTAAAAGGGTTCTAAATCCCAATAATCCTACAGGTGGTGCACTCTAAAACAACTCACAAATTGGCAGCACAGCGTCCTGTGTGGTAAAACCTGGGAATTTTAAAATCAAATCTCGGCATACCAATTTAATCCGTTCTGAAAATGTTCCCATAGGAAACAATATAAATACACATAATTTAATCTGTTCCGGCCACCCAAAAAATTTTACCAATGTAACCAATTTACAACACTATAATCAATTTACAACACTATAATTATACTTTTGCATATAAAAACAATCAAAACATTTAGAAAAGATATGTAAATTAAGTAAAGTATAAAATAGACATTAAACCTGACTTAACCTTGACTTATGATGCTATGTCTTCACTAAATCTTGCACAAAATGAAAAAAAAAAAACAAACAAACATGTAAACTTGGTTCACTTGGCTTTCCACTGACGCAAACAAGTTTTAAACGACTCCCGAACGTACATACAACTTAGCCGGCATACGGATTTGCAATTTCTTGCAAAATTTCAGTTCTTAAGGCGAAAATGAGTGAGGCAGAGGGGCGTTCAGACACCACGGTACCTCTGCACAGTACAAATCAAACCGGCACTTAGGTATCACGATAACATTGTATTGGGTACTCCCTGGTGATTCTCATCCCTAACTGGCACCCTGTCCGGGGTGTACCCTGCCTTGTGCCTCCCTGAGACCCTGTACACAGGATAAAGCAGTGTAGATGATGAGTGAGTGAGTGAGTGAGTGGACAATGTGGATGTTAAAACAGCTAGAAAAGCTTTATACCTTTGCAAGGAGGAAGGGATTAGGACTTAAAATATAACTAAATGACCTCAAAACATCAGCTAATTTATTATAATCCAATCATGAGTTCAACATGGCGGGCTATTTCAGAGAGTTATGCAATGCACATTTTAGGATACAGATCAAGACTTTCCCCCTCACTGACCCTGCTGATTCTGTGTTGCTTACCTTACAAGATCAATACAGTATTTTTCATCGTGTTGTGATGATGATGATGATAAATGTGTTGCCGCTCTCAAGCCCATGGTCTGAAATTGTACCGTACGTGGAAACGTTCTATTGCTAAATAAACACCTACTGCTAAACAGTGCACATTTTATTCTGGCGCCTGGTGCCATATTCACACACACTACAGCAGACATGCTGCTCTCCTTCACATCCAGCCCAGTGCATGCGATATCACGTCCCCAAAATTACACCCGACTGTTGATCGTTCCGCCTGCTGTTTAATTAAGCAAAAAGTTTTTTTAAAATAATTTGTCATACAACATTTTTGATTGTGAGTGCTTGTGGTTTAGATAAGCACAGCTCCACACTACGCTATAAAGCTGTTTGAATAGTTGTCGTTATAGTGGTCATGACAGTCACATGACAAACATCCCGGAAGTTTCTTTTATGTCGGGAACGCAAAAATGACCTGCGGTTTGAATATAAAGTGCACTAAATAGGGTAGACGAAAGCATTTTGTCACACCCTATGTAGTGCACACATGTAGGGATCAGGGCGGTATTTGATATTTGGCTTGTAATAAGTTGGAAATGACACTGTACCGTTTTGTAAATGTAGCTGCTGGAGTTTTTAGCACATGGCAACATTATTGTCCCGCATTTGTGTTCTCTTAACATGGAATGTAGTGTGGATGACCGAGAGCAAACATGTGCGGTAAGGCATATACTATATATTATTCATATTATTCAAAATAGTTTCGCTATATTAAAACATGCAGTGGTGTATGAGCGTGGCCCACACCTAGTCTGATAACATTAAGAGTCCATATACTGTAAGTTTTTAACTGGTGTTTGCATTTAGATACTGTTTAATCACCAAGGTGTTCATGTAGTAGATCACCCCGAGACACAGTGGGGAAAAAAAAAAGATTTAAAAGTCATAACGGAATTTGCATATCATATTTTCAATCCATAAAACTAGGATGAGGAAGTTCAGTCACAGGACATTTTCCCAGCACATATGCAAAGTTTAGCTAACTGTGTTACTCCAACCTCTACAGCATGAACTGATCAAAACTACAAAGTGCCTGAAAATGTTCAGCTTTAAAGCAAACTTATGGCTATTGAGATAGACAAGCCACAAGCCAAGCTTATGTAATAATGGAGCACTGTCGCCTTGCACCTTCAGGGTCCGGGGTCAATTCCCGCCTCGGGTCTGTGTGAATGGAGTCTGTATTTTATTCATGTGCCGCTCTGTGGGTTTCCTCCGGGTACTCCAAAGACATGTAGATTAGGCTAATTGGTGTCTCCAAATGGCTCAGAGTGTGTGTATGTGTTCATGTTTTCTTAATGGATTGGCACCCTATCCAGGGGGTATCCCGCCTTGTGCCTCGTGCCTCTGTTGAAGGCCCAGGTTCAATTCCAACTCAAAACCCAATCACTGGATACAGTGCTGGTCCCAAACTCAGATAAAACGAGAGGTTTGCGTCAGGAAGGGCATCTGATGTAAAACCTGTGCCAAGTTGTGTGCAGATACGATGGTCCGCTATGGCGTGCGTACCCTTGACGGGAACAAAAATTCAGTTATAATCGGAGTTGACAAGTCTGCATAAGAATAATGACATCTTAGTTGGCATTAACAAAGTAGTTCAAATGATCAAACCAGGGCAGGGATTAATAAAACCTGTGTAATTCAAAACATCTAACTAACTTAAGGTGATAGTGACATTTTAAATCTTTATCCATATCTTCATTTTCAATACCGCTTATCATGTGTACAGGATCGCAGGGGCCTGGAGCCCATCCCAGGAGACTTAGGGCATGAGGAGGGGTGCAACCAGGGTAGGGTGCCAATTAGGGATGAGAATCTACAGGGAATAGCCGATACAATGTTATTGCGATACCTAGGGGCCGATTCGGTTTTTATTGCGATTCTACAAGTATAAATATTCTGATTCTATATTTGAATTCCAAATAAAATTTACAAATAATTCTCTCCCCCATGCACATATTTTTCGTTTAATGCTGTGCCAAATGTCCTCTATAAGTGAAAGATCTAGACTGCAGGCAGGCCAATTTAGCACCCAGACTCTTCTACTATGAAGCCTTGCTGTTGTAATAGCTGTGGTGTGTGGTTTTGCATTGTCCTGCTGAAATACACAAGGCCTTTCCGGGAACATATGTTGCTCTAAAACCTTTATACCGCTTTCAGCATTCACAGTGCCATCCAAAACATGCTAGCTGTCCATACAATGTGCACTTGTGTACCCACATACCATCAGAGATGCTGGATTTTGGATTGAATGCTGATAACATGCTGGAGGGTCTTCTTCTTCTTTAGCCCAGAGGACATGATGTCCGTGATTTCCAACAAGAAAGTAAAATTTGGACTCGTCTTACCATCTTACCACTTTTTCACTTTGAAACAGTCAATTTTAAATGAGCCTTGTCCCACAAGACATGATGGCGATCTGGAACATGTTCACATACGGTTTCCTTTTTGCATGATGGAGCTTTATTTGGCATCTGCAGATGGCAAGGCAGATTGTTTTCCGACATATTGTGGTCTGACAGTGGTTTCTTGAAGTATTCCTGGTCCCATTTAGTAACGTCAATAACACAATCACGCCGATGAGTGATGCAGTGTCACCTGAGGCCCGAACAAAGGTCTTCGGCCTTGTCCATTACACACAGAGATTTGTCCAGTTTCTCTGAATCTTTTAATGATGTTGTGCACTGTAGATGATGAGATTTGCAAAGCCTTTGCAATTGGAGGTTGAGGAGCATTGTTTTTAAAGTATTCCACAATCTTTCCACCCTTTCACAGATTGGAAAGTCTTTACTTCTGAGAGATTCTGCCTCTCTAACACATCTCTTTTATAGCTAATCGTGTTACAGACATGATGTTAATTACAATAACTTGGCTGAATCTTTTCAAAATGTCTTGCTTTTTCACCCCCTTGTTGCCCTTGTACCAACTTTTTTGAGACCTGTAGCAGGCATTAAATTTGAAATGAGATCATTTAGTGGATAAAAATGTAAAATTTCTCAGTTTAAACATTTGTTATGTTCTCTATGTTTTATTGTGAATAGAATATTGGCTCATGTGTTTTGATTTTCTGGGTATAGAAATATTAAAAAAGCATATTAAAACTCCAATCTAATCTCAAAATCTCCATTGTCATCTGTGGAAAAATGCAGATTAGATAGATTAGACAGATCACAATGGTTAAACATTTTGAGATCAGACTGGAGTTTTAGTATTTATTGCATTATTGCGGTTTCCCCTTGATTAATTATTAGCCAGACAGAAATAAAAAAGAGACGCTGGTGAGGGAACACCAGTTTATAACTGCCTTAATGTAAGTGATAACAGGAACTAACTTGTTTCATGGATGTTTCGTAACATCAAAGGCCCATCCTTTCAAGTCTTACGGCCAGCATGAACACAATTTCAAATATTTCAGAGATGAATTCTGGCATAAAATAGTAGGTGATTTGTGTTTTCATTCCTCCACTCACAGGAGGCAAATGTTGTTATTATTTCCAATGTGACTAGTAGTGCTATAATCAGGTCTAATTTGTATAAATCTCACACACTGGCTGGAGTTTCTCAGATCATGCAAAGGAATTTTGTTTCCTGTGCAAATGATATTTTTGCTTCAGTTCAGTTACAAAACAAAAACGTGTTTAGTGGTTACCAGTTCTGATTGTGATTTAAATGCACTACCAGTATCAGAGCATGTGGTATCAGCTGATACTCCGTATTGGTCCAGTACTCGCATGCTTTAAGCATCTATTGCCAAGTTACGCAAAAGCTCAGGGTTGTACTCGTGGCATGCTGAAAGACAGTTTGTGTCCTGTGTCCACATGCAAGCTCTATGCTGTGTCAGTCAACACGACTGAAGCATTCATGCATGGAAAAAATGTCCATAATAACAAAGGATTATGAGATCGGCTTATGAAATGCGATTGCATAAGCAGGTGAAAGCTTCTGCACACCTTGTAAAAGCTTGTGTACTCCTTCATGTTTCTGTATTACCCACTCCTTCCCTACAGGCACTCTATGGACGATGACATCTTGTTGCCCTATGCTGGTACTCATGGACCATCTCATTCCCATCGGCACGTAAGGGACTGTCAGCCGCTCATCTACGGAAACTTGACCCATGAAACGTGGCCTGCTAGCACACACCCTGGAGTTCCTTTTGTAAAATCCAAGGCTTTTCTCTATAAGAACTGGAGTGGCCACATCACTGAGGTCTATGACCCTCTGAGGACAGTGTCCGTGCTGGAGCCTGGAGGCCCAGGAGGTTGTAAGGATTTCCATAGAGAGCTTGTGGAAAACACTGCTAAAACAAGGAAGTGTGTAATTGCACAGAATTGTGGATTTTTTAACACCCGTACCGGACAGTGCTTTGGAAATATTGTGAGTGATGGCAGACGGGTAAAGAATAGCGGAGGAGTGCAAAATTCTCAGTTTGGCATCAGGAAGGACGGAACGCTGGTGTTTGGGTAAGTTTATGTTTGGTTTGGATAAATCTTAGGAAATGCTGCTGAGATCAATTAATAATTTAGGCGTAATAGCTTAATAAAGAGAAGGAACGTGAATCAAAGCAGATCAAACTTGTTTTTGAGACATTATTAAGCTATATGACTATATAAGCATTAAATTGCATGTGTGTATGTATATTTATCTTTTTTCATAAGGAATTTATTATTTTATATTTACCACTGAACTGCTTTCGTATCATTTTCTGATTAAAGGTGAAAGAGAAAGCAGGTAATGTCAAATTTTTTTTTTTCTCAGCTTCATGAGAACTACTAATGCCAAATCTTGTTCCTAAAGAAATTTGATAGTGAAGCACAAACATGAACTGTGAACTGCAAAAATATCTGTTTATTCTTATCATGCACTCATGATCGATCTCCATGGCCCGAATGCCTCAGCTGATCCAGCCGTAGTTCTCCGTCTTATTGATCAGAGTAAAACACTTGCTCCAGCTAAACAAGCTACATTTGAAAACAAAAAAGAGATGGCCAAGAAACGCCTGAGAATGCAGAGACCCGAAAACATCTGCTCTGTAAAAATAGCTCTGTTTTAAAAACACTGGGTTGTTGCATAATAAATAGATAATAACAGTCAGTTGGTAGGATCTGGTCCAAGCTGGTTATGCATTTTGAAGTGCTCTGGGTTCTGTGGAAATTTCCGGTGTGAGATAAAGGTGTTTATCCACCGGTGTGTCTTCTAGGCTGAATTTTTTTTTTTTGTCAATATTGTTCCAATGTTATTGATTTTTAAACAGTAGGATTCAAACTGTGAATTAATTAAAGGAAATCTCCCCCTGATTGTCATGAGAAATTTAATTAAATAAAATATTTGCGCTCAATGATTCTCATGAGGGCAGCATTGTGGCTTCTTGGTTAGCACTGTCGCCTCGCACCTCCAGGTGCGCACCCACGTTCTCCCCGTGCTTGGTGGGTTTCCTCGGGATAATCCGGTCTCCTCTCTCAGTCCAAAGACATGTAGATTAGGCTAATGGGCGTTCTCAAATTGCCCGTTGTGTGTGAATGAGTGTGTGTTCCCTTCGATGGATGGGCCTCCTGTCCAGGGTACCCTGCCTTATGCCATAAGTCTCCTGGGATAGGCTCCAGGCCCCCTGTGACCCTGTACACAGGATAAAAGGGTATAAACAATGAGTGAGTGAGACTGAGTGATTCTCATGCTTAAATCTTTAGCTTGGGCTGTATTTTTGTTATTCTTGTAAAAGGTTAGCAGTTGTGTGCCACTGTGATGTCACAGGGGAATATCGCTAGCTTAGTTCTAGTGGAGTGCAACTGGGGGTCTATGAGATGATGAGCTCAGTGGTGTTCATGGTGGCATTAGCATGAAAGTACAAGATTTGTTTGACCAGAGTGTTCAGGTGAGGAGGTGAGAGGACTGTTCAAACAGAACGACGAAAAACCACTCCTACATCACTTGAGTCTGATGAAGCCACCAGCAGTGTGTGGCTGAAAAGTACTGCAGGAAACAAGTCCGATGTCAATGAAAAGCGGGTTTAAATTAATCCAAATTTGAATGTAAAATAAATATAAATAATATATGAATAAAATATACATAATTAAAGGTTAATTATGCAGGGTGGATTTTTTTAAATTTATTTATTTTGACTAGGCTTCTCCAAGTCTCCTGTGTGTTTTAAGCCCAATTCTCACTTTTATGATTTTTTTGGCTTTTTTTGGCTTCAAAAGGCAGAGCAATTGAAACATCCAGTGGCGCTACTTAAAGGCATAGAAAAGCAGACGATTTGACACGGTAAGATTACAGATAATAACTATTACTTAGAAACAGCTCTAGGATGGATCTGTAGATCCCTACAGAGAGACCTGTGATAACCAGGTGGTATTATACTGTATCACAAGTAATGCTCTATCTTGAAATCATTAATCCCATCGCTCATTAACTTGCAGATGATACTAATCTTAACATGCATAACTTATCACATCATGATTTTTGAATTTGTGGCAGCCTCAAGAAAAATCGTAAAAAGTATGAACTGGGCTTAAAACACACAAGAGACTTCGAAAGAGACAAAAAGCCTAGTCCATGGTGCTTTCAGTACAGCAAGGTCAACAAGGGAAAACCTTTTGCAGATGAAAGTATGTCTGCCTTTATGTCATTATCTTACTCTCTCTCGCACCCTCTGTCTTTCTGTCTCTGTCTTGCATACCTCTCTTTGTCATGCTGGCAGTTATCTATCAGAAGAGGAGGTTTTGGACAGAGTAAACCCTTTTGTGCAGCTGGTCAGTGGGGTGGTGTGGCTGCTCAGGTCGGGAAAAGTTTACATCGAAGAGAGCATCCGGGCTGAATGTGAAAAGACTCAGGAGACCGGTATGTCAGACCTTAGCACTGCTCTCGCCTGGAGCAAGAGCTCAGAGTGGTGGGAGCTCAATTTCTAAGAAGCACAAACCTACAAACTGCTTATTCATCAGACTATACTGACTGCATGGTGAATAAGGGAGAATATCAATCCTGATATGTGTTACAGGTAACTTGCAGAGGTTTGTTGACGTGATCTCGGCTCGGACAGCAGTCGGCCATGATGCTGAGGGCAGACTCATTCTCTTCCATGTTGATGGCAAGACAGACGTCAGAGGGTGAGAATAGATAGATACTACAGACCTTTCACTACAGATAGCCCAGATTCTGATGTACTCCAACACAAAATGGAATTGAAAAATAGCTAGAAAGTGTGGATATTTAAAGACACCCATTTCCAGATGTGTTAAAGTACAGAACTTAAAAATAATGCTTTAAAGGCATGTACCTCATCTTATGTTAATCTTTAAGATTTTCTCCTTTAATAATCGAAAAAAGTATCGAAAGAACAATTCTCTGAAAAAGTTTGATTTTGTATAGCCGTCATGAATGGATTTTTGGAGAAAAGGGCAACAGACACTTTTTTTAATTCATATTTGAAAAATATATGCCAGATAAATCTTTACAATGACAAATGAATCTTTGAACTTTGCTCCAAAAAGGTAGTCTTCCCTAGGTAGGCGTTCCTTCCTTCCTCTTTCCCTCTACTGTCTGTCACTATGATGCTCCTAAGCAGTGTTAACCTCAAATTTAACCTTAAGTCATCTTAACAGTATGTAACAGTAAGTAAGTTCCGACTGAGCAATCTGATTGGACGAGAGGCATTCCACAAGTCCTATGGAGTGTAACAGGACTGCGTCACTGCCTACATTTAAAACTAGTCACTAAAGCACTTTCATCAATAAATCGCATCGGATAATGTTCTCTGATCTTAAAAAAAAAAAAAAAGAACACTTTGTCTCATTTATCATTGCTTCAGCGTTGTTCCAAATCGCCTATAAACTGTCAAGGCTAAATGTGTGTGCCCAGTATGAACCTGTGGGAGGTGGCGGAGTTGTTGAAAGAACATGGAGTCATCAATGCCATTAATCTGGACGGAGGCGGCTCTTCGACTTATGTCCTTAATGGGTCACTGGCAAATTTTCCTTCAGATGAGTGGTATATAAATCCTACTTACTGTTTTAAGCCAACTATTACATTATTAACTATAAAATTTTATTTATGTAACTATAAAATTATTTAAATTTGATTAATACTACTGACCATAAACTTTACTATGAACCACTATATACAATTCACATACTTTTATTAAAACTTATCTCATGTTCTCTACCTGCTCTGTGTGTAGTAAGGATAAGAGTTGGTACTGCCCACGGGCCGTGTCCACTGTACTGTGTGTGCATGAGCGTCTCTGTCAGCCTGAGGACTGCAGCCTGCATGGGACCTGTGTGAACGGCCAGTGTGAGTGCCAACCCGGCTGGGCCGCGCCCACATGTGCCAATCTAACATGCCAGCCATCAGCCTGTGGAGAGCATGGGCTCTGCACTCCAGGTGACTTTCTGCATCTGATGGAGTGTGTGCATGAGTATGTTAATGTATAAGTGTCAGTGTGTGTGTGTACATGAAATAACCTTTTTCATGTCCATTAAAGTGTTATATGTGTTATAATTACAAAAGTTCAGTATGTTTTGTAAATGCATCTGTCAAAATCACCATGGATTTTTTTTGTTTCCTCACAAGGTATTTTCTAAAAAATCTATTAGACATTTATAGATTAGTTTATGCATTACATTACGTTATATTTGTTCCATAAAGTTTTAAACTTCATGCGTACAAAGACCACCACAAAAAGTGGTCTTTTAATTGTTTTCTATTATTATTATTATTATTTTGTTGTTATTTATAAATTACCTTTATTTTGGTAAAGTTTTCTTAAATGTATTTTAAAGACAAAGAAATGATACTAGTTGTGTATCATTTATACTCAATTATAAAGTAAGTTTTTAAAGCATGGCCACTTAAAGCTATATTCAACTTATATTTTGTTCCCAAAAAAATAAATCACAATGACCTTTTCATGGTTGAATATTTAAACAGTGATTGAAATATATATATATATTTTTTTAAACAATTTGCATAACATGACAAATCCCCCCGAAATAATTGTGTTAAAATGGCGAAAAAAATGGAAGTTTGCTTAATATGCTAATTCATGAAAATTTCCAAATGTTTCTGAAAGATTTAGTCATAATATTTGAGGAAGAAGCATTGTTGACAGGGCTGGAAGAAAGAGAAGCAAGCAATCAGTAACAGATTTTGTAAAGTAGAGACTTAAAGTTGCACTAAACACTTTTTATTCAGAGTTTAGGTCACATGAGACAGCAGTCCGAATAATGTTGCTCAGGTGATTATCATTCAGTGACGGAGTCATGCACATTTTGAAAAAATATATATAATAATCAACAAACCCTTTTTTCATGCATCATATTCACTTCAGACCTTTATAGTCCAGAAAGGCATCTCAGTTCAATTAAATTTTAGTTGTATAGCGTTTCAACAATTGTCATGGTCACAAAGCAGCTTTACACAATCAAAAGAATTACGGAAATGTAATGTTTTTTTGTTTTTTTTAGTTTAAAAAAAGGTTTATGCATGTTTATTTTACAACTTCATTGTTATTTGTTTCATTCTTTACTGTTTGTTGCTTTTTTCTAGAATTTTTAAATGTAGAAGCTGTTTCTTTTGAAGACAACCTTGATTGCATTTGTACTTGCTAGTATTTAATAAAGCTGTGTGTTCAGCTCTGAAGATGGTAACTATTTTTGAGAATGTCCTACTTACCCTCGTGTCTCTCTGAACAGATGGCTGTGTGTGTGATGCAGGGTGGAGAGGTGTGAACTGCAGTCAGGGTAAACACACCCAAACTTAATTCAGCACTCCACCTCTCACAGTATATGACAAAGGGGTATATTATTAAGCATGTTGAATGGAAATTTGCCTCACAAGTTTAATATTATAATTTTTCGTAAGATGTATATTCTTTCATAATTTTATAGAAATATTTTTATAAGTATAGTTTCAGTTAAATCAGTGAAAGTGTTTCTGTCTCTCATATTACTTAATCTAGATGTGTATTATATCACGGACTCTGCCATGTGTTTTCATTTTTTTGAATGTAGAGTGTACAGCAGGTTCCTATGGCGATGAGTGTAAGAAGATATGCACATGTGTAAATGGAGGAGACTGTGACCCTGTGCGTGGGCGCTGCACATGCCCTGCTGGATTTCATGGAGATTCCTGTGAGCAAGGTGTGTAAAAGCAGTTAGCTGTGTTATATCACTTTTGCATTTATGATTGTCATTTGCTGATTTAATATTAACACATGCAATGTATGCAAAAGTATGTGGACACCTTGTCATAGCACTCATATTTAGTTTTTGAGCATCTCCCTCCAGATTTAAATACCCTTTGCTGTTTTAATAACGTCTACTTAATAACGTCTTCTATGAAGGCTTTCCACTAGATTTTGGAGCATGGCTATTAGGCATTCGGACCCATTCAGGCAATGATTTTGGGTTCATTCCAAAGGTTGAAATTAAGTGGGGTTGAGATCAATGCATTGTGAAGGTCACTCTAGATCTTCTGCTCCAGCCTGGCCAAACATCTACATGTCCCTCTTTCTTGAACAGGGGTACCGTCATGCTCCAACACAGTCGGTCCGGTATGGCTTTGGCTTGGTTGAAATGAACACCTGTACCCATACTGGCCATTTCTGGATAAACCAATAAATGAGTGTGTTGATCGGGTGTCCAAATAAAGTTGAGTCCTTAAATATTTGGACACATTTTTGTACTTTTTGTTTCCCTCTGTATACCACCATGATGGATTTAAAATAAATTAAGCAACATATGATTGAAGTGCCTTTTAGGGTATTTCAAGGGGTTTAACAAAGAGATGTATTTGTTTATTTTTAAGAATTCCCAGGAATTACAGCAGTTTTTAGAAAAAATTTAAAAAGCTTACAAAATAATTGGTCAGTTGACTGATAAGCAGTTTAATGGCCAGTCATCTGTTTCATTAGTAGTTTGTGACAAATTAAGAGGATAAAAGATCTGAAACTCATTCAGAGTCAAATCAACACTTTTAACATTGTTTAATAAAAAAAATATGCTGACAGCAACACAAAGAGGACTTGAAGGCCACAGAAGACAACTAATTGCAGAATTACTGATTGCAGAATTTTTTACTTCTTTACTTGATCTGGCCAGATCAAGAACTAACTAGTAACCCAGTGTAAATATCTATCCAGTGACGGAAACTTTAAAGCACTTTTTGTCTGCCAAATGCCTAAATGTAAATGTAAGAACATTTTTGAGAAATCAGGCATTTCCTTGCCAAAGTCTACAATCAAGAGACATCTTCATGAATTTGAATACACAGGGTTTATCGCAAGATGCATTACACTGGGAACACTCATGAATAAAAGGACATCATTAGAAAACATTTAAAAAAATCAGGCCAAGACCTGAATCAAGATTCTTCGGGCAGGTGAAAGCAAGTTCAACTTGTACCAGAATAGTAAGAGTAGAATATGGGGAAAGTAAAAGAAGGCCTTATGATCTAAAGCACATCACATCAGTGTCAGTGGTCAAACATGATGGAGGTAGTTTCGTGGCATAGGTGTGAATGGCGGGCAGTTTACCTGCGTCACTGGTGTTTAATGATGCCGTGACTGCTGATAGAAGTAGCAGGACGAATTCTGAAGTGGGTGTATAGTAAAGTGGATCTACTGTTTGCTCAAATTCTATCAAAGGCTCAGTGCTTCACAGTACAGATGGGCATGATAAAAAAAAAATGCTGAGAAAGCACCCAAGACCTTTTTAAACCGAAGAAATGGAATGAGGCACCTGACCTCAACCTAAGTGAACATGTTCACCACTTACTGAAGACAAAACAAAAAGACAGAGAAGCAACCAGCAACCGAAGGCTTCAGTAAATGGACTGGCATTTTAAGGGAGGACACTCAGCATTTGATGATGTCTAAGGTTTCCTGACTTTAACTAATGTCACTAACCCTAATAATCATTTTAAACTTGTGAAAGTGGATGCAACTTCTCAATTTATAATGCAATAAATTAATTTGTTAATAACAAATAGATTTTTGGCAAAATGTTTTAAAAGGTATTTTTTTAAATATCCAAATATTTATGGAACTAACTACACTTTTGTCCATATGATGTATATAGACACATGCCAAAAAAAAAGACGTCTATTATAATTATAGCAAATATTTCATCATGTGAATGCATAGTTATGACTTGGAAGTTGCATGAGAATGACTAACATGTCACATTCTGTTCCATGGAAGATAAAATCAGTTGATAATGGACTGTGTGCGTACTGGGTTTTCTCAGAATGTCCTCTAGGCTTCTACGGGCTGCGCTGTTTACAGGAGTGCCAGTGCAGTGACCTTTGCCCTTGTGACCCAGTAACGGGGAGCTGCAACGCCACATTCCGCAGCCAGAGAAATACCAGTCTGCACAGAGGTACTGATTATATCACACTGTTGAGCCAACAGCACCACTGAGTGTGTTTCACATCTTGTTTTTCTTAGATAAAGCCTTGGAAATAGCTCTATGTGTGTACTGAGCTTCATGTGCATGAGGTAACATTTGCAGACTCACCTGCATGTATAGTACAGCTCTGTTTCTTCTGGGGTTTTTTTTTTTTGTTGTTGTTGTTGTTTTTTTGTTTTTCCTTAGTCAAATCATAGTTTTGTCTCACATAGATAAACTTTGCTTTGATATTTTTAAGAAGCAGGCATGAGTATCATGAAAGTACTCAGGATTAAATATTTTGTGATAAAAAATTGCTCTGGATCAGAGTGTTTGCCAAACGCCTAAATGTGAATGTAAAATAGCCCAGTTGTTCAGCCACCTAAAAGACCGGTCTGCTCTGTGACCTTTCCTGGCCTGGTAGAGGCAGTGAACTTTGAAGCTGCTGATTTGTGGCAAAACAGCTGATGCCAGGGTTCTTTCTGGTTGAAGGAATTGCATTCATTCTGACTGAAGAAATAACTAACAGCAGTTATGAGAGTAATGTCTCCTGCTAGGTTTATATAACTGCATTCATGTTTTGCACATTTTCATTGTTTTAGGAACAACTTACATAACAGCAGGGTGAAACAGAATAAGTGTACTTTTTAATATTTAGTAGTAAGAAGTTAAGCTTTTCCAAGCTTTTTTCAGGGTGGATGGCTTTACACATGTTCTCAGTAACATGACAAACTACAATCCTTTAATTATTAAATTATAAAATAGAGACAAGAACAAGGTAAGATGGTATGGTCAATGTTTATTATGTAAGTGATAACAGAAACTTGGCGGCATGGTGGTGTAATGTTTAGCACCTTGCACCTCTAGGGTCCGGGTTCAATTCCCAGCAAGGCTCAATTCCCGTCTCTGTGTGCATGGAGTCTGCATGTTCTCCCCGTGCTTGGTGGGTTTCCTCTGGGTACTCCAGTTTCTTTCCACAGTTTAAAAATCTGCAGATTAGCCTAATTGGCGTTCCCAAATTGCCCATAGTGTGTGTATTTGTGTGTGCCCTGCGATGGATTGGCACCCTGAGACAAGGTGCCCCCATGCCCTAAGTCTCCTAGGATAGGCTCCAGACCTCTCGCAACCCGGAATACAGGATAAAGCGGGGTATAGATGATGAGTGAGTGAGTGAGTAACAGAAACATGTTTTGCAGATGGTCCTTAACATTACATAGTTATAAATTGTTAAAAAGCAAGTTGTGTTATTTATTAACCCCTAAAATCACGAGTCATAGATCCATGCTGGAAACACATTAGACAATGACCAATTAAAAAAAAAAAAAATCTTCAAATGGAAGTCCTGCTGGTGTGTGATGTCAAACTCTGTGTTTGGTTGCCGAATAGAATATTTACAACTAAAGTTGTAATCATTACATTTAAAATGTGCAAATTTTACCTCTACCGGAAAGTCGAAATTATCTCGAAAATAGGTAGTACTCACAACATGCCCTTATTATTATTTAGGTTATAGAAACAACCGGAAACAACCATAAAATCACATGATCATGTGTGTCTATGCTATTTCTTTGCCTATATGACCTTTTTTATCACTCCTGTTTACATAGGTTATGCTGAGAAAAGCATATAAGACATTCCAACAATTCTGAAGCCTGTACATATTCAGTAATACAAAAAAAAGCCTAAAACCGCTCTGGGTTTTAAGGGTTAGTCTAAAAAAAAAATTCTCACTGACAAGTTGCAATGGATCAAGTGCAATAATTCACTTTCGAACATTCTCTTATTGGAAAATAATCTAATTTTGTGGCAGTAGTTCTGCTTTGCAACAGGCCACCTGACATCACTCCACAACTGTATTATTTTAATGCAAATAAAATAATTCATAACAAAAAATGACTATACAAATATAAAAACATTAATTCTAACTACAGTATAAAGCTTTTAGGACGAGGCTGACATGAGCGAAAGTCTTTCTTTAGCTCTGGTCCTGGCCTTGTGCCGTGATCTGGCTGCTTCAGTCATTCTCTCAAATGCAGGTTTTAAAATTAGCTCTCATCAAGCATCTTTTATTTAACATTTTACTTCATCCCTGATTTGCACTTGAGAACTTTTCCATTCACTTCAGAGAATGACCACCTGCTCCTCTGTGTGAATGAAAAACACAGCTGTTTCTCGTTCTTATCACTTCTGTTTTGGATCTGAATCTAGCCTAGTTAGAGGATCTGTGATTTTCACAGTTTGTAGCAATGCTGTGCAAGGGGAGAAATACTAGTTTGATGAGGAACTAAAATGTTTGTTTCCTCCCTTTCAGCTGGTCACTGCCTCGCCATCCAAATGTGGAAGGAGTGGAGAGAGCAAGAGAAGCCTTATCTGCCAGAGTAAGTGTTCACATCCAACATCAGACTCCTCTTAGTTACCTGACCACATGGTGTAACAAGATCAATACCTCCTACTTCACCTATATTCTTTTAAGAAGAGTGCATGCATAGTAAATATAAGATTTTTCTTATGGAAGTTGAACCGAATGCCCCACACCTTTATAGGCAAGACAGCTTTGTTTTAGCAAATCTGCCTCAAGAGTCCCTATTGTGTCTGTAAACGGCTCATGTAGGGGAGGCAGCCACGCATTTATTAGCCAGACCTGCCTTTCAAATGCAACTGAGAGATTGTGAAGAGTTGCTATGGTTTTGTGTAGTGCTTTGTGTAGGCCACAGTGGTCGATTTAAAAGATAAAGTCTCTCTCTTTCTCTCTCTCTCACTATTTGTTTGTGTGTGGGTGTCTAGGCAGAGCTGGATGGTTATCACTGCTACCTTGGCTGCAGTCTTGCTGACCAGTCTCATTGGAAACTTAATCCAAGTGTGTGGAAAATGCAGAGGGCGTCCTCAGCAGGAGTATTCCTATGTACCTCTGAAGGAAGTTAACAGGCCAAGGGACAGTCCAAAACGCTCGACGATGCAACCTGCCAAAGCCCTCTTTCAACCAGATGACTCTGATTCAGAAGAATCCTTATAGTCTCTCTGTCTGTCTCTCTGTCTATGTCTGTCTGTCTGACTGTATGTCTGTCTGTCTGTATGTCTGTCTGTATGTCTGTATGTCTGTATGTATGTCTGTATGTCTGTATGTATGTATGTATGTATGTATGCATGCATGCATGCATTCATTCATCCTTAACAACAACAAAGAAGTGTTCGTACATGCAGGTCTGTCCCTTACATGGCTTGTGCTGTCAAGAGTGACAGCAACATTCTCAATGACAGTAACGTTTAATAACACAGCTCCTCAAAATAAAAACCACAAGCAAACAGGAGTGTATAACAGAAAACCTGCTGTGTTTCAGAGTCCCCAAATCCAACTAATGGCATTTTAGAATATGGACATCTGTGCATGGCCTTAACAGCATTGTCATGTAAGACATCATCATAGTCATTGGCATGTTGTGATTACTTTGTATTACTCAAGTCAGTTTACATTAACTTGATAACTCAGGAACTGCTTGTTTTGTTTACCAGGCTTGAATACTAACCTCAGACATGAACATTCACGGCTGCTTCGTGTTCTTGATGTTTTTGTATTACTCGTTGCCATAGAAGCAGACCAGAAGTGAACTGCAAATCCCATAATAAGATATGCCACTGTATTTACTTTTTATTTTATTTCTACTTGGAAAACAGACTCACTCGGCTTGGCTCCCAGCCAAGTACATGTTGTATTAAGCAATTTCCTTGGACATACATTGTAAAAATCATGCCCTGATTTGTTTTTATAGACTTGAAGAAACCAAAACAAGGACATTTCAAATGGACTTTGACCTTGATACAGCGAGTCTGCTTAGCAGGATGTGTTCGCTCAAAAGAAGCAGCATTATACCTAAATAAATGAGACGTGGAAGGGCAGGATTACCTGAGTCGACCCTTCAGTTTTAGTGCCTTATATTACCTGCTCACTCCAAGACAACAGCACTTTTATCAGTATCTCCTTTTTGTACACTATTTCAACAGAGTACAATAGAATGGATTGACTAGTTTTAATATGAAATGTTTATGAATTTTCTAAATAGTTTTTTTAATGAGCTTAACAGTCTTTTGTTCTTATCCTGATTACATACCCGACCAAAAAAATTAATTTACACCATATTACTAGCATTCTTATTTATACTATGAAAGAGGAAAGGGGACAGTGTATTGATGTGATTGTTTAATACAGTAAAATGGATATAACTGTTGGTTATTATTGTGCTTCCACTTAGTTATTACTTCTGACTGAAAATGTAAAGTGACCATTTCCCAACCCAAGCCTGAGCAAATGATGTGTGCCAAGTTTCGGGATATTTTGAGGGGTGTATTTCATTTCAATTCAGTTTATAATAAATTACCACAAAATTGAAAGCAAAAAAGGACTAGAAATTATCTAGCTTTTAACATCTATAGTACTGAACTGTGCTGCCAAAGTTGAAACTTGAGCTAACCCTCATTTCTTCATATTTAGCTTCCAAAAAGTCTGACTTTCTTGTATTTTTTATGTAGACTAATGACTACTCTCCAGGCGCTCCAGCCTCTCCAGGCTTCCTGAAGGACTTTTGTGGCCAGTTTCAGAGGAATGTTTTTTGTTTGATAATCCACATAGTGGCCTATGAATCATTCAAACATAATCTAATTTAAGGCATGGACCAGTGAGAAACGGGTGCAGATAATGATCGATGATTAGGTTGGTGATCAGTATACTGCTGATGCCGAATGCTAAGTGGTTGGAACATGCGAGAGAGGAAATTTTACATGTACCTTTAGGCACTTTGCAAAACATTTGTTCCCATTTCTCGAATTTAATTTAATAATTAATTTAAATTTTATTTTATTTAATATGAAGAAATTAGGGGTGGCTCAAAACTTTTGCATAGTACTGTACATGCTAAAAAAAAGCAGAAATTTGCAAACCCTTTTCAGTTTTCCTGTTTTCACAAATTCTTCCGCATGATGTGAACCCAGAATGAGTCAGTGTGGTTAAAGCAGGATAAGGAACCAATGGGTTTCAATTATTGTGTTTGTTCCACCCTGCTTTTGTTTGACCCAGTATAACTTTTTTTGATTTTTTTTCTAGCTTTAATAGTTCTGCTTGCTCTGAAAGCATTTTTTACAATTATTTTCATTGAATGGTTTTTTTTTATGTTTCACAAAGATTGTCGTGATGCAGGGGACACCTTGAACTGCTTGAATGTGCGCTTATGGCTTTTGTGTTAATGCTGCTGCAGCTACTCTTGAGTGCATGTGTGCTAGTTCTCTAATTTAATTTCTTTGTTTTATCTGGTGTTTTAGGTATTGAAATGTACACTAATAAATTTATACATGAGATTTTATACAAATTTGTTAGCATTAATGGAATAGTTTTCCTAAGTTGGAACTGTATGTATGATTCATGTTTTAAGCATCCCAGTGACAATTATGACAGTTTGATACATTTAGTTTTGAGGACCTGAATATTCAAGTGAAATTTTACACTGCAGTGTTCTTTAAAAGTCTGAAGCCATCAAATATTTGTATAGAAACTTTTATTTGTGTAGCAAAACGCAACATTCATTATGGTATTTTACTGTAATTTACTACTGTATGTTGATTTGAGCTCGATATAAGTGTTTCTAAAGATGCTATAATGTCTGATGTTTAAAACAGTACATTTTTTATTAATATTAAAAAGTGTTAAATTATGTAAAACAGATTATTTGTTCTTGACAATATTTCTACAAATTCAAGGTAGCTGTTTTTTTTCCACTCCCACCAACTTCTCATGACCATACAGACTGTAATTTATCTAATGAATTCAGTTGGATACCTTTTCCAAAATGTTAATAAATAAGTAAGGGATTTGAGCTATAGCAATTCTGACTAGGATAAATTCATAAATAAAAATTAATGTATTCGCACCCTGCACAAGCTGTGCACTTCTGTGTTAATGGTTGTGTCCATTTTTTGTTCTGAAAGCTCCACATGAGAGTAAAAGCTCCTCTCTCTCCTCCTGCTTTGTTGTGCAGCAATTAACTATTCTACAGTTCTTGCTTGATTACTGCTAGTTTAGTGATTCTTCATTACACGATGTTACTAAAACCATCTGTACTAGTGTGGGCTGGACGTTGACTGGGTTGGGTATATTTGCATCAGGTTTCTTTTTCTCTGTCCTCTGCAATTGAAGCCTGGTTTTTCACTAATCATTCTGGCAAACCATAATAAAAGCTGCATTGTTGAGCTATTGGCATTAAATGACAGGATGTTGCACCTGTCAGGCTGGACTGCCTCAGGCTGGTCACTCCCACTTTGTGTGTACTGTTTAGCTGATGCAATCCTCCACCCAGATGTCAACTTGTAAGCTCATTTACATGTCTTCACACTTCTTTAGTGTGTGTTAAGTAGTTTTAATAATTTAGCAAATGTATGATACAGCACATGTTGGATTTGTATTTGTCATAGTGTACATGGCAACACAGATTGATTAAGCAGTGACTGTCGAATTTCAGCTTTGTTAAACAACTGATTTGTTCCCTAGGGGTTCGATATTGCTCAATTAAAGCTGCTTAAGTAACTATTTAGATCTGATCATCAGTATTGGATTTATTAACCAACTAACCCTTTTTTTTAATCTGATAATTAAAGCTGATGTTTTTAAAGACATTTATTTATTTAGAAGATTTCACAAAATAAAAAAATTCTTAAATCTTAGACACAATATGGATGTTGCATCAGGGTACTGCTACTATAAGTGACATCAGCTGATTATACGTATTAAATAAACATTGAAATCTCGTCAGTGACCTTGCGCAAGAAGTTCAGAACATGACACAGACATCAACAAGATTGCATAAGCCAGATTCTCATGCTCAGAATGTTGCTGTACAGTATCACTAGTGTTTATATCCTGCCTTTGAATTTGCTGAAAACACTATCATAAGCAAATTTTTTATTTGTTTGTGGCTACAAGATTTTTTTAGTACTTATGCCTAATTATAAACTGAACAACAAATTGATTCAGTCGCTGCGCATCATTCATTCGTTCATTTTGGCTCTGTTAGAATGCATATGTATTTATTCTTATACATTCTATTATGTAAACTGTGAATGAGTGTATTGTATGAAGAGTTCTGCTTTATGAACTTTTACTTTAGTAGGGAAACAAGGAAATAAGTGGAGTGCAAGAAAAATATTTACTTTGTAAGATGAGTACAAAAAAAAAAAAAATCAAGAACAGATCCAACACTGAGCTCTGTTTCATCAACAGGATATGATTCAGCAGCCCAAAGAACATGACTATGCTTTATTTTTATTGAATTTTATCACTTACATGAATAAACATTTAAACACTAGCTTATTGGTGATAAATTTGTAGACCAAGTCATTAAAGAACCTAATTAACAAATGTCTTACACCATTTACTTTATTTATGTAAGTCATTTATTAGTATTTGGAACAGTTTGACTCATGTTTACTATATATTGGTTGATTGTGATTAATTAATGCCAAATTGCAAACCGTGGATGATTTGTGTTATCTGATAAGCTAAGTGAAATTATTCTTCTGGGGAAATAGAAGTGTAGTATAAATTTTCTACATGATGTAGCATTAATAAAGACATTATATATGTGTATAGTAACCTCCCTCATTCTACTCTCCATAACAATTTTCACACATTACTATATAGTATAGTACTATATACAATATCTTTCTTCACTGCATCCATTTATATTCATTGCACTCATATTGTGTATAACTCCCTTTCTGTGTACTGTTTACATGTGCAAATTATTTTGCACTGTGACAAATGCACTTATGGTTAGATGCTAACTGTATTTTATCTATCTAATCTAATATATAATTATATAGAGGTTACTCGCGTGCAGATCCTAACTCCTGCCTGCTACCATTACCTGCAAAAGAAGTGTCAACTTAGTCAACTTGCTGACGCTCTTCGCGCTGCTTCAAAGTTTTGGCAGCCCTAACTTCTGCCTGTTGTATGTTCTGTCATCTTAGACGATCTGTGACATACTTGCTTTTGCGTTAAACAATGCTGCCTACTGTTAAAGTCTGAGGAACACCTGTGACATGTATGACGTAAAAATTGGTGATAATGCTGGCTACCGCATGGCTATTTAAGTGCTATTGTTACAGTCACACATATATATATATATATATATATATATATATATAAAACGTCACTCACAGTCTTTTCAAAAGTTTTGTATATATACACTACCGTTTAAAAGTTTGGGGTCACTTTCTAACTCCATGACTTCATAATGCCTCTAATCTGAGGTGCTGTTAATTGGTCATTTTTCAGGCTGATAACTCTAAATGAACTTTAGGTTTTGGTCTCGCCC
>JAOVVB010000046.1:14785212-14805212 GCA_028570985.1 Heterobranchus longifilis
TGTAGAAAATAAATCACTAAACAAAAACAAAGAAATTTGCAAGTGACCCCAAACTTTTGAACGGTAGTGTATATATACACAAATTTTGAAAAGACTGAGTGATGTTGTGATTAACAAATAGATATGATTTGTTAAAGACATCCTGCTGTCTCCAGTGTCCAGCTAGGCAGGCTGTCCAGATTGGTGCCTTAACTTTGCCTGAATGGGAAACTGAATTAACACACTATTTGAATTGCTATTGTTATTCGTTTGTCGCCATGTTCTTCTTACACAGCAGGTTGTTCTGATCCCCTGGTCTGAGTGACCTACGTCTTGGGCAGCTGTGTGTCTCAATTATCATACTTTTGTTTGTCTCTCAGTGGACAACCTTAAGAGAAGTTCTCCCATCCTGTCAATTCACGTATATATCAAATCTATTTTGTACCATATAAATGGTAATACTAATTACTCATTACTAACTCACAACTGTATTATTTTTTGGCTCAAACTAAGAAGATCCAGATTATAAAGCACGCCATTTCAACACAATGTAAGACCCCCTTCTCTATTTTGTGAATATCGATGTTCCTCCAAAAACTTGCCCAGTCTTGCCTTTCTTTGGACTGGTCACGTGCGTTGGTGACAGTCCGTCACAGCCAGACGCAGTCGCTGATTGGCTAGCCGAGTTTAAACACGCCCGTCCCATAGGCTGGCCAAGGTGACGTCACCAACGATCAGCTGCTCCTTTTGCACAACAATAACAAAGGAGCGCAGTGAGACCTCGGAGGGACTGAGAGAGAGAGACATATGTTCGCGTTTAAGGGTCCACACAATAGTGTTTTCTTCAAAGAAGAAGTATTTATCTAGATATATATTTATATCGTCTAACACACTCTACCTCAACCTTCAAGCAAGCTGATATTCTTTTGTGCTTTGCTTCTTTTTTTTTTCCACCATCTTCCTGTTTACAGTAACTCTCTCTACCGCAGGTGAGTCTTTGTTGTAGATGGTTATCGGTTTTCAGGGTTAAATAAAACATATTGAGTTTGGTTAACGCTTGACATGTCTCACATGTCAAGTGTTAACCAGAATAGTAAGTGTTTACTTTAAAACTTAAAGTTGGTTAAACATTTATTGGGAGAAGTATGCGAAAATATGTTTAGCCACTTGGTTTAAATGCGACTCGTTTGCTGCGAAATCATGTCAGATATGAGGACTGTTTGCGGTTTCTTCTCGCTCGGCTGTAGGCCTGGTGTGTCGCTTCCAGCGCCGGTGGTGTAGAGTTTCTGCGCGGATCCTCCCTGTGTCTGTCCTCAGCGCAGAGACGCCTATATATAAATTCACCATTTTTAAACCTTCGGTAATCATTTATAAACACACAAGGACGACTTCTTGTACACCCAAAGCCTACCGAGCGGTTCACAGGTGTGTTGCTTTTAACACGCTACATCATTTTGCGTTTGTTTCAATATCCCCTGAGTTCCTGGTGATAATGAGCTGTATGTAATGCAGTGTGTTTAAGGATATTTTGTTAAGGATTTTGTAAAAAAAAAATAAATAATAAAAATAAAAAAAAACACAGTGGGAGACTGGGGATGCCTTCTAGGGTCCTAATGAGACACTCAGGGGCCCAAAAAGAGAGAGATCCTACAGAACAAAAAGCTTTGTTTGTCTGTTGCTCCCTGCTGGTGAGATGCTGCACACAACACAACTGGATTTCCCACAGAGGTTCAATAGGTTGATGTTTTATTCATGTCGACCTGCCTGTCTGTCTGTCCATCTTTCTATTTCCTTTAACAGTATTCCTGTATTTTTCCCTCACCAGCCTACTCTTTGTCTTTCTCCACTCTGTCGCATGTGTGTTTACATTAGACAATATTTCTCTATCTCATTTCCCTGTACTTGGGTAAGAGCTGAAAAACTATTTCCTTCTTCAGAAAGTGCGCTTTCGTCAAGAAAGTTTAAAACAAACTTCTTTCAGTTTTTTCTCAGTGATAGACAATGTGTCAAACTTGTTGTTAATAGTTTTCTTTGATGTGCTACAGATGCATGAGATACCGATCTTGTCCGTTGGTAGGTGGAGATGAGATGGTCTTGTCCCATTTGTGGTATTTGGCAGTCATCCTTATTTGGAGTGACTTACATTTTTATGTCATTATATCATCTGAGCAACTTGCTGGTGCTGTGGTTTAAATGTGGGACCTTCAGATCAGTAGTCTAACATCTTAACCAATGAGCTACCCTTGCCTGATTTTTGTATTTTGGGTTTTCACTTTAGGATTCTACAGTGCTGTTCTTTTTGATATTCTGCAATGCAACGAATACTTTCACAACAAAACAATGTAATGTACTTGTAGCAGCAAAACAAACTGTAGCAAGTATTTGTTAGACTGAGGTGTTTGTTGTCAAATAACACTGGATAGTTCTGGAGGCTAAGCGGTATCATATAAGCGGTATCATATAAGCGGTATCATATAAGCGGTATCATATAAGCGGTATCATATAAGCGGTATCATAAGAGCTATGGATGATTGTCTGAAGTGTCGGCTTCTTTTGAATGGATGACTTTTGTTGAACTTCATGTAAATCCAGATCAGATGGTGCTCATTTATCAATCTGTGAGGATAAACACATAATTTATCCTGATTATATTTTAGGTTTTCACATGCTTATATGCATAGCAGAGAACAGGTTTGCTGGATGTAGACTAAGCTTTGTTCTGGACTATGAAGGATCTTTATTACATGATTCCGGTTAACCAAACAATGTAGTCCAGGACTAGGCTAAATCTCCCAAACTCAACATGGCAGTAATTTGCCAGATTTAGCAGGTGTGTTAGAGTAGGACAATCACTGAACTGGGCTGAGTTCCAGCTTTCCAGGACAGAATGGTTTAAACATCTGCACATGAATAGCTTCTTGCAGTGCAGAGAGCTCAATATGGCCATGTCTATTTCACACACTCAGCTGGAGTTATTGATTGTATCTTTGTTAATAAATATTGACTAGCCATATGTTGTCTTTTTGTCATCATACATTGCTTGCTTCTGTAGTGAATAAATGTATGTTATTTCTCTCTTTTCACCCTTTTTTTTACAGGGTCTTAACTTTTGCACACCCAATAAAAGCTATGATTAAGCTTTAAGTGTTCCTAACACGTGAAGGAGAAACTCATGCACTTCAGCACCTTTCCAGAGGCTTCTGTGAACAGCTGTAACAGCTGATGACCAAAGAGCTCCAGCCGCAAGAGACACTAGCAGGACTGACCCGGCCCCCTCCTCCTCCTCTCCCAGCTCCCTCATCATGTTCCAGAGGTTCACCAGCATCCTGTTTGGAGATGCCTTGGAGGAGGCCAGTGAATGTCCTGCAGGTGTGGGATTTAACCGAAATGAAGTTGATGACGACTGGATCCTCGTCGATTATCTCGGTTTGTGAGGCTCCATGCATAGTTTTAATTTTAATCTTTCATTTTGAGTACTTTTTTTATATAAATAAATTGAATTTTTAGACTTGAGTGTAAAGCCCAGGCTTTTTCAATACACGCACAGCTAGTGTTAGTTGGAAAGGCATGCCCTCAGTGCCTGCTGCTAAGCTTAGCTAATGACATGGCTGTGTTAAACTTTGCAACATATTGCAGATATCAAGCAGAACTTTGAAGCTATGCTGAAAAAAGCTAATTTGCTGGCTATTTAAAAAGTAACACAAGTGACTGGACACCTGTGTCTCGCGTGAATATTTTAGGTGCAAGAAGATCTGTCTAGCTCAGGTCTCTCCCCTGGGATGGGGAGAGACCTGAGCTACACAGCAAACCTCTTAATATATCATTGGTATTAAAAATAGCACTGTTTTGGTCACCCTAATCACCTGAGACCCAGCCAGGAGATATAAATGCATACATAACCTTTCTGGCTCTCACAAAGGTCTAGACACATTCAGAGGGAGTTCTGTGCTAGTGACTGAAATGGTGTATTATTAAATACTAGGAGAGCCACTGTTTAAATCTTAAGACCTCAAGACTCGAGGCTTGAAATCTCTCTTTTTTTTCTTTCTTTTTTTTCTTTTTTGCACTGAAAAATTACAGCATTCTGTCCTTACGTTGGTGGCTTGCTCGCCTTTCTTCTGCCCTTCTGCTTGTAGCTTTCAGCTTGTTTCAGTTGCATGCACATTTTAAATAAACCTGTATGCTTCAATAAGAATAAATAGAACTGAAAAAATGTACATTTGTAATAAACGTGATGGCTTGTTGCCAGATTTGCTGGAGATGGAAAAAACCCCAAATATAATGGTATCAAGGTATCATGCAATCTTTCCATTACTTTTTACTAGATCCACTGCCCAGTCTGTCCATGATAATGAAACCATAGTGTTTCATTAGTTTTATAGATCAAGGGGTTAGTGCAGTTAAGATGAGTGCAGACTGTTTTTCACTGGTGGATTGGCCTTAGAACCTTAGACCCCTTAAGAATTAGGAAACCAAGAAAACAGCCTGTACGAAACAGTCCGGAGAAAAGGAAGGGGTAAATCAAGAATGCATGGATAGATTGGCAGATGCAATTATAAGTTTAATCAATACAGACCAAGGGATCAGAATGTCACAATGGTGAAGAATAAAATGTATAGAGAAATCACAATGTACAAACAGATTTATGGCAGATCCCTGGCCATAAGTAAGTGTGCACCAAAGCAGGCCAAGAAGTTACAGCCAAGAATAAGCAATACTATATTCCCTGGGTATGTCTGCATAATAGTCAAGAGACAATGGATAGACTGTCAAGTTGTCTGTGTGTTTTCCATTTATTATTGAGGTTGATTCTCCAACAAAATCAATAAGAAATGCCTGCCTTTTAACTCCATAATCATCTTGTTTGTCTCTCCAAAACAACGTCTGGACTAACTGACTGTCCAGGTTTGACCACTGCAACAGGATGCTTGCAAAAAATTTTAATGAAATTTTATAAAACATTTCATGATTGCATTAAAATATGGTAATATATGTAATGTGTAAGATACACATTACATACACAACTAACCCTAGGTAAAAACTATTGATGGTTGACTGATTGAGGTCTGCCCTCTACAGGTAATGTCATGTAATGCACCATATGATGTTCCCCTTGTTTCCACCATTGGCTAAGAGGAGCAAAAATAACAATTGGTTATAAAAACATGCCTATGTACTAGGGTTGCTGACAAAACACAAATGTCTGGCTTGGCTTTGTTTGATTTGTTTCTCATTTTGGAGGATATTTCATAAATCCCATTTCTTAATTGTGTTTTCTGTCATGCTTGTTTCTTTTCATTTCTTTATGAAGATCTTTGTGTAGAATATTGAGTAAGACTATTAAATAAGAGTGTAAATATTGCTGTCTATTATGTGATCATCTAGCTGAAGCTTGCACCAGTGCCTGTGAGGATGAGTTGATAGAAATCTGCTCTGAGAACATGGACGCTCCTGACTGCCCTCTGCGCTGCTCCTCCTGCTCATCTCTGGACTCAGCAGCGGACACCGACCCGGAGGAAGGGGCATTTTTGTGCCTGGATGAGGAGTGTGGTCTGGAGGAGAGCTGGTTTATCACACCCCCACCCTGCTTTACAGCTGGTGGAAGAAGTCCAGTGCTTTTGGAGACCAGTCCTCTAGAGAACCTGCTCATTGAGCACCCCAGCATGTCTGTCTATGCTGTGCATAGCTCACCCCACCGCCAGCTGAAGGAAAATACTTGTGAACCCAGCATCCTCAGGTAAAATTATTCGTTTGAAAATTGAGCTGAATAGCAGAATGAGAGAAAAATGGAAAAAATCAGGGGTCAAGGCTTTAAGCCCTAGTACTAGATGCTATTTTGCATATGTGACAAAATAAAGGCTTCTTCTAAATGCAGTGTTTTAAACTTGGCCTTATTTTAACTTTTCCCTTTTTTGCAATTTTGAACTGAAATAGACTTTGCAAAAAAGTTTAAATAAAATTGCAAAAAAGTTAAAGGGGTGAATACTTTCACAGGATTCTGCTGCATGTCTCCCTCCAAAATTGCATTTATTCTCACTTAAGTAATAGGAATAGTCTACAATAACTGGTATAACTGATAATTGCTACATGATTGGCTAAATCATGCATTTTTGTTCCCTGTCCAGGTCTGAAGTTCAACACAGACCCAGTCACCCTACTGGCTGCTATGCAGCCGCTCTCACCGCCACACGTGCCTGCTTCCTAGAGCAGGTAAAAAATGGGCGTCTAGCTCAAAGGATTCAGGACAACGTGCAGCGCCAGCAGCTGTCCCGTAACGCGCTTCGCCGCCTGAACCTGCTCCGTGATGGGGGGGCCAGGCAGGCCAAAGCCACCGCAGGTCATGTCCACCAGCCCGGACAGAGGCAGTACAACTACTGAGACCTTTGCCACTGTGCTCCCCAAATAATACACTCTCTCTCTTTCTCTCTCTGTCTCTTCCTCTCCCCCCTCTCTCTTCCCAGCTCTATTCTAGGAGTTAGTCTTTCTTATAGACATAGACACAATGGGATCCTTCAGAATCAATAGCATAGGTCACTTTACTCCATTGCAGGTACCAATCTGCTTGAGCGTATGTCCAAATCAGGCTCTGTTTAGCTCTTGTTCTCCTACCTGGAGCTGACAGCATATTTTAATTGTGTCACGAGTCACGAGCGCACTTACATAATGGTTCACATCTGTATGCACTTCATGTACAGAGCATCATGTAGTGTGAATGTAGGTCTTTGTCATCATCATTATTATTATTTTCTTGCATGTTGTATATCAGTGAACATGCATGAATCGTATCATCCTGTGCCTACTTGCTTCAGGTGAAACAATGTTTATGGCCATTTTTTTTGCATCACTAATTGCATTGTTGCTTAAGTGTAACTCAGTCGGATAGGCTTACCGTTTCACAAAAATTCCTTTCGCTACTATATTGTAAGTCTAGCATTACTTGTCACTAAAAGCCTTTAGTAGGAAATTTCCAAATATGTAAGATGTATATGTAAAAAATAACAAACTTAAAACTATTTTTAAAAAGAAAAAAAATCACACATATAGTATATAATGTAAAGTACAAGGTTGTATGGGGTTGTGTTATCTGCAGTGTAAGGTATGTATGTAGTTTTTTATGGTAGCAGACATTTTAATTTGACATTATATTGTATAAAAACAGTTGAGTGTTTTATTATTGGTTTTGCTTTGAATCTGCCATACATGTCTCAGGGCCACAACACAGTCATTTATTCTCTACTAAAATGCGGATTACTTGACAATTGTTAATTGTATTTGTACATACTGAAGAACTTCTTAACTTTGTCATTGAGTGTATTGCCTTGTTGAAATATTTGTAATTAATCACTTTTACCTAAGCCAAATGAAAGTGAAAGACTTCCTCGGCCTAGGACTGTGAAAACAAAGTCTTTTTTTCCCGACTGTTAAAATCTGCAAACAAAGAGGCAAACTCTTTTTTTTTTTTTTTTTTCAGAAATGATTTTTCTCACTGTACAGGCTTTTGCATTTTTATGCTTAATGTTTTATTAGTTACATAAAAATTGAATTCGCTGAGGTAAATATTTAAACCTAATGTAGCAACAAACTTTGTCTTTTGGTAGTAATATACAGTATATATATTTTTTTGTTATTTTGTCTGTATTTGTGTTTGTTAATCTGTCCAAAGTATGCAAAATGCGAAATGGTGTTGAAACATGTTAAGTGTGTGTGGATGATCTAGACTGAGCGATATGAAGTGCAGGTTTTTAAATTCATGGCAAACAATCACAGCTGGCATTTATGAAAATGTTCACTGTACTTGGGTGAGCAAACTGATTAGCACATCTAAGATGGCTCTTTTTCAGGACACCATAATGTGTTGTGTTATTTGGCTCATTTCACTTGACGTTAGTTTCTTTAACATTAATTTCTGCAGTTATAGGGATTTTTAGTAACATGGCAGCTTTGTCCAATTTCATGGTTTTGTCTGGAGGAGCAGCATTTCTTTTTGTCTGCAGCAATTTAACTTTTCATGTTAACAACAGGGATTTTATTTGGCCTTGAAATCTGTTAAGGATCTCGTGCCTTCCAGGTGAACAGTGTGACAATGCATTAGTGAAGAACTTGAATTCTGTCCAAAGGGACTTGAACTCACTATGCACAGGCAAGTAAAATTGTCTCTGTGAGCCACTCATCCTGTCATTGTTTTCTTTTCTTTTCCCATAGAAAAAAATGTAGCAAAGGTTCTCTCTGTGTTTGTGTAGATAATTAATAATGCAACCTAGATGTCACCGTCAGACTGGAATATAAAACAGCACTTTGCCAAACTAGTAGGTTTAAGTACCTTCTGTTTATTTGTTCTCTTTCTTACATTGTGGATTCATATTTAAAACAAATGTACACCCTCTTTTTTTGTAACTAGCATAATATACAGTTGTAAAGCCTCTTGTTTGTATACTTTATGCTCGTTTATTTTTCAATAAATGCTTTGGTTTTTAAATGAGCACACGTTTTTGTCTTTCACAAAGGAGGGGGCACACTTTGAAAATAGCACAATTGATCATGTTTCACATGCACAGTGATCGAAACAATGTTTAAAACAAATGATCACAAAACCTCTGTCACAACCAGCTTCTCACCCATGACCCTGTCACCAGTTCACTGGTTTTCCTTCCTTGGATTACTTTCGGTAGATTGGATTCGATGTTCCTGGTCTGACCACTGCAGACCAGGAACATCCAACAAGATGTGCACTTTTTGAGTTGCTCTAAGTCGCTCTGGATAAGATAATCTGCCAAATGCCTAAATGTAAATGTTACCAGGCTGCAGTGGTCAGGACATAACAAAAGTGATCCAAGGAAGAAAAACCTGTGAACTGGCAAATGGTCCCAAAAGGAAGTTGTCAAACACATAAGTATCATTAGTTTTTTGGTGGCAAAAGGGGGGTACTTAATATTAGGCGGGTGGTCATCATTTTACGGTTAATCAGTGTATCTCAATGGTTAGTCCGTCTACTACTAACCGTGAGGACAATTATACACCAATTATATGCTTGATTTGGAAATAACAAAAATGAAAAATAGTCCACAGATTCTGAGTTGCACATGTGACAACTTTCTCTCCTTGGGTTTGTTTACATTTTGAAGCAGCAGCACGTTGTTTCTGCAACAACGTATGTGATTGGTCAGGCATATGCTAAGCTCCTCCTCTTTACCGACGTCATAAACTAGGAAGCGCAGACTGATACTAAAAAACATCGTGAAATAAGTTGTAAACTGTTTTTTCAGTAATGGAAAATCCTCGAGATACGTGTATTGTGTCCTTGGGCGCCAGTTTCGTTTGACCGCGAAATCAGAAAAGCGCTCTTTTTTAATAAAATTTCTTCCGAGCACGGACACACCACAAACACGCATCCAGACTCCAGATTTGCGAAGAAAACACACTCAGATGTGATTTGACTGTTTAACATCGCTCCCTTTACACCATTTACATGTCTTCTGTTAAGGATTAGTCTAAACACAAAACCGCGAAAATTCCATATTTAAATATCTTACAGCTCGAGAGTGACCAGATCTCGCGCATGCGCACTCGCGCCCTATATAAAGGTTGGCGCCGGCGCCAGCTGATGTCTGTTCATTCTCTCTGCAGCTGGTGAGTAGATGCTTCTCTTACACTCAAATGATAATTTATTTTTCTTTTATGTTATAAAATTTCTTTTGTGCTTATCAACTGGATGTGCCCTGGGGATACTTTTGGTCAATTTTTTTTAATAACTGGCTACTTAGTAACGCAGTAGTGAGCTAACCTAGGTGCACTGAACTACTGCTAATTGGTCGAGTTCTCTTTATTTAACATCATATTCGGTGGCTGTGAGCTACATATAATAGAAATGTACAGCAGGTTTAAGTATATAAAGTGATTATACTTATAGATGTGGACACAGAGAGGTTAGGTCTCAGTCCCGCCAGTCTAGAGTGCGGTTAAATATTTGGGTCGACTGCTAGCTTCTTAGCTAATCAGGGAAATGGAGAAAGACACGAATAATTAGGGAGAAAACAAAGTTTCAATCTCTGTAAGATTCGAAATATACATGTTGTATTGTTATATTTCGAGAAGGGATGGTTTTTAAAGAGGTTATAGCAGCTGTTTGGCTGGGTTTTGTTTCAGGCGGGTTGTCCTCCCGCTTCTTAAATTGGCGGGGAGTCGACTTTCAAAACCTCACCCGGGTAAAGAAAACTTATCATTTTACAACGATTTAACTACATGGTTATGCGATTCATATACATAAATGCTTAACGAAGAACTTATTTTCTCAGTTTGTGCTTGATTAAGGTATGCTTTTTTCGAAATTATTCATACAAAGGGCTGCTAAGACACGGACTGGTTAGGTTAGTTGTTCTGGATAATGCAGCTAGCAGCAGTTTGGCCTGTTTTGAACGAGACTCTCCAAAATATACATGTATTTAATATTTAAGGTTATAAATATTCCAAGCCTAACATTTATTTGTCTACCTTTCAGGCGTTTGAACTAACTTGATATTGGAAAAAAATGTCCAAACGCAGGTGAGAATTCGGTCCTATGTTAACTACAGATTATTAGCAAACAAACCATGACATAATCTACAGGCATTAACCTTGTTGTTTTATTTTTATTTTTCTCCAGTTGCCGTAACACACTGCAAGAAAGAGATGAAAACACAACAGACCAAAATGCCACCTGTCCAAGGAAGAGAAAAGCTGAGGTATATGAGAATTTTTCCTGTTTATCAGTGTTGAATTGCGTGCAATTTTTAATATAATAATGATCGCGATGTTCGTGGTTTTGCGGTACAAGCTAACCCTGGGTTTTTCTCTTTATCATCAGCAGTGCAAAAGAAAAACTCCAGCAGCCAAGAAACAAAGTTATGAAATTCAGGTAAGTCATGTCATTAAAGATTGCTTTACATGTGTACTGGTGCGACTCCGATAAAAAATTTTTTTTTTAAAAATCCGTTTGTTTTCTTAATCTTTTTCCTAATACACATAATAAATAAGTGTTGTGTGCGCGCGTGATGACGTAGCAGCTGGTCAGCGTCACCGCTAACCCCTCCCCCTTTTATCCCGCCTCCTCCCGCCAAATTGAGCTTTGTTCAGCTGGCCTGAGGGCTTTTGTTCCTCACTTATACGTTCATACAAACAAGCTAAAAGGATATGTTTACTATAAGGGTTGGTGTGTATGATTCTGCTGGGCAATTAAATTCTAAGTGGTACCCTGTCATCTGGGTGCTTTGATTTTAGAATTAAATAATTGTACATTTGTGGCTGTTAACTTTAAGGTAATTATACAATGTGTGTTTGTAGAACCGGTGGGTGGAAGGAGATGTTAGCCCATGCGTCCTTGTCGAGACGCCACACAAGGAACTTGAAGAGACCAGTAACTTGTCCGGTTTTAAACACTTCCGGTTCAAGAATCTGTTCATCAAGCCCTCGCCGCTGCCTTGTCTCAGGTAAGAACATGGGAAGGATGGCATTCATGTAAAGCAAATCATGATTTAAGATTTATTAACCTTTACTGCATTAAATATCCACAAACCTATGCATTTAACATGTGCAAAAATGAGGAAATGGCATGATGTAGCATTAAATGAAAAATATTTACGGTTCAGAAGGTCCCAGGGTCGAACTCCAGAACCACCAAGTTATCACTGTCGGGGCCCTTAACCCTCACCTGCTTACATGTATAATGACTTAAAGTAGGTCGTGCTGGTTAAGGGCGTCTACCAAATGCTTAAATGTAAACCAGAAATGGTTACAGAAATCTTGATACTGATTTGACAAATACTGGTTTAGATTTATCCCAATCTGTGACTTGTTTTAAGGTCAAACATTAATTTGTTTAATTTCTTTTAAGTACTTTGGGGTTTAATATTAAAAGATTTTTTGTATACCTGCCTTTCTAGTCACCCAAAATAAAAACAAGAAATAAATACAATTTTTATTTCATAGTATAGCCCTAAATTTACTTAACTTGGACACGTTTTCTTTGAAGCTATGGTTCCTCAAATCTAACTTAACATCTTGCATGTATGTTTTGGACAGCTGGGCTAGCTCGGATGATGTCTGGATTAAAATGCTGAATAAAGAACTAAAGTACGTCCATGATAAGAACTTTATGCAGCAGCACCCCAGCCTACAACCAAAAATGAGAGCCATTCTCCTTGACTGGCTTTTAGAGGTTTGTGATCAACATTTATTGTTACTTGTTTGTGTTCAGGTCATAGCTGCTTGGCATAAGTATAACATTTTTCTGAAATGCATGGCTTTTTTTTTTAGGTAAGTGAGGTGTATACACTTCACCGTGAGACCTTTTACCTGGCTCAAGACTTCTTTGATCGCTTCATGCTGACTCAGGTAGCCATTGGGAAGAACCAGTTGCAACTCATTGGCATTACTTCACTATTTATCGCATCTAAACTGGAGGTAAGACATTTGTCTTGGTTGCCTGTAAAATGGAGGTTCATATAAATAAGAACAATGGGTAACCCATTTGTTATATTTTGTAATTACAGGAAATCTACCCACCAAAGCTTCAAGAGTTTGCGTATGTCACAGATGGTGCCTGTGATGAAGATGAAATCCTTGAAATGGAGCTGATAATGCTGAAAGCATTGAATTGGCACCTCTGTCCAGAAACTCCAATCTCTTGGTTAAAGCTTTATGCTCAAGTGGGCTCTCTAAAGGAAGGACCAAATTTTCTTGTTCCTCAGTTTTCTCAGGAAGCCTATATACAAATGACCCAGGTGTGTAACTATTGTGTGTGACCATTTTCACTTGTAATTTCAGTAGTCTTACTTATGTATACTGTTGCGCATTTCTGAATTTTTCTTTTTCTTTACAGTTGTTGGATCTTTGTATATTGGACATTAACTCATTGGATTACCAGTATGGCGTTTTGGCTGCTGCTGCGTTTTGTCACTTTACCTCAATTGAAGCTGTGCAGAAAGTATCTGGTATGTTCGTGAACTTTTATTTATTTATTTTTTTCCCAATATATAAAGTGTTAAGTGGCATCTTATTGACCTGTTTAGTTTGATTTTGAAGAAATTAAAGTGAACATGGATTAAAAAAAAATTCTCCCAGTTAAATGGTGCTTTTGCGAATTGTAACTATTAAGTTAGACTTTCTGCTAACTAGCGTGTTGCCAATGTTTGTAAATGGAATGAAGCTCATTTCAGTCAGTATTTGGATTAAGTGAAATGATCAGTGATTAACAATAGCAACTTGTGTATGTCCGTTTCTTGTATTAGGTCTGACATGGGACAGTATATCTAGCTGTGTGCGCTGGATGGCTCCGTTTGTGAGGACTGTGAATGAATATGGTCAGCCGAAACTGAAGGACTTCAAAAAGGTTGTTGCAGAGGACCGGCACAACATCCAGACTCATGTGGACTACCTGTCCATGTTGGTAAGTATTGTTTTCTAAGTGCACCTCGCTTGTGGTTAAAGAGAAAAACAGAAGTTGTGAACATGGATGCTTTGTGTGTTTTAGAATGACGCTCATCAGCGACAGCAGGAGAACCTGGATCGGTCGTCTCCGGTGGCTGTAGGAGGCTTGCTGACTCCGCCCAAAAGCACAGAAAAGCCCACTAATATATGAAAGGCTCGAGGGGGGGGGGAAACTGCTTCTGATGGTCATAACTTGGCGGTCAACAGGACAAGCATGCATTTCGTGGTGCGAAGAGCCTCTGGATTTGCGATGAGCCTGCTGTATCAACACTTCCAGGAATTGTTTCATATCATATCAGTGTTGAGAAGAGAGCATTCCAGGAGAAGAGACAGTCCTGTTCTTTTTAAATAACATTGGTCATGACATCGCAAGATGGTGTTAAAACCATATGTGCCTTTCATCGAAGACTCTCTGAATGAGAAATTGTTTACAAGTATTTAAGCTCTATAAAAGATTTAGGGCTTTTCTGAAATATCCAGAGCAATCAGTGTTTGTATTCAGGATTGCTCACTCAATTTGTAGGATTTGTGTGTTTTTTGTCTAATTTTATTTTTCTAGCTGTATAAAAGTGTTGAATGTTGATGGACTAAACTATGTTGCCATAGGATTACTAGTCAGTGCTGCTCTAAACCTTTGGTTATTGTGAAGCTGAAATGCAGCGTGGAGACACGGAACCTGGTATGGACGAGTTGAGTCGTTCTCAAATGTGCTGCATTGTTGGAGATTTAATTCTTAGGAACCACATTCCTTAGACTGGTTATTGTATCGCTTGGAAAGATGTTTGAATTTACAATTGAAAATGTATTTGCATATTTATGGTGCCACCTTTCTATTTTAAATCTATAGAATTTTCATGATGCTATGAATTTCCTTTCATTTAATTGCCAAAGGCAAATATTTAATTCAGTAGGTGCTTATTTATGAAAGATTGTAAGATGCAGTATTGTACTGGACCTTACATTTGTAGCATAACCTGATTCTATTTTTAATGCTCAACTGGGAGCCAAATACAGTGCCTGTAAAGATGGTGTAAAACTGTATATAAGAGAATGTGTACATATGGTAATGTCAAGACATGATTTCACTGTCCTAGTTAAATATGAAATATTAAAGGATTGGTTAAAATTTTCATAATGTGTATTGAACTACTACTAAGTAGTTAATTTAAGTAGTTAAATTGACTGAGTTAATTGATTTCATATTTAGTTTATACAACCTATATTGGTTGGCTATGAAAATAGAAAAGATTGTTTTTGGGCTAAATGATTTGATATTTTGCTTGTTTGACTTTCTGGTACCTCATCTAAAGAGATTATTATTGTGTTCATGTTTAGTACACAAAATGGCTGCTCTTTAGCATGAACATGCAAAAGTTAAGGGCCAAGTTCAAAATTCACGGTTTTGAATTGGATAGTATCAATGTTAAATATATCTAGAGTATCAAAGCTTGTTTGTTTGCAACATTTGGTCTTCTGATTTCTTTAGGTAAGCCTAAAATCCCAGACTTGTTAAACTTTGACTGCATTTAGAGCAAAGCAGTAAGCTAGCTTCCCAATTGTCTCCATAAAGCTGGTGCTGTTATATATTAAATATCTATCATTTGCCTGTAGAACACAAGATTTTCCTGTCAGGAAACTTTGAATTCAATTTGTGCGTATTTATGTTTAAAAGCTTGCCATTCCAGTTAATGTTGCACTTGTACTCCACATGTGTTTTGGGCCCTCGGCTTGTAGCTGTTTTCCCCTCAGACAGCTGGCTGGTGTAGAAGACACTGGGCTCACAAAGCCACTGTTGTACAAGTCTTTGTGTAGTTCTGAAACCTCAAATGGCTTCAGCTACCCTTAAACACCCCCTACACACATAGCAATCTCACAAAGAGGTGCTGCCTTTTTTTTCTCCAAGTGTGCCACATGCAACTGTTTAAACAAAAAAATAGACACTCCTTGTTCTCTATTTAGACTCATTTATATTATTGCCAAGTCCTTTTAACTGCATTATGAAATTATGCATAGCTTAAGATAAAGTGAATGACTTTTTGGAATGCTTTAAGGAAAGCTTTATTTATTAAAATGTAAATGCGAAAAGGAGTACTTGACATTAAATTCCTAGAAAACATACATATGTACATATATACACACACAAGGTCATAGGGTCAGTATTTAAATGTATGCAGTATTCTGGCCAATATAATGGGACAGGTTGGAATGTTGGTGCATGTGCCGTTGTTTCCACACTCGGACTCTGATTTGCATTGAATGCTGTCGGGTAACGAAACAGTCCCAGTCTTCTGTGCTCCTGAACTGGATCTGGACTTTTTTCTTAACGGTAACCACTGAAACAAGACTAGTCTTCTGTACTCAACTTATGTATGCTTCAATACTTGGTTTAAATTTTTTTTTACAATAAGTCACAATCTTGAAGAGGTTAATGAAACAAGTGGAAATATCGAATAAACACCAGTTAATGGTAACATTGTTCTTTCGGGTTTGTTGTTCATACAAAATATAAAGTTCGGAGAGGTTCTTCCATATAGCAAAAAATAGATCTATATTCATTTAAAGCATCAAAAAGTTTTAAACAATGACAGATTTTTATGATTGTATTTTTCGCCTTTTTTTTTCTTTAACCCACAGATAATTCTGCAGCGTGCACACTGATGCGACTTTGTCAGGAACGCAGAGTATTTTGTAGAATTGACAGTTCAGTTTATAAAGAGGTTTCAGCCCCTGAAATAAAAAAAAGAAAAGGAAAAGGCAGATGACTTACTTTTTTATGGGGAAAAAACAACACCTATGACCGGATGCATTGTTTTATCTGGTGCATTAGGAAACCTGATTAATAAAGCTATGTTTTCATTCATCTTCAGTAAGTGCTTTTTTTGTCAGGGGATCATTAGCAACAGGTACCCCCTCCCTGGATGGCATGCTGGTTCTTTGCACTCACCTAGGGGCAATTTAGAGCATCCGGGTAACCTACTGGCCTGTTTTGGGGAGTAAGAATCAGAGAACGAAACAGAATCAAAGCGAGGAGCTGTGAGGCAGTAATTCGCCACAATGCCACATGGGAACATAAGAACACAATAAAGGACTCATTTACTGCTGCTAGAGTGATTCACTTATCGATCTTCAACTGGAATGCAAAACATAAATGTTTTTTTTTTTTTTTTTTGTCAGTAACATGTATAACTCTGGTATCCTGACAGAAAATGCATTTCAGTGTAAAAATATACTGTGGCTTTGTTCCCTCTGTAAAACATCTGTCAAGGATAAAATAAATACAGCACATCTAACAGTTCAACTGAGTAAACTCAATAAATAAAGCAAGCCTGCTTTCCAATCTCACGGCTTCTCTACCCCTTAAAGCTTTGCTGACACTCCAGCAAGAGAAGAGACTCGCTCCTTGTAACACGTCGTTGCTCGGACTCGGTAAATAACGCACAATCGTGGCAAGTTGTGCTTTCACTGAGTTTGGTGTAGCTGCTCAAGGCTCCTTTCCCCGGTGTGGCTGTGACTCTGCATGACATCTGTGTTTGCAAAACCCACTTCTGGCCTCCGATACAACTCCTCGAATTTGGGTCCCCAGTGCTGCAGAGAATCGTAGCTGAAGTCCTCCTCTGGGATGGCCGAGCTCAGGGAGCTTAGGCTGCCTGCGTTTGAGCCTGCGCCTTCGACGCAGTACACATGGTAAGTGTCCATGGGGAAGGCCAGCACGTCATTATCAGCCTCCCAGATGATGCGCGCCACGTAGTTCTTGAAGTCCACGGCGCAGTGGCCAGTAGCTGTGGGGTTGTTGTGAGGGGTGGGCTGGACTCCGCCCGGGTGTACTTCCTCTTGAGAGCCCTGAGACGACTTGATAAGGGGAGCTGTGGTGCATGAGGAGGACTGAGACAAGCTGGAGCAGAATGGTCTCTTCAGCTCTGTGATGTCATAGGCATTCTAATTGGAAAAAATATATATACAGTTTCACTGTGATTTAGATTAGAAACAATTAAAGAAATGCCGATGCTACCTTACACCTCATTAGGCACTGATGTGTGGTGTTGATTTGAATGTTTGAGACCCAGCTGGAGTTTTTAGACTCTTTATCCTGTGTACAGGGTACTCCCGAGCAGGTTTGCCAGTCCCATATACACATACATACATGCTCATTGGCACACTATAGGGAATTTGGGAATGCCAATTAGCCTAATCTGCTTGCTTTTGGACTGTCAGAGGAAACTGGAGCACTTGGAGGAAACCCACCAAGCACAGAAAGAACATACAAACTCCATGCATACAGACCCAAAGCGGAAATCAAACCAGGACCTTGTAGGTGTAAGGTGACTGTGCTAACAGTGCTTAAAATAGAGAATTTTTTTTTTGTAGGATCTGGTTACTGCCCATTGCCCTCGCAAGCAAATGGGTTATGCCAAATTGTCCTTATTCATGAACGAATGCATGATGCCCTATAACGGACTGCCATCTCATGCAGAATGAATTCTCCATCCTTGCATCTAATGTTGTCTTTCATTTTTGTAAACTTTCATTTTCATCATCATATTTCAGATCGATGAATGTTTTTAGCCATACGTGGTTCTCAGGAAACATTAAAACGTCTATTGTTTGTTCACTGAATTATTTGATGAGCAAAACCAGACAAATAACAAACAACCAAAAGCACCAATTTAGAACAAAAGTTCCAGAAAAACTCAAAGAGGAGTCTGACTCTCTCTCATACCCGTACCACACAAGACTTGTGGCTTTGCATTGTTAGTTTCTTTTGCTCTGATACATTGACAAATTGAACACACACTTTTGCTCATCTCACAGCTCTGCTGTCTCATTAATATTATTATTTTTTAAAATTCCAGCTCTTCCATCTCAGTTTATCTACTGCCATGTAGTTTACTGTATAATAACCCTGCCCAAAACTGACACCATACTGCCATCTAGTGGAAAATGGTACAAACAAGCCATCTCATGTTTAGATAAGACCAGTGGTTCTGAGCCCTAGTCCTGGAGGACCACCCGTCCTGCATATTTTGGTGTTTTCCATACTCTATCACAGCCACATCAATGAGTTAATTAGTTAAATCAGGTGTGATGGGAGGTGAGAACACTAAAACGTGCAGGTCAGTAGTCCTCCAGAACTATAGTTGAGAACCGCAGGATTAAACTCCTCATCTGTATATCATTCCTGCCGGTGCTTTGATTAAAATGTACCTGGTCCTGCTCTCCTCCGCCTTCCTCGTTGTAGTTGAGGATGTTCTCCCGGATGTCTTCCCAGCTCTCGTGCTCAGCTGGAATGTGGTACACACCGCGTTTCCTAAATTTATTCTCACTGCCCTTCTGGTTCCACACAGTCACCGCCACTAGCACAGCTACAACAGATGAAAAAAAAAAACAAAAAAAACAAAGTGATAAAACAATTGTCTAATCGTTCTTTCAGTCCCCTGTGTTGCCAGAAAAAGGGAATAGCCACAATTAATTGCATTCATTCATTTTGGTCATGTCCTCCTTTAGCTTTGATTATAATGTAGTGGTCAATTCATGGGTGAAAATGATTCCCTATGCTCTCTTATGTAGACTTTTAAAGTTCGAGCCCTGGATCCATAGATGTGATAACTTTCAGGTTCATTCAGTACACTCAGGTCATCAGCTGACTTTATTTTATTGCCACATAACATTGTTTAAACCTGACCCACTGAAGCAATCTCAGATCATATCACTGCTTCCAGAGGCTTGTACAGTGGCCACTATGCATGATGGGTGCATCTTACCCTGACACGACCATCACTCTAGAATAGGGTTAATCTGAACTCATCAGACCAGATTTTTCCATTGCTCCAATCCTTATGCTCTTTATCAAACTGAAGGCTTATTTCTGATTAGTCTCATTAACAAGAGGTTTAACTGATGTTTAATCCCAATTCTCATCACATTGTACTGTACATGTGGAAATGCTCTTACTTTCAACATAGCTGTCTTTTTTTTTTTTTTCAATCACAATCCAGTCAGACCAGAATACCTGGAGTAAACCCAGAATGAATAGGAAGATCAATGCAAACTCCACACATACAGGACCAGAGGTGGGATTTGAACGGCCAACCCTCGAGGCGATAGTGCTTACATCTGTGCCCTGTCTCAAAGTTACTATCTCTATAAATAATTTTAATATAAATTACACTTAAAGATGGGTGTTTATATATAATAAAAAGGTCAACAGCTATATACATTAAATAAAATGCCTAATTATTAATAATGGTCCCTGATTGTAAAGGTGTAAAAATATCTGCCTTCATATATGGCACCCTCTGCTGGTAGCACACTGAACTGTTCCACCAACTATCATCTCCCCATTAAATATGGTGCTGAGTGCCGGTTTCTGTTGAGTTTTATTTGCCTCTCATTAGAACTGGCATGAGGAAAGGTTCCGTCCATCTGTATTGGCATCGGGTTGATATGATTGGTAAAGTGGAATCTCAGTGAAACTGCTAGCATAGCTGTGTAGCTGTTACTTGTCAGAATCGATACACAAACAAAACCGTGTAGATGCACACACACATACACATTCTGGCTCT
>JAOVVB010000046.1:14810212-14841368 GCA_028570985.1 Heterobranchus longifilis
GGTTCGGAAGGTCTCAGATTCAAACCCCACGTCCACCTAGTTACCACTGTTGGGCCCTTGAGCAAGGCCCTTAACCCTCAACTCAGATGTATAATGAGATTAAAAAGAAAAAGAAAAAAATCGCACTGGAAAAGGGTGTCTGCCAAATGCCTAAATGTACAGATATTAACGGCTGGAAAAATGTCCCCGTTTGTATTTTAAGCGCATGTGCCAGCTGACACTTGTGATAACACTAACATTTCTCTGACACACAATGGATATTTTTAGTAAGACAAAATTTCATACATATACATATACAGTATACTATACATACATTCTGCTAATGTACAATTCTTAGCTGTTTTATATTTTATTAATTTTGCAGTTCTACCATATTTTGGACCAAAGAATGCTTAAACAGTGCGTGTAGATGCCCTTGCAATGGTTCTACATCATTAACATTTCTATAAAATTAGATTTAGTCCAATTGGGAATTAGGATTGCGGTTTATATAATATCGTAAAAGCAAACATTTATCACAGCAGGTGTTTTTAGAGGAAAGTTAATCTTTTTAGAAACTGAAAAAAGAATACTTCTTAAAGTTTTCACTATTCACACATACTTCTCCTAGTTTAACCCACTATCTAATTCTAAAGACACTGGAACATGGAATGCAAACATGTGCTTCTTCAGAGTTTTATAAATCTTATATAACATTATTCATTCATATACAAAATTCATTCCCATAGTGATTCAAAGCCACTCCGTATTATTATTATTATTATTATCATTACTATTATTATTATTATTATTATTATTATTATTATTTTACTTTAATTAACATATTGTGGTTAAATACAGAACAACCATCACATTTGGCCATGGATAAGATTCCTTTATTAAACATTTAATTCGGACGTCATTAATTAGCTCCAGCTTGGAGAAACACCAGGATGTACGATATCTGTGTACTATGTGACATTGTTTCCAGATTTGATAGAAATGAGTAATTACATGATGTGTAGTGAGGAGGAGAAGGTTAATATTCCCTGACCCTGTGCATGTAATGCTGAGAGTTTTCTGTCTGATAGATGACAAGGGAAGATACAAAGGTAATATACAAATATATACACAGTTAATCATAGCATTTACTACTGTGATGACAATATAGGAGTCACCTGCAAGCTATACAATCTGCTTTTTCAGCTAAAATAGCCAATTCACCTAGCGTAAAGGCCAATGCAAGGAGTGAGAGATAACAAAATATTAAAGATGGATTTCTGGCAAAGGTTTGTCTGAGTGAACTGTGAATTCCTAAGCCCAGAGTAAAGAAGTGGATAGGCCTATGGTATTCTTTTCAATAAAAAAAGAGAAGTTACTTATTATTAAATAATGGTCACACCAGGCCTTTGTCACATTGCTTTTTATTGTTGCTTGAAGCATACCTAAATTGTCTTTTTTTTTTTCTCCTTCTTGCTAGGATCTTTGTGCTAGCAATATTAACACCTTGGATAAGGAAGAGATACTCTAGGGCATGAGAATCTAAATAATACAGCGTTATTATGGGGCTTTAAAACCAAATAAGATCTGCACACCTGAGTGTCCACCACCAGGTTTCTGATGCAGCCCACAAACCCTTTATAGTTGGTATGTGTGTGACGCAGTGGATAAGTGTCCTTTACTCCTCCAAGCTGTAGAGGCTGATTCACATTCAGGAATCTACAGAGAAAATGAACCATACAGTAATATTTCTGATACAGTCACATTATATAAACTAATTGTGCTTGAATTACATGAAACATTTAAACAATAGCAGTGTGAGCCTTTTATTTTACCTCTCAGTGCCTGGAGTGTGTCCAGACACCTTGCACCCTGACTGGTCCGTCTCGAATATGTCCACTCCCAAACCCTCCCCCTCGTTCACTATGGCTCCAGAGCAATGGTCCACAATCAGGTGTACTTCCTGTAAAGTATATTTACTCAGTCAATAAATATACAAATGTATTCACACTCACTAATTGTAGAGCATAACAGACATTTCGCCTATTAAAGTGCATTTAACTTGTGAGTTTTGCAAAGTTAGAATAGTGTGTTATTTGACACGCTTTCGTCATACTCTGCTGGAAAATCCAGTACAAGTTTCCAAAACTTTAGGCAAGCTGATCAGAATAGTAAACTATGTAACTGACAAAGCTGAAATAAAAACATAATAATAATAATAAAAAAAATAATTCATATAATTAAGGCCAAATGTGCAAAAAGTTGCCACTTTCAAGGTTGCCAAACACATAAAAATGTTATTACTGTATTTTATGTATTTTATTTTTATCTATTTGCACTATTCCACTGTTATTACTATTTACTGTACTTATGTATACTGTTTTCAGTATAAGTTATTACTTACTGTATATTTCTATTTTTCTTGTTCCTCAGCTGCATTGAGCATGCTTGTGACAAAATTTCCCTCAGGATTAATAAAGTTCTTTTTATCTTATCTTATCTTATCTTATTACATTTTACACAAACAGCTAGTTTTAGTGATTTTTATTTGATGTATAGTATATGTATAGTATAGTAGTCCGGTCAATTCAATTCAATTTTATCTGTATAGCGCTAGTTTTAGTGCTAGTTAAGCTAGGTTAGACTTTAGCTTGCTGGCAATCAGTAGCAGCTACGAGACAAATTTAGCTAAATTAGAAATTTCCCCTAATTCATTAGCATATAAATCTTGAATTTGATGCACCTGCATCATTTGGGTTCATAGCTTCTGTTTTTTTATTCCATTTACCTCCACTTCACATCTTTTCTCTTGACTTTACATAAACCCAAGTTTGAGCGGTGGTTGTAATTAGCCATCTGCGGAGTGACTCTGAACGAGTCTACTTTTACAAGAGAATGCCAGCTCTTCACCTCTGGACCAATTTACATAGAAATCTGTATTTCTGCTATTTAAATAATTTTCCCTCCTAATTTCTAATTGCCTTTCTGGTGTGTTATTTCCTTAAAACAGCATGTGTGCGATGTTTTATTAGTATTTGTAATTAACCCATAACTGGTGACACCAAATTGGATTTTTTTTAGCAGTGCTGCCAATTTGGGCTGTATTCAGACTTTAAGACCTGTTTTAGCATGGAACCCAATGCTCTTTGAAATTTTAAGTCATGGTCATACCTTTCCATCACTGATGATGTCAATGTGATGCCAGCGCCGGTCAGACAAAGACGAATGTGCAGGAAGCTGCAGTGTGACAGTGCCTGAGCCGTGATTTACACTCAGCACTGGTATACCTTTCTTCAGCTCTAGAAAGAGACAGAGATGACATCATTTCAGAGGGAAGGATGGAAACCTGATGATGAGGTGTGATGTTGGCTTTTGGATTCCTGGGATCTGAAACTTTTACTAACTGAGTCAATCTATCACTTTTAAGTGTGGTAATGTCCTGGCCAATGTCTCACTACTGTCAACTCTTAATGCATACTCTTAAATGCTTCAACGGTGATGCTATTTCTCATTTTGCCCAGACTAATTCATCACATACTGACAGTGCATCAAGTCCTGTAGCATTTAGGTTTGAGCCAGACCCCTGGTGGCAAAAAAAATGCTTCAGTGCAATCAATTTGTGGTCAAGTTCGATTTTTTCCATCCAATCAGGACAGCACAAGGCCAGTTCAATAATTAAGTGCCTACAGGCAGTACAGAGCATACTGACGATCTAAGCTCTTTTAAGGCCTGTTCAGGTTATCCTCTTAAGGCATGTGAGGTCAGGACAGGACAGATACGACAGCATGTGTGCTGACCTTTATTAGAGGACCTTGCCTCTGATCCCTATTTACCCTTACAGTGCTGACCACAGACATTTCCATTCAGATCAATTCATCACTAAGTATTCAGCCTTCGTCATCATCATCATCATCATCATCATCTATTGACTCTAATTCCCACATATAATTGTTAAGAAAAATTTTATTTCTTGCATGTAGAAACCCTCGATCATGATGGTATTGATTGCTTTGTCATGTTTTTTTATCATTAAGATTACAACACTCTGGTTGTCCTTTAGGACTAGAACACAGCACAAGCTAAATATGTAACATTTTGGTATTTGTTTAACATACCAAGTGCAATGAAGTCCTCCTTGTCTCCATGCTGGAGGGCACCTACGGGGCCATTGTACAGCAGCAGGCCATCATCTGACTCGGTGATAAACTCCAGAGAGATGTGGCTCCTGAAGCAAGGCTTTATTGGAGGAAACCAAGCATAGCCATCTCCCAGAAATGTGTGCTTATTTTGTTGGCACTCAGGGCCATCAAACAAGGGTGGACATTGGCACCTAGGAGACGCGTAGTAGAAATAGCAGCAAATATGTAACATTTGCACAAGACATGAGAGATTTTCACAATATACATTATAAATCATGATATTTATTGACATAATGTGAACAAAAAACAAAAAATAGGTCCATAAAACAGTTTTAACAAATACTGAAAAATAAAGGTACTGATCAGTTTACTTTTATAAAACTACACTGTGATATGTATCACTAAATCAGTACATCATATTGTCCACCCTATTTCGATGATATATTACCTGTAGCCCATGTCTGTATCCACGCAGCTGCCTCCATTTAGACAGGGGGTATGGGGGTAAGAGGAACAGGACATGTGCTTGCTCTCTCTGGCCAAACATCCACACAGAGCTGCGGCTGTGGCTGAGACAGAAACCAGAGAAGCATTCCCAGCGTTCAGGACTGAAGGAGTGTCACTAAATGTAACCCTGCTAGAACAGCCACCTGCAGGACTACAGTCTGCGTAGGCACATTCATCCACCCCAACCTGCAGGATGGTCACACCCAGGGCTGACTCCAACTGAAAGAGATGGAAAGACACAGACTGCAGATTACATTATAGGTGGAGTTTGTGAGAACCATGCAGTGAATAATGCGGTGACTCCAGATATGAAGGATTCAAGCTTTTGTAGAAGCTCATTTGTGTAGCTTTTATGTAACACATGCATTTATGTAAGGCACCGTAATAAAGAAGAAAAAAGTTTCACAGATTTTTTTTTTGTGTGACGGCAGGGCTTGTAAAAAAATTCAACCACAAAAACTGAAGAATATAATTACTACCCGCTTCAAAACTATATATATGTACACACACACACACACACACAAACACACACACACACAATATATAAATGATCCACTAATGGTTACTGTAGAAGGTTTAAAGGTCACATTTAGTCATTTTAGAAGGCTTTCCCACAGTCCCAAATTTGACCCAGAGTTCGACATCATAAGAAATCCTTGGGAGACACTCAGAAAGTTTGTCAGAGTTCTGCATGATTTGCTGCCCCATCAAAAATAAAATGTGATTGTGCTTGAATTCTGAATTGGAGTTGCTGACTAAAAAGCATCACAGCAGTGTGTCAGTTATATACTGTATAAGTGGATCGCAGCCATTCTTTGAAACGTTGTGGCTGATTCATGCCTTTTTGTAATTGATCATAGAGTCCAAACATACCGTATGCTGAATTCCTATGATTTGCTGCTATTTAACTATGAACCTTCCCAAACTTCCATGATTTCAACTTGACATTAGTCGACAACTCCTAAGCTTCTACTAAGAGAAACTTAGTGTCAACCAAGTGACACTGAACGTATTGGAGGATGGAGCAATGATACCCAACCAATGCAGCGCTAGCTACTTAGCCTTGGTGATGGCATTTTAAATAGTCATATAGTGTAGTATATAAGGTGGTGGGGATGCTTTATTTCCACCAACAATGTAGTATTCTTAAATGAGGAGGCTCTCTGAAAATCGGTGCCTTTTATATGATTCATAACAAAAACATAGGCTTTTTTTTTTTTTAAAGTCTTGCCAATTGTAAGGGGTTTGTGATAAATAGTAGCGGTTCTTGACAGGTCTTGACTATTCATAGCAAATTGTAAGGTGTGATGGGTACTCTGTGGGTGAATTGTGAAATTTCCTTAACAGTTTGTAATAGTTTGTTACAAGTTTGGTACGATTTATAGTTGAGTCAAAAGTACATTGTATGTGATTCATGAGTGCATCATAGCATTTCGTAGCTGATTCATAGGAGATTTATAGTAGATCAAGGCCCCGCAGTTGCTCATCCTGATGTTCTGTAAGCACAGAATGTTATGTAGCTGGACTTTCACACATTTTAGTTCAGTTAAAAATATGAAACAGTTTAATGTGAGAAAACAAAATGAATGAGATCATTTTAATTGCAGTATCCACATTGGTTTATGTGATACAGTATGACATCACTGTCTGCTGACATACTCAGAGATATAGAGTTAATGACAGTGAAGTCTGCTCTGTGGCACAGATATATGAAGGTGCCTTATGGCATCTCATAACAGATATGTGTGTGTGTGAGAGAGAGAGAGAGAGAGAGAGAGAGACTGGCTGAAATCCATTTCCAAGGGCAGTATGTGACATTCATTACAAGCCTTTGTAAAACTTTCAGAGCAGCCTCCAGCACTAGGCATAAACAAAAGTCAGACGCTTCACACAGCTCCCACTCACACCTGATTTACAGATCCATTTATTCCCTCCCTCTTTCCCTCATTCATTCCCTCCCTTCCCGGCTGACTGGCCACGGCCGCACTTCAGCGTGTCAGACCTTACAAGGCCATGAAATATTCATAATTCCTTATGCAGATTGTCACTCCATGTACAAGTGTAATTTATTAGAAGTTGACTGAATGTACTGTATGTGTCTAAGGATGTAAATACAAACTCTGAACATCTGTATAGTTGTTGTTACCTTGGCCTTGTGCATAGCCACACTGCCATGCAGTCTCTCCGGCTTGTAGTAAGGGGAGCCACTGGCAGCAAACCACAAGCTGAGGTGCTGCTGGGTAGAATGACTGCTGCTGGCCAGGCTGAAGATTTGCACTTTATCCAGATCTGTCTGTAAGACTGATGAGAGCAGACGCTGCAGACGCGTATACAAACTCTCCTCACCATCAGGCGCCCTGAACAAGTCCTCTGCTGTTATATCTGCACACAGCAAACAGTAAAACTTACACACAGGTTAAACAGACACCTCTGGTAAACACTTAATGAAGACATTTGCTTGGATGTTAAAATTATCCAAGTCAGACTAAAAAGTATGGTAGTAGGAAATAAAAATAATAGAAAAACAAAAACTAGACTAGTGGTGTAATATTAAAACCATAAATTATCGATAAAGCTTATAACACAAGTGCTGTTGCTCTAACTTGATCTAATGCAAACATTACAGTAGTGGATATCAAAATCACTATTATCAAAGTTATTGTACAGTACCTTTAAATAGTGTTAGATGGATTTATAATTATAATATACATACAAATAAGTTAAGGATGTGAATTTACTGGCTCCAGTAAAAGCCCAAAATATTACTGTACACATTTAAACATAGTGGATTTTTTAACAGATTGAACAGTTAATATATGCTGAGGGTGGCTAGATTTTCTTTGCATTAAAAGGGATACTAAATTTTAAGAAAAGTGTATATCATATGTGTGATAATCACAGACAAGACTGGTTTCCTTGAATTAAGAAAGGTTTGTCAATATGGAAGTCGTATTTTTTGGTACATTTCGCAACATTTTCGGTAATATACATATTCATGAAGAATATGTTTATGAATTCTCCAGTCAAAAGCATAGACACTAATATTTTTTAGAGATAGGACATTTTTAGAGGAAAGAATTTACAGTTGTATGTTAACATTGTAAATTCAAACCCGCTGCCCTTAGGCATTGGAATTGCATCAAAATCCTTGTCCGTATACTGCCTGTGCAGTGCATAAAAAGCTTGAATGCATAATAATAATAATAATAATAATAATAATAATAATAATAATTAGTCATGGTCCGGTTCAGCACAACACAGTGGATGCAAATGTTACAGTGAATCACGCACTGGAGAATCGGAGTGAGCCAGCATTAAGCAGTGCCTCCTCCTTCAGCTCTCTGACTGTAATCTCCACCGTTGAAGTGACATCAGGCCAACTCTTATCGGCTACTCGCACCTGCAGGCTGTATGTCCCAGCCGGGGTGCCACTTTTTATGCTTAGCTGACCAGAGTTCTGGTTCAGGATAAACTGCCTGTAAGACACACAGAAAGAGAGAGAGAGAGAGAGAGAGAGAGAGAGAGAATAAGGATGTGTATATAAGGGTGCAGTAGTGATAAAAACCAACAGCTAATTAAAGAAAGTAGACATTTTGAATTGCATGAATTTCACTCTTACCAGACATACTAATAACTAAGCAGTCTATTTAAAAGGCTTTATGTTTCCATGTTTCCATCACACCCTCTAATTCCTCAGCCCTCATGCAAGGGCCTCACTGTTGGCATTAAAAAATGTCAGCTTTTAGACAGGAGTAACAGAAACACTTGCCTACTGGCTCACAGTAATGTCCTGTTAGTACATCCCAGCACTTCCGCTACATACAGACACTGTCAGCTTGGACAGGCTAAACCAAATACTGACTCAGATTAGAGAAGGTCACTGTGGTAAGATGGCAAATATGTCACTGCTGTACCTTACATGTCAAAGCTGCTTGGCTGGATACATCCAGAGCAGAGGCATACACCAGCATACAGCCAGCAGGATCACCTGATACCATCCAAGGTTCCAACTTGTGAAATTTTGTGTAAGTCCTTATGACCTTCATAATGACCAATTTCCCCATCCCAAGTATATCACTAGAGGAATAATTCTACTTGAAGCAAACACATTTCTGTTTACAATACTACTCACCATGGTTTCCCTGCTGGTGCTTGACTAATCCCCATCCCCTATGTAGCCACTGCATAGCTGAAGGACATTTTATTTTTTAGAGAGAAGACATCTGACAAACAACACATATCTTCTCACTAAAAGTTAATCATATTGCCCCTTTTGACCAAAAATGAAATGTGTATTAGTCTTTCAGAATAAGCCTTAAAACATGTTTGTTATTCACTAGTTATTGACTAAGTGCAATAAAAACACTGACATCATTCAGTTTGAGCAATCAACACTTCAATCCTGTAGCAGCACTGTAGCTCAGGAGCTGTGATATAAAAAAAGGAAAAAAAAAATCTGTTAAAAATTGTCTTTTAAATATTACACTTCGTGTGTGCATCATGGCTCACAAATAAACAAAACCAGTGCAAGTTAGCAGGTGCAAGAGGAGAAAAAAGAAAAAAGTATTGATTTGGAAGTGAAATACGTAGACTTGCTACACTACACTACAGTATCCTACATAGCTTTTAAAAATGTCCCATGTAACAGAACATGTCATGGATGTTGCATCATGTATACCTGTAGCTCATGGCAGTAACAAAGTGTGAATGTAATTTTTCTTTGCTTCAACATTCTCCAAAAATTAACTGAATGCGCCTAGTTCACCCAAGGCACAGCAGGTAGATCCGTTTCACAGATCACGTGAAAGAATGAAGTAATATTACTGGCTTGTTCTTTTTTTTTTCGCATTTTGTGCAAGCATTTAGTGAAGACATAGCACCATGGGTCTCAAGAATGTTATCAAGAAGAAAAGGGAGCCACTTTCAGAATCATAAATTAAGGTTAAGTAAAGTTTAATGTTGGGTTGATCCACAGAATAACCCATCAGATCGCTTTATGTAAACCAAGAAGCCACAAAGAGAACTGTGTGGTGATAAGGAGTGGCTCAAGATTGGGAAATGGACAAGACAAGGCTGCATTCTATCACCACCATTCTTCAACCTGTATCCATAAGCAGTCATAATAAAAGCACTACCAGAAGACATAGAAAGCAGAGTGAAAACAATCTCGGATATGCAACCAACATCACCCTACTGGCCGAAAGCAGAGAAAACCTGGAGCGAGTCATGCTGAAAGTGTTATGCCACTGAATATGTTAGGTGTGGGAGCACCAACGCAGGAATTAGAGGGGAGCTGAGACATGGGGTGATTATGTGCACTGTGGTGGGGATTAATCGGTTAAGACAAGCACTTGTGCTAAGTGCGTTTTCTTGTGAAATGACAAATGTTAATTAATTAATTAATATAGAGATATTTTGTTTATCTTTCAGTATTTCAATATTTTGTTTTATTTTCAGTTTTCTCTTTTCTTAATCTTTTCACCATTCCTCTCAGTCTTACCTTTCTTTATCTTTTCACTTCTCTTTTCAGTTTTCTCTTTTCCTATACTGGAGCAATGCTCTCAGACCTGGTACTCTCTAAATGTTTGGGTTTAAATAACCTACTGGACAGGTGTAGTGCATTTGCTCTGATTGGCAACATGGCGGGGTTGCCTAGCAACCGTGGCCGTCCGCCACTCTGCCTGCCTATAAATCCGGGTAGTTGTCCACAGATTTGCCCTTCGCACGGGCGGCCATGTTGAAGAAAGTGCAAGAAGAAAGTGAGAAAGTGGGGTTGCGCTTGAACACCAAGCAGACAAAGGTAATGCCGACCTCCAAAAATGGAAGATGCAGCATAAAGATTCACAATGAAGAAATCGAGTTGGTACAGTACGTTATATTCCTGGGCAGTAGGAGAAATGGTCGCCCAAGAACTCGATGGCGCGGTCCTGGCAAATCTGATACCAACATGAGAATAGGCGAACTCAAAGAAGCGGTGACCAGTAGAACTGTGTGAAGGGGAATGATTCACAGAATGACCAAAAATCTACCTCGACTGAACAGATAAATGACTGAAAGTTTAATGTCTATTTATCTCATATTTTCCTTAATTTACATGTCTTTTGACAAACAATCTGACAAACTAATTGTTTTTATATGCAAAAATATGATTATAGTGTTGGACATTATTCATATTGGTAATATTATTTGGGTGGCTGGAACAGATTATCTGATTTACGTTACTTCCTGTGGGAAAATGTGTTTCACAATACGAAATTTCGCCTTACGAACAGTTCCAGAATGGATTGAATTCGTACGCCGAGGTACCACTGTACGGAGGTTTTCAAATCAAGCATTTTGTTATAGACAACATTAAGTGTCAGAAAAAAATTAATACAAATCCGGAAATAGCGTTTATCGCGTTGTGCTGTCAAACTGTTCATCTGTAACACATGCAAAAGCTTCTAATATTGATCAACAGACAGTGGAAATATACCTTTAATATTACTCTACTGACACTCAACAATATGATTCATGTACTACAAAAGCGCTTAACTATGTTTATCACTCTGGACAGACACACCAAGGTCGCAAAACTCACACTGGCTGGTGTTCAAATTAGAATTTAAAAGCTGCAATCATGTTCACATAATGGCAGTGGAGTTCCATGTGGCTAGTGACCTCCAGCTCCTGTGCCAAATGAGGTAATTACCCATCAAGTAGGCAAATGAAAAACTGCCAAGGTTGAAGTGATGCAATGTGTGCCAAACATCACACCACACAACCCTGTGATAAACTGCTAATCTATTCATGTGTTACGTCTTTTAATTAACAGAAAGCAAACACTTTCCAAAACACCTCAAGGAGGTTAATTTTTAGTTTTGGATAAACTATATTCGAAGAGACAGGCCTCATCTCAGCAGGCTGCTTGCGACATTTGTTATTTGTATGAATATTGCATATGCATATTTTTCCTTAGTTTTGAGAAGTGTCATGTCTGTCACAGCTTGTACAGCGGGCTCAGTATGAAGCTCGTCACTATTTCATGCGCTGCTCATTAGAGTCTGTCACACATCGATTTTCTAATCAACTACAACACAAGAATGTGTCTCTCCAAAAGAAATTCTGAAACAAAGTTTGATTAACTATTAAAGGTATCCAATATGATATAATGCGATACTCTTCGCATTGTCCCATTCTGATTTATTCTTATCAGAGTGAGTGTCAGCTTCCTGTACAAAAAGTCAATTAAAGATCAAAGTACCTAGGGAGTCTGTCTTCAAATTTGTAAACCTTTTCACTCCAGTCATCAACATCAGGTGACTGAACTTGCCCAAGTACTGTGGTAGGAAGAGTACCTGCAGAAAAGGCAAAATACATCATTATAGAAAAGTCACCTCGAACAGACTGCAGTACCTGAGGCGATGTGTGTTTGAGGACGGAGAGTAGAAAGACTTGCTCCCTCCTTTTTTAATAGAACCCCCTCTATCCCCACTCATTTCATTGGCAGATAAGGACTTGCTTAAGCTGCATGGTAGGGGGGCAATGCTATTAGTTACCAAAAGGCAAAACAGAGAACTGCAATCCTCTTAAGCATGAAATCAACAGCTTTTATATGGCTCCTGTGTATGTGCCTATTAAACATAGGACTTAAATAAATCATTTGCTTCATGCCATGATTTTGAATTACATGATAAGTTCTTGTTAAATGCTAAATCCATGTTGTAAGATCACCATTTCATAGAAACATACCTTCATAATTGTAGACTATAAACTCTGAGTGGCCAGGTGAATGTGGATGGTCATTCTTATCCCCAATAACAACAGTCAGTGTACTGGTGGAGCTCATTGGAGGAGAACCACTGTCAGTCATCAGAATGGGGAGCAAGTACTCTTTCTGCTGTTCCCTATCAAAGGTGCGAAGAGCTGTAATCATGGCACTGCCATTGCGCAGATCGGTCAGGTTAAAGTTTGTAGCATCTGAGGTGATCATCAGCAGATGAATGGAAAAAGGTCCTGTGTTAGGTAAGCTATCTCTGTCCATGACATGTAGCAGAATGGATGTTTCATTCATATGGACAAGCTGTGGTGCAATCGTGTTCTCCCATACAATAGGGCGATAAGGCACCTCAAACTCTGGACCATTATCGTTAACATCCTGAACAGCCACTAGAACAATAGCAGAGCCAGTAAGAGAAGGGTTGCCCATGTCTGTAGCCAAGATTATGAGTCTGTGTTGTGATACCTTTTCTCTATCTAAAGAGTCTGCTATCACCACCCATCCACTCCTATCCACCAGGAACTGCTGAAAAGGGTCAGACTCCGGGGCAATGCTATATGAAAACTTTCCATTTTGCCCTGAATCCAGGTCTGTGGCAGTCACTTGGGTCACAATGGTGCCCAAAGGAACATCCTCAAACATGGACCCTGCATCATAGAATTGGGGGAAGAACACAGGTGCGTGGTCATTTGAGTCTTCAACATGTATGACACTGTAGGCCAAGCTATAGAAATCTGCATCTTCAACTTTGACTGTGAGATTGAAGGTGCGCTCATGGGGCTTTTCAAAATCAATCTTTTTCTTCAGTCGCACCACACCCTGTCGATTCCCCTTGTCTGTTTCAATAAAAAACTTGCGGTCATCATCTCCACCTATAATGCTGAAAGTCATCACAGAGTTCTCTCCCTCATCCCCATCTGTAGCAGTCACTACCAGAACTTCACTGTTGATGTCCAGGTCTTCTGCCATGGTGGCCATGTAGACTCTCTGTGTGAAAACTGGAGGGTGATCATTAACATCTGAAACTACAATTGTGGCTGTTCCAGTCCCAGAGAGGCCTCCTCCATCCCTTGCCTCCACAACTACATAGTAATGGTCCTCGACCTCCCTGTCCAAAGATCTGAGCACTGTATAGATGGTGCCCGTTGCTGGATTGATAGAGAATAGATTGAGATTGATCTCATTACGTACATTCTGCACAATCCTGTAGGTAAGAACAGCATTCTTGCTGGTTTTCGGGTCATCCAGATCAGTGGCTTGCATCTCCATGATGGAGGTATCAGCTGGGGAGTTTTCAGGCACATGGCCCATAAAGCATCCTTCTGAGGCACACAGGAATTGAGGAGCATTGTCATTTATGTCACGCACTTCTACCAACACATCAGCAAAGCCAGTTAAGCCATCACCATTTTCGTCAGTGGCCAAAACTAGAAATCGCCAAGCTGAACGTTCCTCTCGGTCAAGACGCTTCTGGGCATAAATCTTTCCAGTCAGCTCCTCTATAGTAAATTCACTCCCAGCACCCTGTCCATGTAATGAATATCGGACTGCACTCTGGTCTGCCTCCTGGTCTGGATCTGTAGCTGAAACCTGGACAAAAACCAACAGGTAGCTGTAACAACCCCATTTAATACTAAGAACAAATATTAATATACAACGTAAACAATAATAGATATAGTTCTTCATCTCACAACAGGTTGGTTTCAATAAGGCTATAGACCTTGTATCACAACATATTAATTTCAAAGGATTTTCTCTGGTTATTATTAAAACAACAAATCTTCCAAGAAACTAGAACATAAATCTACAAGCAGGAGGGCCAAATCAAATTGATTACACCTTATAAGAAACAAATCACTAAATTAGCTGTATGTGTATTTTACTGTTTAGCCCCCACTCACCTCCAGCACAAGAACAGGCAGCTCGATCAGTTCCTCTGTTACACTGGTATGATACTCTGTCTGGCTAAAGATAGGCGCTTCGTCATTTTGGTTGATGATATTGATGACAACTACTGTTTGGTTCTCCCACTTTCCATCTGATGCCACCAAACGTAGATGGTAGCGCTGCACTCGCTCATAATCCAGTCGCTGGGCGATAAAAATGGTGCCAATCTCTGGCTCAACGTCAAAGGTGCCCATAGTGTTTCCTGAGGTAATCTGGTAGCGCAGCTTTGCGTTAGCACCTGTTAGAGATGGGGAATGTGTCAGAACTTTTTTATGGGGTGGTGGCATGTTGAGTCAACTCAAGAGATCAATCTAAAGCTTTTTGGATTGGAAAATGAGTAACAAAGGACTGAAACTGTGCAGGGTAAAATTCAAGGTGGGATTATGAGTTTTAAGTTGAAATATTGCAATGTAAAAATAATATATGTTCATTCACTTTTTTGTTCTCCAGAAAGGGTAAGGAGGTACTTGGGTACTGTGAACAAGCTGTTCTAGAACTCTTACTAATTAACATGAGTTAAAAGAAAAGCTAAAGTTTTAAGCCACCAAAGAATACTCCAAAGGAAAATATTAGATTACTCACACAATGTTTCTACCACACTTTTTCATAGCTTTCATTAAGGCTAGCTGCTATATTATGAAAAGGTGACGTTATATACGTCTCCTCATTTAGTAGTAAGATTTAACGAAATTCTTTAGATCTCTAGAAAGGGATTTTCTTTTAAGTGAATATAAAAAGCCAGCACACACCCTATTCCTCCAATTAAGTCTTGTGACCTTTTTGCATAACTCTTTGCTGTGTATGCAAACAGGCTTAGTTCTGCTATTAATTTCTTTGGCTGTTGCCCAGCATCAGAGGTACATCAGAAGTCAAAAATCCTTTCATCCCCTTTTCTGCTATTTTCTATCTCATCATTAATCCCACACAGTTGGTGTCACACAATCACATGTTACACTATCCTTTCATGTTACAGCAAGTTTCCCTGTAGGACGACAGAAGCTAACTAGCTAGCTGGTTAAAATAAAATAAATTGGATAGGTAGCGAAAAATAGTCTGTAGGTCTGTCTGTCTATCTATCCACCAGGCCTTAGGAAAGGTTTTAATTACACTTGCCTCAGGGAATAGATATGGTACATTCAGAAGGAACTGTAAATGCAGATGATGAAAAAGACAAAAAAGTTTTCACCCTGCCTTAGGGAAGCTCCCCTCCGTGCCCTGCTTACCTTCCATATACAGAAAGGAAAACAAATTGTACTCTGGCTCCGTTTACCAGCCTGGATCAGATTTTATGAGACAAACACCATCTGTGTGTGATGTGAAAGAATGTGTGAGAATTTCATTAAGATGTGTCGTACTCATCGTGGCCCCAGACATCAGGATTGTAGAGCATAATGTGTCCCGGCAAGGCATCTAGGGTGCTTTGCCCCAAAGCAGTTTCTTTAATGACCAGCTGGCTCATATGGTGCATCTCCCTAGAGCACTATGGGATGAAAAACCTACACACTGCCACCCTGCAATGCACGCTGCCCAAGAATGCAAAGCTGGGATAAAATTCAATTTACCTAGTGCATTCACTGAACTCGGCTGTCCATCCCCTGTTTTCGCCTCAACAAAAGAACACGAGTTATGAATGAATTTAAAAATTAAGAACAAATTTCTTAAAGTTATCAAAATATTTAATAAATAATGTTCATATATCAGGCGTCAATTAATCCACCTAGTCTGTGGATTACACTTAAATGTGTTCTAAAGAATGAGATTGGGCTCTGATTTGCATTACTGCACATGACAAGTCTGAAATAATAGCTGTCCAGAGGAACTGTGCCGTCCAACCAGGCATGGCAAGCAATCTTGACACCTTCACCAATGCAATGGCTAGTGTTGCATCCGTAATCAGCTTTTGGCCACATTTACTGGTTGCTAGCACTGTCCCCCCAGGCTTCCCCCCTCCTCTTCTCTTGCTGATGGTGGCTACATGCCACAACATATTTGTCAAACATGTGTACCGTATTTAACAGGTGAAGCTCTGTCATGGGGACAGCACTCACAGCCCTGTATGTTTGCCTATGATGACAGATGAGATTGGGTCACCTTCTGTGTAAATCAGGATAGGAAATATCAAGCACATTAATCTGTTAGTGATCCATCTAGGTATGACGAGACAGAAGTGAAATGACATAGGAGACAAAAAACAGGCAGACTGCCATATTAGGTTGGACAGAACACTGACCTGGCTAAACCTGTCTCAGTCAGAATGACAGGGGCCATGCTGTGTGTGTCAGTATTATATCGCAGATATTTTCTTCTTATTAAGGGTAGACTGTTACAGCTACCTGGCCAAAAAAAGTCATTGTTTTCTAGGTCAATTTATTGCCCTTCATTAAACAAAGAAAACAACAAAGGACATTTGAATCCTTTTACACATGAATTGGCCACCATATTGCGTACCGTCATCAAAGCTAAAGGCTGTCAAACAAAATCCTGATATTTTAGATCCAATGTGTAAACATCTGCTAAACAATAATTTGCCACTTCAATTATGGCTCAATTAAATAGCCATAATTGAAGTGAAGTTTGAATTGCTCGAAGATGTTTCGACATATTGTGTCAGTGAGAATATTGATCTTTCTAAATAAAGCAGCTAGGAATTATTTCAGAGGTTAGGTATCGCTTTACAAGAAGGAATCCTCATCTAGCAAACCATGGCCAAATGATTTCAGTCCTTACTTTTTTTTTTTCTTTTCGACTTTCTGTAGGCACATTTTCCCTGTAGGAGCATTTAGGGGACTTACATGATGTTTTTCTTAGAAATAAAATTAGAAACAGCACCAGAACAACCAGGAGGGACATTCTGCTGTAATCAGAGGAAATGTAAGCTCCAAAGGAAAGCCAAAACTGACTGATAGGAAATCTTCCAGAAGACATGCCTGATCAGCAAGCCAACAGTTTAATGGGATTGTTTTATGTTTTAAGGATTATCTCTGGTTAATACAGATAATCTGCCTGCCTGGATACCTATGCCAAGAGCATAAAAACACGGCTGAGTTTATTATTATGATAGTCCTTTTTAGTTAAATCCACATGTTCTTGGCAGCAACAGATTAAATCTTAAAAATCTTTGTTGTGTTTAATACTGTACATGCCTTTCAAATCTTTAGTGATTCCTAAATCATCTTCCAATAAAATAGCTCTAAATATTATAATAAAAAAAGCTGTATGCTGACACAGGGAGTTGGGGGTAGCTCAGTGATTAGGGCATTGGACTACAGTTTGGAAGGTCACAGGTTCAAACCCTGGGAACACCAAGTTGCCCCTGTGGGGCCCTTGAGCAAGGCCCTTAACCCTCAACTGCTCAGATTTTTAATGAGAAAATCTCTGGATAAGGATGTCTGCCAAATGCTGAAAATATAAATGGAAATGTGGATTAAGGTCTGTAACGAGCAATCTAAAGGTGAAAGTAAAAAGGGAAAATCTAACTGTAATGCAAGGAATACTGTATATCCTCTTCTCTGTGACACCAAATAGTGAGCTTATGAATCATTACCCTTCTACAGTTGTATACTATTTTTCGAAACATTTAACTGTACTACTATGCCTGTCGAAAGGATAATTAGAAAGATGATAATGTGAATAAGAGTCAAGAAATAACCACAGGTCATTCTTTATGATTATAATGACAGGTACAAATCTACAGTATTCTGGTAAAATTATGCACTGATGCAACGGTTGGCCATAAACTGTTTTGGGAAAGAGTAAACCTTTAGGGTATCCATTTGGAACCAGAAGATGAATGACAAGCAAAGAAAACTCCGCGAAGAAGTAGAGTTAGAGCAGTCCTTGGGCACCGCTACAGACATACGAAAAGCACTATTCTGTGTTATGGCAAATGTGGAATCTGTCTACTTTACACAGAATATTATGTTTTGAAAATTTGCCTGAGTGCTTGGTAAAGGTGATCTTGGCAAAGAATGATAAAATGTGCTTTCTCTGGTTCTCAGCATCCTTCCCACAAAGGGTTTACCTGTCATTATAGCAGCCTGTTTTATTTATTTATTTCTTTTGTAAAACAGCTTGAGACAAACAAAAGAAAGGCGCCAACATCAAATAGCTACCTCAGGGGCCTGAATGTGTCACTCCCACAATCACCATAGAGATTTGCTAACAAGCTCAGTGGGGAAAAATGCATTTTCCACCCAGGTTTACCTCACACTATGATTATTTTTTCCAGCCTTCAGCTGTCAAAAATAACATTACAGATTCATGCAGAATGAGAAATCCGCATTAAAAATCAGACAGGTGACAGTATCCGTAAATAAGCTGTGTTCTGTAGGGAGGGCCTGGAGCGATCTCACCTCTAAACTAGCATATATTGCAGGTGCAAATTGTTCTACCATGTAAAGTTACTGTATGGAACAGGGATGGGCTTTTCTGGCAATGCAATTTCGACAGAAATCAAAGGTCTTACCCTCATCTTCGTCATTAGCAGTGACGGTAATGACTACGTAGCCCACTTCCTTGTCCTCCTCCACACTAATCTCGTATACAGGCAGGGAGAAGGCTGGGGCGTTGTCATTTACATCCGTGACAAAAATCCTGACATAGGCTGTGTCTGTGCAGAAAGAGAACATACCACGGACATTAATGTCAGTGAGTACTAATATGGATTATGCAATAAATATTGCTGAATCGCGTATTGTGGCCTCTTGTATTACATAACAGAATTAGGGCCACAAGTTTTGATGGTGCCATTACTTTTTCCTGTGTAGGACATTGCTGTAGTGTTATGAATTTAAGTTGGGATGTGGATAAATAATGATTGAATAAAATCACCTGAATTCGGTTGACCCTGCTGTCCGGGACGGGCCGACTCTGAGCTGTCCTGGGACTGAACCTCAATCAGGTAAGAACTTTTCTGTTCACGGTCAAAAGTGGCTCGGGTGTGTATGATGCCTGTGTATGGGTTAATGCTAAAAAACTGAGAGTCTCCACTCTGGTCCTTTAGGATGATGTAATTGACCTTGATGGGAATAATATAGTTTTGTCATGTCATGAACAATCGGACAATTTTAAAATATCAATATCTTGATATCATCATACATCAACCTAATTTTCTGTCTTTCACAATTATCGTATAGTGTCATGGCATTTAAAAAGCCTTTGCTTATCAAGGATGTTAAAAACTATTTGGGGGGCAGGAAATATTAATAATGACATAGCCTCAAACAAAATTACATGGAAAGGTTATCACACCTGATAAGTATGCTCCTATGTAGTAAATTTTAATCACATTTAAGTCCCCACAACTAAAAACTGATGTGAACTTGAACAAATTAACAATGTGCACCCATTTTTATTTTATTTTATGAGAGATAGTCTAATCATTTTTATCTAACCTCTCTCATTTTTTGCACCATGTTTCCCCCAGTCTAATGTTTGATATTAAACATTAACTGAAGCTCTTGACCTGCCTCTGTATGATTTTATGCATTGTGCTCCTGACTGAATAATTAAATGAGCAGGTGTACAGCTGTTTCTAAGTGGCCAGTTAGTGTAAACGCTTTGACTCTGCCCCACCTGCCCATAAGGACAAGCTGTCACTGCCCTGCTATCCAAGTTTGAAATCCTCATTAGTGAATGCCAGTGTGGCAGACATTAAGTAGGTTAACACTGCTACCGTGGACTTTTAGATGGCAGATAAATATTTCTCCTTAGCACGTCATCATAGTATCAATACCACTGAATGATCGGTGTTGAAAAATACAATTACATCTCATGATACAAGTAACCAATCATGAATGAATTCCTCAGTAGCATTACATTGATTTAGGGTTAGAGCTTGCCATCAAACCTATATAGTAATAGCCTATAGACAGAACAGTGCAAGATTTTATTTTATTTTACATTTTTATAAAACTATATAAACATATCACTAAATAACTATAATTAGTTCTAAACACAAGATGTATACTTATTCCTTGCCCCAAAAACCCTGGCAGAAGTTAAAGCTTTCACTCTCAAAGGGATGAGGTCATTGTGTCTTCAGCATGCAAGAAAGATACACTGTGCACTTTTCCAAAAATGTTAGTCAAAGAATTCAAACTCCCAACTTAGCTCTGAGTTAATCAACAATTTCATCTGTCATTATTAATAATTGAAAATAATGCTCTAACAGGTGTCTCAGCAGCAGAGCAATACATGCAGAGATGGAATTTGCTCAGTGGGAGCTTACCATGCCGTGAAGACCAGAGTCTAGGTCAGAGGCTGAAACCTGGGCCACTGAAGTGCCAATCTCAGCACCTTCAGGTACTGTGGCTTCATACGTGCTCGACATAAAAAATGGAACATTGTCATTCACATCTGTGTGACGGATGGAAAAAAAGCGGGAGGTGGAGAGAGAGAGAGAGAGAGAGAGAGAAAGAGACAGCGAAGGGGCAGAATCTGTTATTGCTGTAGAGAGCGCACACATAATATACTGGACACTACAGATTTCATAATGAAGTGTGACATGAATAAAATCCCTTTTTCTACTGAGTGGTGCAGCATGTGGTTTCCACATGAGAGTGGCATCTGAGAAGAAGGCTGCTAAGTTCACAGCAGGCAGGGGTGGTGTGTGGGTGAGTAGCTGTAAGAGGAGAGGAGCTTGTCTCTTCCCTGCAGAGCGCTGATTACAAAGTCTCTCAAACGAGCTTTCTGAGGGCTTTTGTCTGACTTTCATTCCATTTCAATCTCCATTTTTCTCCTAATTAATGCTGATGTGGTCTCAAGTGTTGTTCTTCCCTGCTGTAGATGCTTACTGCTTCTTTGCTGCCCCATCCTCAAACATACACACACACACTATCCTACCATGGACATATTTATTAATAGAGCTAATTACTGCTATCCGTACACCTAAATCTAATCATAGCCTTTCAATAACAAAGAAATTCTTTCTCATTTAGTTTTTATAAACTAATAATAATTAAATATGCATATTTTGTTAAGCTTTTTTCTTCCCACAACAATGGAAACACACATCCAATGGAATTAAAATGCAACTCTAATTCTATATAATAATTTGACATTATCTGTCAAAGTGTGTTAAGTTAGTTCCTACCTGTGATGTTGACATAGACAGTGGTGAAAGAGGCGAGTGGGACTGCTGCAACATTCTGCACACGAACACGCAGGGTGAAGAAGCGCGTGGTCTCATAGTCCAGCGGCTCAGCTACTAGAATAGAGGCTGAACTGTCCTTTCGGTTGGGTTTGACGTAGAAACGCACAGGCATGTTAGTTTCGGGAACCTGACCCTCCTCAAGGTTATAGGTCACACGTGGGTCACCAAGAGGAGACGTTGCTTTAATGGTCTGTGAGTAGAAGAGATAACAGTTTTTTATTGTGCAGGTAGAAAGTACTTAATTACCTGGTAACCCAGGATATCTATCTGCATGTCTCTGTATGTGGCTGGAAATAAATCTGTGTGTGTGTGAGGTTGAGTGAGAATGAGTGACAGTATGAGCTAATTGAGTGAAATTTTCTTGGACGTGCTATAATTGTTCAGAGAAGGGAGTTTTTTTAAATTTTATTTTACTTTACAAGGATGTATTAATGGCAAAGCATGGGTGCTGAGGAAAAGTGCCGCTTTTGCTTAAGTTCATGGAGGATAATTAGCATTATATGTGAAAGGGCATTATAAATCAGCAGAAATGTCAGTTATACATGAATTCATTAAGCACAATTCACCTGTAATCCATCTAATTTCCTATTGAATTCATATTGACATTTATAGAGTAACTTTCTCTGGAAGTCTCTGGACTTCCTCCTGATCAAGCTTCATCTCAATTTCTCACCCTTACATCACTCCAAGCTACGGCACAGAGAAACTAGAGTATTCACAAGTATAATAAGGGGACAGACACCAGTGTAACACGCAGCCGGGCTCACGGAACGGTAAAAATGACATTTTTATGCCTTTATGGGAATTAAGTGAAAGTAAACATCAGTAAGAAAATCCACAGAGTGTCTTTTTAATCGGTGAGAATTATGACAAATATCACAAGTTACCATTATGCTTTTGTGGGTGTCATCATCGTGACCCAAGTAAATGCCAAATTCCTGCAGTGCTGATAGTTAACTCTGATTTTACATTCATGGCTTAAAGTAAAACAAAAAAATTGGCAGAACAGGAAAAAAGCTCACTTCATACACATTGCTCAAGCATGAAAAAGGGAGAGGAAATGCAAAGTGTTAAAAGCATGATAGCAAGTTTGGTTTAGGGAAATGCAATCAAAAGCTGCAGCTGCAAACTGTCTGTTCAGGAACTGGGAGTTGTCTAGTGTAAGGGGAAAAACATGTAACCCCAAACTACTATCCAACAACTGACACTGTAGAGTAAACACATTCCAGTACAATGTAGATGACGGTCATGGCAAAGCCAACACAGGCCCAAATAAATGGAAATCTAACTTCCATACCATCTAAGGAAGTCCTGTAACATGATGAATGCATAATGTGGAAAAATACTGTTTGAAACCAAGACAAGTGAGTGGGAATAGAAACAAGAGAAATACGAAGGAGCAAAGTGTTCAGAGGAAAGAGTTACAGTGTTCAGGCAGACATGACAACCTCCATGGCCAAGGTTCTGACTGACTCTGGGAAGGACATGTTCTCAACTGAGACACATGGAACATGAACCTTAAAAGCTCTGTGGCTTATGCTTTCTGCTTTCATGCCTCTGACATCCAGGATGTTCCCACTCCAGGCTGACCTATTCACTCACCTTCCCTGTCGTAGTCAGACAAGAGTCTGCTGCTTTGAGACAAATCAGCTTCTCCTGAACTATCAACCCAAAATTTTAAGCACAGGGAACAGTGAAGCCAAGCAACACCTCTGCTTTATTTATACATAAAGGGTATGTGCCAATAAAGTAGGAATGCAACAGAATGTGAATACATTATTCAGAATGAGCAGATAATACAGTATGTCCTAAGTTGAGAAGAAACACACTCACTGGCCAATTTTTCAGGAACACCTTTAGACCTGCACAGTCATACAGCTCATAACTAATCTGATAATCACTCAGTCATATGTCAGCAGTGCAATGCAAAGAATTATGCAGATACAGGTCAGTAAGTAAGTAAGTAAGATAAGGTAAGTCTAACTGTGGCATGGTTGCTGGTGCCAGATTGGTTGATTTGAGTATTTTAGAAACTACTTATCTCCTGAGATTTTCATACTAACCCTCTATAGAGCTTTCTCAGATGATGCAAAAAAAAAGAAAAAAAAAAAAAAGAACAAAAACCATCCTGTGAGTGGGGAGTCTGTAGAATGATGGGGAAGGTCGAAGGAGACCTTCGATAGGAGTTAACAAGATGTCTATAATAATGCCAATAAGCACTCTTTACTGCTTTGGTGAGCAGAAAAGCATCTCAACTTGCTCAAAACATTAAATCTTGAAGTAGATAAGCTACGACAGCTGAAGACCAGAATAGATCTCACTCTTGCGAGCCAAGAACAGCTGAAAAGCATGTTGAGATGCTTTTTGAAAGTGTCACTTTGTTTCAGGCGAACTTTAACCAAGGCTCTTGACCTAAAGTCAATGTGCTGCTGCCAAAAGGTTGCTGCTGTCTGGTTGGATACCTACCAAAGTAAGAAGGTATACAGGCATTTCTCTTAAAGTGAATGGTTCACACAGAAAAGAATAGAAGCTTCGGCATTTGTTTTTTAAATAGGTTGAATAAACAAGAGGTTTCAAATTAGAATGTCAGGGACAGATACAAATAAATATAAAAATAAAAAAAAATCTAGTTTAAGCAACACCTACTTCTGGTTTGTGTCCAAATCAAGGGGCTATTTCCAGGTCTGAAATAAGAGTCCAAAATGTGCAATTCCTTGAATGACCACTAGAAACTGGCCTCATTAGTGAGTCAATCCCCATAGACCCCTATGTTTAAAATATCCAACTTTACAATAGAAATAAAGGTTTGCCACCTTGCACCTAAAAAAAGGTCTTAATAGCTAGATTTTCTATTCATGACTAATGTCTGGGGTGAATTTGTATTTAAAGGAATGTAAAGTAGCTAAGCTAAAATTAAGCTTGTGGTAACTTGGGTATGTAGGTATATTTTAACCAATAGCCAGGTTCCGTTTGTTCTACCCATTTGCCCATGTATAACCTATAGATGACATCTCAGATGGTTTGTCCAGTTCTTATACAGTCTATGGTCCAAACACAGATAAAGAAATGATTATTTGCAGCACATGCCAGATAAAGATTGTCTCTACTACATATAAAACAGAGCGATTACTTCAAGTAATAAAAGTAGACGCTGTATGGCACAGAGATCTTGATGAATTCAGCAAGATCAGGCAGTGTTATAGACAACTGCTTAAATGTTAGGAATTTGCCAGTCCACAAGGTTTACTTTAAAGAGCACATCACAAACACACATGTATTCTCCTCTTCCGCAAAAGGAACAGAAAAACAGACAGCACTGGTACACCAAAAAGCTCTTGCATGCAACTGGAGGTCTTTTTCTCTCCTCTCTTTCTTGATCCGTCTACCAGAAAGGTGTTCATTCGTTTTTCCCTAGCACAGAAACATCCTTACGAGTATGCATTAGCTAAATCATGAATTTTGATTATGTTTTGAGAAATGCAAGCTTAGCTGACCTATGAATTTACACCTAATTAATCTCCCCCCTGAGTTTATTATTGAGCAGCACTGGGGCTTGATGAGAATGATATCCCCATTGTGGCCTCCGTGTACAAGAACAAGGCCCCTTAATTATTTTTTCAAGGTTGCAATTACTGCATTTGAAAATTCGCTAATTGTCATTCCTTGAGATGATTCCGCACTGATATTTGCATTTTTAATTAAGGTAACAGATATACAGATTGATGGATGGTGAAGGAAGAAAAAAGGAGAGATGAATAAGAGCACTTGGTGCACAACAAGGAAGCTTGGTGTACCTAATGAATGCATTATACTGTTTAACGAGCCTAATTTGTATTTAGAGTTCTAAGGATAAATTAGCATGAAGGCTCCCAATGCACGGAACAGATTTGAACAGTCAGAGTCAGTTGCTGTAGTTTCCTCAGCACTAGGGAGTAAAAGCGTGCACTTGGAGAGAGAGAGGGATGAAGTGGAGCAGGGAGAAAATGTCTGTAATTGCTCTGAAGTGCTTTGTTGTTCAAGGCATATTACCAGTAACATGACTATGTACATGTGTGTAAGAGGATATAGAGGGAATAGATGATAGAGTGGTCACGACATAAACGCTTGAAATTTTCTTTTCCATTAAAGCACACACCATGGATATCTACGAAACAGAACTCTCTTCTCAGTCTGAAACTGAGCATGTTGGTTAATTTTGAGCCGTTCAACCATGGTAATCACATTCTGAGATTTTTATTTGCAGAACCTATTCACTAGAAGATGTTACCTTGAATTCTACCCATTACAACATATTTTTAGAAAAATGTAGAGTGGTACCGTTTAAGTGGTTCAAGTAGAAGCCTTAGCTGTGTACCTAAAAGCTGAAAGTGAATGTGAATACGAATGGTGAAGACAGAAAAGTTAAAGTAAACACAGAATGAATAGAGAAGCTCAGATACCACAGGCGACACTTATGTATCATCTCTATTAGACAGAGTATGAGTGTGGACACAGGTGTCAGTGTATTTGAGCCAATAGTACTGTAGGTACCACCTTAACATACAGTACCTTAACCATAAACTGCATGGTGAAAGGCAAATGCATTTAAACACAAAAACTGCAGGAATGAAGCACTAAGTTATAACAGACTTCAGTGTACAAAGACAAGAAAGACATACACTAATGATAAAATAATAATTAAAAAACTCATACTCAATTTTACTTTATTTTTAATAGATTTTTAAAAAATAATATTTTAATTGATATAATAGTAGTATCAGTATTTTACATTATTGCAGACGCCCTTATCCAGAGCAACTTACATTTTTATCTTATTCTACATCTGAGCAGATTATGGTTAAGGGCCTTAATGGGCTGGGGTTTGAACCTGGGACCTTCTAAACTGTAGTCTAGTGCCTTAACCACTGAGCTACCCCTGACCCTGATGCTTTCATCAAGCATATAAATGTGGCGTACAGTACCACCTGTGAGTGTCCTGTACATGTAAAGGTACAAAGACATCCAAAAATGCCCAAATCTTTAAAAAAAAAAAGAAAAGTTTTTGTCCACATGTTTGTGGATGGGTATCAAGTTAAACAAGGACTTTTGATCTTGCGGAATTATGTGCACACAGTTATGAGTGTAAAACGAACTTTATTTCTCTATATAATTCCCTGCTACACTAATACACTTATCCCAGTGTTCTACTAGTGCTTAGATACCATCAAGGTTAAAAGTTTTTTCAATAGGCCAGAGACATGAACAGACTGCCTGCTTCACATCTGAAATGCTGGCCGCCCAAAAACCCCTTTAATGGACCAAACATATGGACACTTCTTGGAGTGACATGCATAAAAATATATACACCTGCCTCCACAGAATTAATAAAGACTGATTCGTCTAGAATTGATAACATTCTAAAAACAACCGAAGGCATTTTCATTGAAATCAAGCCGGTCAGGCTTAGTAATAGATCTGTGTGGATGTCACAGCAACATTGTTACTGGTTAAATTGACACAACAAAGCCCCAAAGCCCCAAAGAGGATTTCAGTTACTGAGACACCATAATACAGAGCTTATGTAGACAAAACCATTACAATAAAAGAGCACCATGTTGTACTAACAAGTCCATCTATCACTGACATAACAGTGGTTGGGTTTGGTGACCTATGATTTTACATCAACAGTCACTGCTGTAACGCTAAGTCCCCAGCCTCTGGCAAACTACAGGTGCACGCAACCACAGGTGCACGCAAACATGCACACAGAATCGTACACTACAGCTTACTTAGTAATGCCAATCACCCTAAAATACATGGCTCTGGACTATGGTGGAAATCCACTAAACAGGAGGACACATGCAAACTTCACACACGATGCCAATCCCCAACCCTAGAGGTGCTGACCAATAATCCACTGTGATGCCTTTTATACACAAATACACCAGTGCCAGAAAAACCCATGATGAAAATGGAAAAGAGGAAAGTTTAAAAACTAATGCATTTCATCAACTCTTTGTGTAAGCTGGTGTGTAGGACACTGTAATGACCCTTCAGTCATAAGTCAGAGGCTCAGCATTACAGTAATTCGTAATTACACAGAGGGTTAGAGGAGAATAAGCTGATCAGAAACGCCATGCCAGAGTTCTAATATGGAATATGTTTTAGTTGTGAAAAAGTAGTTAATCAAGTCTGTGTGCAGTTGTGGGTGTTTCCACAGAGATAGATTAGAATGTCTAATTATGTACGTCTGAAAATCTGACCAGAACAAGAAACCCAGGGAACACAAAAGGTGTACAGCATGAGTAAGAGACTCATTGATATGGAGATTAAGCGTCCGCAACCGTGCCTTGGCACAGTGTAATTAACACATCAGATTAGTGCTGCTAAATTTAAACAAAAATCTACCTGGGTACTTGGTGGCGAAGGATGGTGGAGCGCGGGAATGATCATGAGAAAGAGTGAGACAGACAGAAAAAGGGACAAGGAAGGCAGAAATATCATTATTAAAATATGGAAAATGTGATGCATGGATTAAACCAGGAATCATTATCCATGGTAAGAGCAATCTCTAGAGCTACCAGGAGATGAGAGTGCTGTCAGGAAATGAATATATTTATTAACTGTTCTTCCTCGGCATGGTAGAGATGTATTTTAAGCGCTTCTGTGATCCTCTGTGCCATTTTTTCCACAGATTTCACTTAGTATTAGCAAAAAACACGAAGCAAGGCATTTGCCTTAATTGGTAGGCCAATTCAAAACGACGTCCAACTGCATCATCCTTGCAATGCTCCTTCAGCTCTAACATTGCACCTTAGCAACTTTTATATCCCTTGGCAACTTAAAGAGCTGAGCACTTCTGCTTATAAACAGAATCAGCGGCTGGAGCTAGAAAAAGCTGCTGATAGAGGAGGGAATCCTCCTACAAGCATTGTTACTGATCATTTTTCTGGGCTCTCAAAGGTGCTGGATGTCTCTCAGGCATCTGAAGTTTTTACTTTTTGTGAAGACAAAGTCTGACAGGCATGCTCTATGAGTTAGGTAGACAGACGAGGGTCGTCTGTGACCGTGGAGGTGATTGTAAAAGCTGACGGTAGATAAAACAAGCTGAAATTGCAAACATGACACAAGATGAGATGTGACAAGGTTCAGCTACAAACAAGCCCACTAGTCCACCTGAGGTATTTTACCCTAAAGGCCACTGCACACAGGCTGCATACATGACAGATTTGTATGTGTAATTCTAAACAAACATGCAACATTAAAGACAATTTTAGCTGATTATTTCTGCAGCATATACTGTACTACTTTTAACTACACTAGATTGATTTCTTTTTTCGATTGCATTAAGACTTGATCATTAAGAACTAATCCTATGATTTTGACTTTTTTGACTTCTGAATTGCATTCTGACAATATTGTACATCTATAGTGGGTTTAAATCAGAATGTGGATCTCAATGAATTTTTCTATGCTCCAAAATCAGGTGGATGAAATAATGAGATTTTCGCTTCTATTAGCTTCTTATCCTGTAATGCAATTCCAATTCCAGGGCTCTTCTTCCTCTTCTTGCTCTCTGGACCTGATGCTCTAATCTTCCCCCCTTCCTCCTGCTTCTTCAATTATTCTGTAATATGACTCTTTCTGTTGTCGTGGATATTTCCTCATAGCTAACCAAAAGACTTCTAAAGGCTAGATTCTCATTACAAGACAGATTGTTCAATTACGATTTTTGGTCAGATCAGATTTGTATGTCAAGATGGTTCACATTCATAATTACAAGTAACTTTTATCTGACTTTAATGAAGACTGTCTGTCCTTTGAAACGGGACACATGTGGTCAACGATTCATCTCTATGTTCCCGTTCACATTGTCTGGGTTAAAACACATCATATTTACATATTTTCATATTCAATTTAAATATTTCCATATTCAATTCTCATGACTGCATACCAAATATGTATCCGATCTACGACATACTGTATGTATCTACACATGAAAGTGACTTAGATATGATCTGAAAAACATCAGATTTGTGGATTTAGACAGCCCTCAAAAATCAAATCTGTGTCACATTAGGGTAAAAAAATCGAATTAAGTCATTTCAGGCTGGTAATATGAACATAGCTGTACAATTACCCCAAATTATTTAAGTAGTACATGTAGTTTATCCAAAGATTTAACCAAAGAAAGGTTTAGCAGCAGGAATTGAATGAATGATGTTGAGATGGAATAGTGTCAGGAACTCACCACTATCTTGCTGTCACGCACAGTGTTCTCAGGAATGGTGACCCAGTATTCTTCCTGTTCCCACTGTGGTGGCTGGTTGTGCATGTTGGTGATGATGACAGTGAGGTCTACTGAGCTGCTGCGGTTGCCTCCATCTGAAGCCATGATTTGTTGACTGATCCGTGAGGTCTGATAATCCAAGAACAGAAAGATATGATAAGCCGAGAACTTTTTTAAGCCCTAGCCTCTTTAAAGATGTTCAAATGTTTTAAATAATAGCTGGAGAACGTGGTGAGCATGCTATTTCCATTAGTGCTAGATTATCTAGTTCGTTTTTTTACACTAGTGTCAGATTATAGGGCTTTGTTTAAAAATTATAACAATGACAGAGAACGAAAATGGAAAATTGTCAGCATTATTCATTGGACAATGGAGCTACAGCTCCAAAAGTACAGCATGTACGAACAGGCCTGGTCTCCATCTATATTTTACCTTTTGATTTGATTTTCAAGACTGAGGCCTTGTGGAACAAAGGCAGAGTACACTTGTTCTACATATTCCACATCATTTCATTTAAATTACCATTGGATTAATAATGGAGAAGCAGATCTGCAGCCGAGTCAGCAGTAAAACTTCACTTAACACACTTTGAAAGACTGCCTCTTTTCAGGTCATGTAGCAAGAAAATAAGACACACAGAGACAGAGAAAGACAGAGAGAGAAAGAGAGAGAGGTACAGGAAGAGAGAGAGAGAGAGAGAGAGATAATAGAAGTTGTTTGTTTGAAGGCAGGTAAACTAAATGTAGGTGACATCTCTTGGCTCTCCAGCAGTGATCCATTCTGACAAATGCGATGTGGGGAATTTGGCTGAGTTAATGTAAAAAATGGCTTAGACCTACACATCCATGATGACCTGCACTGACATACTGTAATCACTGTGGAAAGCGAGAAGAAGGTGGGAGGCATCAGCAGGCAAAATTAGAGAGAAGGGAGTTTAATGCCTTCAACCTTTCGTCACCTCCCCAACAACTCCTCGAGCCCTGCTTAAATCTAGACAAGTTAAAAGCAAAAAGGTGTTGGATGTGAACTCAGCATTAATAATTCACCACGTGTAATGCTCCACCTGAGGTACTCCCTTACCACCCAGTCTCTGTCTTATTGTCGGTAGTGATTGGTATGTGTGTGGGTGTGTGAGAGCAGGGATTTGGGTTTCTTTAAAAGCTCTGCCGAATGGGGAGAAAATCCATGATCCACACTCGCGCTCTGACACTCCACAATGCAACTAATTCATCATGGCTGCTGCTGTAGCTTGCCTGGCCAAATCGTGCTGTCAACATCATCTGAGTATAGCCTGTCTGTGTGTGTGTGTGTGTGTGTGTGTGTGTGTGTACGTGTGTGTGTGTGTACGTGTGTGTGTGTGTACGTGTGTGTGTGTGTACATGTGTGTGTGTGTGTACGTGTGT
>JAOVVB010000046.1:14862542-14872867 GCA_028570985.1 Heterobranchus longifilis
GCTATCAGCCTGTGGCACTGCTGAGGTGTTATGGAAGACCAGGATGCTTCAATAGCGGCCTTCAGCTCTTCTGCATTGTTCGGCCTCATGTCTCTCATCTTTCTCTTGGCAATGCCCCGTAGATTCTCTACGGGGTTCAGGTCAAGTCTATCTCCTATATTAGTTTCACCTTTTAAGTTGCATTACTGAAATAAAAGAACTTTTGCATGATATTCTAAATTTTTCAAGTTTCAGCTGTAGAAGGCCATTTCCGTCCAATAATTGTTTTTAGACATTCCAGATTACTTTTAGCTGTGCGTTTGGAGGACTCATGACCTGCAACTAGGACAAAGCTTACTGACACTGACTCCAAAAGCTGACCTGTGGTCATTTCTGGTCTACTGTAGTCATGTCGTATTACAATGAGGTGCCATGTATTTTGACGGCATGGGGTTTTACTGTACATGCTAGGATAGTATCACTGGTGAGTAAACTTTTATACATTTTTTTAAAATCAGTGGGATTACTTGTTTTAAATCAGATCTTTTCATATAATATACACAGATCAGCCATAACATTTGCAAACAAAATGCACTTTGAGTTCTGACATATTTACCAGCATTAGCAATTTGAGATAAAGTAGCTCTTCTATTAAACAGACTACATGGGCCAGCCTTCATTCTCCATGTGCATCAATGAGCCTTGGCTGCCCACAATCCTGTCACCAGTTTACCCGTTTTTTCTTCCTTGGACCACTTGTGGTAGGTCCTGACCACTGCAGACCAGGAACATCCCACAAGACTTGCAGTTATGGAGTTACTCTGACCCAGTCGTTTATGCATCACAATTTTGCTTCCTCCATGTTTCCCAGTCGATATGGTGTTCTTTTATTTAAATGTTTCATTCTTTTGAACTATGAACATAGAGCTGATGTGACTTGCCAAACAATTCCAGTTCTGACTTTTTTATGCTTTTATTTTATCAATAGTTCCTCCTGGGTCTTCATCTATTAAGCCCACAGTCACTCAAGAAGCCACTGATGGTGCAATCAGACAATGATGTACGTACGTTGACCTTGGAATTCAGCTTTTATCTCTGTGGAACTTTTCAATGAACTTAAGCTTCTTAATACAAGGGGCATTCAAGTCAAACCGGGACTTTTGTTTGTGCAAAATAACAGAAAACAGGCATGAGAAAAAAAACTACCTTCATTTCTCTATCCCCTGCTTTACTTGTGCACTTAATCCTGTGTTTCACTAATGCTTGGATACCATCAAGGTAGAAAGTTTTCTCCAGAAAACCACGTTCGCCAGAACCATGATCAAACTGACTGTATCACGTCGGAAACAGTGGCCAATGATTCCCAGCCAAGGTCCTGTAATGTGCAAGTGGTGTTCATAAATGATTGTCAAATGATTTTCCACTGATGATGATTTGAGTTGAATGATGTTCCATTTGCCAAATGTTCTTGGGAACGACTGCAGTGGGCTCGGAGCCACCTCTGCTGGGATCGTCATTCACAAACATACAGCCTTTATTTGCACCATTTCTGCATTTAGACCATAATAATGTTTTACTCCTCTAAGAGTCACGTCACCTTATTGTGCTTGAATTGAATGTACGCCTGTAAATGTCAATCAGTTTTATGCCTTCATTCACGAGAGATATCATGACAAGGCCCGTTTTGATTTGAACCCCCCCGTAATATTTGCAAATGGACACAAAGGGACATCCAGCCGCTTGGAGATGGTCTTATAGCTTATAGCTTTAACATTCTTGTCTATAACTTTCTTCCTGATCTCCTCAGACACCCTTCTTCTTTGTTTTCCATGATCACATGATGATACTAACCGAGTGACTGAATTTCACTATTTCAATAAGAAATGAGTGATACTAATTAAGGAAAATTGTCGGTTAGTTAGAATATCTCATAATAAGCTATAATATATCGCTTATCATCCTTTCTTTGTCTTTGCTTTGTCTGTGACATACCAAAGACCTGCAAGTGTATATGACACGATTCCTTTCAATTCATCACATTTAAGTGAAATCAAGCAATGTATCAATGAGCTGTACGGGTAACAACAAATTTGTCCATATCTGCATGTAATGGATTACCTAACAAAACAAGATTAATTCATTCTGGCAGTTTTGAGAAAAAAAGATGAAGAAAAAACTTTTGATGCAAACGGTATAACCTTTTCTCTGGTTCACAAGGATGTTAAAAGATAACAACATTTAAAAATTCTCAAAAATGTTTGGGTCATATTAGTTTGTATTCTTACTTTTTTTTACATACAGCATGTAGTTTTGCATTATTTCACCTCTCACATTTTGTAAACAATAATGAATCAGTTCAGTTCACACTGCATCGTCAGTAATAATTTGGCAGATCCAAAATTAGAAAAAGGGGGTTTATCACGTTTTTCCAACATATTTATATCCTCTTTATATATTCTCTAATCATTCTTAGTTGCTTTTCTATCCAGATGCATAAACACATAACTGCTCTCACCGGAAACAAAGAATGGGGTGCATGGCAGATTAAATTTGCTGTTCTAAATCCAGAGTTTTTGATTTGAAATCTGTCTGTCTCATACATACACACCTCAGATGCTACTGCTAACAGTGTCCCGGAAGAGGGAGCATCGTTTCAAAGCTAGAGGAAGGGAAGGGGGGAGAAGCTGTCAGCAACCGTGCTTGCACTTTCACAACTCATCTTACACTCCAGAAACTAAATTTGGTGTGATATAAAGTCAATCATAAAGTTTTAAAGTTTGTTTTTTTTATGTTGAATAATAAATTGCTTGTTTCAAAAAAAGGTATCAGAAGACAGACAAAGAAGAGGTTTTACTTTGAAATCCATAAAGTAATCCAGATTCTATGAATATGCAAATTATATATTATATATTTAATGTAGTCCTCTATACCTCTATTCCCTGTACATGACTGTTGTATCTGCATATTGGAACCTGATAGGCTCTTAAATTTTATGACACAATAAGCAATAAGATTTCCAGTTTTCCCATCTCTGCAGTAACTTTCACACAGGCCTGTGCATTAAAATTTATTCCCCATACTGGTTACAAATTCACAAAAAACAAACATTTATTTATTTTAATATCTCTGTTTATTTATAGCACACATCCAAGCGTACATCTGAGCAGTTGAAAGCAATGAATCTTACTCAAGGTCCCTACAGTCTTCCTGTAAATTCTTGCCTTCTCAGTCTTCAATCTAATGAGTGACAATTACTACAATCGTTTTTTACAGACTGAGCTCCCAAATTAATCCCCCAATATGATTTAACAGTATAAAAAGTGTCAAAATATAAAATGATTTTAAATACATAACTGAAATGTGTGATTAATAAACATCATTATGATGTAGTAAATAAACAGAGATATACAGAGTTCTATATTGCTCCAGATTACTGGTCTGTAAAGTAAGAGCAGCATGACAAGCTCCAAGCCACACTTTAAAACGCCATTTTATTATTTTTAAGCAGATATAGCCTCACTGCTACTGTGGCTTTACTGTCAGCTCAGTGAAAGCCAGCAGATGAGATTTCAGAAACAGCAATAATCATTAGCTTGGGATCCATTTGTTATTCATTAGCAGCAAATCAGCAGTATAATCCTCAATTTAGTGTTTTAATGACAACCATTTTGTGCATCTCACCGCATGTTGCAGGCATGACGCCTTGCACCTGCTCCGATTAAAATTCAAAACAAAAATAACTAAATCAATGCAGGAAGCATCTTAACTTTCAGAACCTCTCCAAGCAAAGCAACAGTTGTAGCACAATGACATGAATGCAAGAGTAAGGAAATAATAATATGAAGTATATGAAATATTATTTGGTACAATTTGTGCTTTCTCCACTCTTACTCGCTCAGTCCTTCTCTTCCTTAGTAGTTCAGCAAGAATGAGAATTAATTAGTTATTTGACTAGACTGGCTGCTTCCCAATCATAAAAAAGTTTCAGATTTTGGGCTAAGTGTAAAAAACACTCACCATCCACCAAAAGGAACTGGGCCACTTCCAAAGAGCCGTCCCTCTGTTGGGTTGCCAGTTTGTAAACCAAAGATCCTGGAGCTGCGCCGGGCTCCACTGTGGCGAGATACGGCTTGGGAAACATAGCCCACTGCAGATCTGACATGCCTGGAAGGGTTACAGATAGTCTGCACAGGTACCACTCATCACCTGCAGATAGGAAAAAGGGAAGAAAGAATTACCACTGTTCAGACAAAAAAAAAAAAAAGCTAAAAGGAAGATGCTGGGTTTTACGCAGGTGCAACAGTCAAAGTCCTCAGAAGAACTGTCGGTGGTTTTGCAGGATGCTCAGTAAAACTAAGTAGCTGATTTCTTTATAAAACTGCAATTGCATCTGAGACTAAAGGGTGCCCAAAGTGTTGTCACACCAAATACTGACTTTGTTTCAGTTATTACTGTTTAAGGGACTTTATAGTTTAGTTTTTTTTGAAGCCATCGTTGATCAACAGCATATACTTGCATGTACTTAAGACTTACACAGTACTGTAGCTTAACAAATACTTACTACTGTATGCATTTTACAAGTATAAATACAATTGTGACCACAAACAGGTAAATTGTGTAGATAAAGTCCATCTGTTCTCATAAAATGTACTGTTTCTTGATTTTTGTTTTCAGGACAGTCATTGAACTGAGTACTGAGTATCTCTTTAATCTCCAAAAATCTCACGAAATAAATCTCCAGCATTGTGGACTGGTAACAAGAAAGCACAGTGTTCTTAAGACTAATCACCTAGGGAGGGACACTGAAATCAAGTGAAAGATGAAATAGCCATGAGATCTTGACTTCTTCTCTGAGCTACTGTCATCAAGTCTAAGAAGCCTTGGCTAATGTGAGAAATGACACTTTTATAGAAGTCATCAATACATTTTCCCCCCACCACATTCTCAGAAAGTCGTCTGCTGTCAGAGAGATGCACAGAGCGATCACTCAGGCACAATCATGATATCAGTCACAGTGAACGGAGACTCGAATACAAACAGAAATGCGACTGGTTGTTTTTTCTCTTTTTTTGTTACTACTGTTTGTCTCTAGACTTGCACTGCATTGTTTTCGACATCTCATGCAACAGCAACACAATGGCAGATATAAGAGGAAACTTCACATCTAAGCACCAAAGCGAAGGAGATGATCGCAGTGCTTCCTGTATTTCCTGCCTTATCACAGAAAAGGCTTTGATAGATGTCAACAGAGACTGATCGAGGGAGACAAAACAAGTCAGAGAGTGGAAAAAAACAGAGATGGAGAGCAGGAGGTCGGGGGAGAAAGATGAAGGAGGAGAGGGAAAATCTCTTGACAAGACCTAGTCGATTTGTTTTCCAGTTTTATGTCTCCGAGTTTCATTGTGAATGTAGCAAATAAGATTTGCACATGGATTTAGCACAATCTAGCTTAATTAAGATTTTAAGATTGATTAATAATGATTGATTTTCTCTTCCTCAGAGAAGACAAAGATGGCCCAATGGTGTGCCATGGAGATGGACATTGTGTATGCATTCATGTAAATGAAACAGAATATAGCAGTCAAATGGCACCATTTGGCTAATAAACCGTTCACCAGAACCTGATGCTAATGTACAGTACATACATTATTTATGATGCACATGGATGAATTCACAGTCCAGTATGCTAATTTCTAATAAAAAACAAAAAAAAGATGACACATTATCACAATGCACATTATACTTTATATATTGCAAAAATACACAGGACAAATAGTTGCAAAATTAATCATTGTGGCACTGAATGGAATGGAATTCTGGTGAATGCTTGAAAGAAATAACTTTACTCGATAAACTACCTGAAAATGTCAGGAAGAAATGTCATTTGAACACGTTTCCAGATGGCGTACTGGTAAAATGACTCCCCTGTGATGCGTCGGAATCCGGTTGACGCCAAGCATCGTTGTTCTGTCTGTTTGGACTCCTTTAACCTAATGTCTTTTTTTTATTATTTCATTTAATTCCTTTCTAACTCTTTTTTTTCTTTTTTTTTTAAAGGAATTTATAATAAAGCAATTATGTTTATGTATGTTCATTTCTTCTTGATGTACAGGTTATTAGGATTCCGACTTCCTGCTGCCCCTCATTCATTTATTTGTGGCCACACCAATCATCATATTTATAGTTTTCAAGCTGCATTTACAAGTCTTAGTTATAGGACAAAATGTTCTCTAGTTTACTCTGTATTTGTTTCTCCGAAAATTGCAATCTATATCTGTCAATCATGCCTTATTGTAATTTTCTATCCAACTTATTCTATACATGGTCACGGTGCCCCTATTCTAGGAGTCTTCAGGCAGGATACTCTGGATAGGGTACCAATCCATCAAAGGCACTCAGGCACACAGAATAATACTCATTATGAGCATTTTCGGAATGCGTATTAGCCTAATCTGCATGTCTTTGGACTTTGGGAGGAACACTTAAGTAACTGGAGGAAACCCACCAAGCACAGGGAGATCATGCAAATTCCACTCACACAGAACTATCAAACCTTCAAACCTATAGGTACGAGGCCACAATGCTAACCGCTATGCCACTGTGCCACCTTTGTCGATCATTAAACCAATGCACAATAAATGAATTTAGTCCTGATCTCACAGAAAGCAACTGATTTTGTGGACTTTGCAGAGCAGACAATCCTTGCTGCCTACATACTGTATCCTCAACCAGTGCTTTTACCACATTTTCTTTTGTTTCTTGTTTACAGCTCCCCTTTTTATCATGAGAAAGTAGAATTCAGGCATCTGGTGCTCTCATCTGCAATCCAAGATCGTGTAGTGAGAGACCCTCATCTGCGAGTGCTTGCGTATTATGCACACCCCGACATCTGCCAAACTACTGATAGCAAGCAATTAAAGTCATTCAAAGTCAGTGACTTTGAGATTTTAAATGTTGTGTAGAGTGCACTTAGTTTTATTCACCACTAAATATCTGTGAGAGGTGTTCAAGTTAAAGCGGGACTTGTGATTTTGCAAAATAACAGAACACTGTTATGAAAGTAAAACCTTCCTTTATTTCTCTACATAATCCCCTGCTACACTAATACACTTATCCCAGTGTTTCACTAATGCTTGGATACCAACAGGGTAGAAAGTTTTGTCGGTACGCCAGAGTCATGATTCACTTCTGAAACCCTGGCCTCTCAGGAACTCAGAGGTTTTTATAAGAGGTTTTGATCTAGAAATGGTTTGGCATGAGGTCAGGACTGTAAGAGGTATGCGGAAATAACTTCCAGCCGAGTCCCTGTAATGTGCAGAGTGGTGTTCGTGAATGATTATATGTATAGTTCCCATAGTCTCTCCTGCAAGTTGGTGACAAGTTATCTTTCAATTTTCAAGTATCAGGCGTTCTACTCGCTAAATGTTCATGTTAATGCCTGCAGTGAGCCACCTCATCACCATACTGTGCTTTAAGTCTTCTGTAAACATCAATCAATCAGTCTTCTATCACAAGATATTTCAGCACAAATCCCAGTTTGACTCGAACATCCCTTGTGTTTATTCTAATTATTTTGCCCTGTCCTAATTAGTGTTTCACAGAAAAAAAACCTAATGGTAGTCATCACAAGCTGGTAGAAGTGTCCTGTGGAGTAACGGGACTAGAAGACGTCTTGATCCTCTCAGTATGTATAAATGTGCGAGCGTTACACTGCATGGATCTGCTGGGATTCCTGCACCACATGGGCCCTCGGACCTCACACACTTCACCACCCCAGTGGGAGATGCTCACCCTGGGACAGCTAATGGGCTCCAGACACGATCAACACACCTCCGACTGGGAGGCTCGAGCTTAAAGCCCGGCCATCTCCACACTCCCTTAAGCAGCTGTCACATTACCAGAGGATCCTGATGGAACATAAACAGCCCTCTGAGAGCCAGAGAATCAGAGAGAGAGGATAACAGACTCTCAAGGCAGGACACGCTAGAAGAAAAAAAAAAAAAACACATACACAATATGGGAAGGAGAGTTGCTGACCTTTCAGCAATGATGAAAATAACAAGGCCTTGTGGGAAATGCTGGGATGTGACTTGTCTCCTCTATGTGACTGCGCTTCTCCCTCTTCTGGGAAATTTCGCCTGGACTCTTTTACTGTCTGTCTCGTTCTGTCACTTGATCTCTCTTTCTATCTCTCTCTCAGTTTCTCACTGAATCTTTTCAGCACAATTGCTTGTGAGCAGAGATTAAAAGAACAAAAGCAGCAGGGAAAGGCCTACACGTGTTTGTATATGCATCAATAATTCCTGACTAAGCCTGAGCAGTAATGAAGCAATGTGCCATCTATAACACGCTCTATGTATAAATAGCTGATGAATGCATACTGAGACCTTCCAAAACTGTACTAATTTGAATATCAATACATAAGACGTCAAGGATATTTATGTTAAAAGACGGAAGAGCGGTGTGGAGAAAAGAGATGGAAATCGTCTTTGGCAGGAGTTTTTGTTTAGCATCCTACTTTGACATACACTACGTGGTAGGCAGTGTGAAAGGAGTCTATATTAACTAGACAGATTTAGATGCCTTTGAAACAGAGCATTGTGCAATAATCAGCTTTTAAACAAGCACATGCAGAGTTTGTGCTCTCCTCAGAGAACTATAATTCATTTATTACTTCATATGAAAAAAAAAAGTCTTTCGAACACTCGAGTCATGGATTTGAACTTTAATCTCCTTGACACAATTTCCAGAACTGATCAAACAACAACATGTGCTTACTTTAAACTCACTTACAATGGAAGTCTAAAGAAAGGTGCTGGCAACAAATGTGTTTTTAGGGAAAAATTAAATGTATTTGTGAAATCTGTATATTTCAATTTTTCACAGCTGGAACTGCTTGTTTTTTTTTATTTTTATAAAGGATAAACTAGTAGTTAGTTGTTGCTGAGAGAACAGAACTGTTCTTTTTCTGTTTTGCTTCAGTATTTGAAATGTGAATAAGCTTCTTAAAAACAACTGTGGCTTTAAAGACTCTTCTTATGCCTCATGCATTTTAGATGCTACTGATTGTTTTAGCATTATACTGTATGGTTGCATATTGTAAAACATTTTTGACACCAGAGCATGTGACTTCTGTTATACTTTATGTGAATATTGAGAAAATGTATTTTTCATGCTTGGCCAAATCCGTGTTTGTTTTAACATGTAACATCACCTCCGGTCTGTGTGCATGAAGTTTGCATGTTCTCCCCGTGCTTGTTGGGTTTCCTCCGGGTACTCCGGTTTCCCCCCACAGGGCAAAGACATGCACATTAGGCTAATTGGCGTTCCCAAATTGCCCGTAGTGTGTGAATGGATGCGTGAGTATGTGTGTGTGCGCCCTGTGATGGATTGGCACCCTATCATACCCTGCATACATGACAAAGTGGTATAGATGTTAAGTAAGTGAGTGACATAACATTACTTTAATAACATTACTTAACCTATACATCTACATAGTTTCTGAAATTTTATTAAAATAGCGGTTACAGTAAATAAATTGCCTTCTCTAAGTAAAATGACGATAAAGTCTAATGTCTCCAGTAACTACGTTCCCTCAAGGCATCTCTCATGAGTCTACCTCAGGTCTCCATCTCTCTTTCACACATAAAAACATACACATGTAAACACTGAACCAGGAGAGGCTCACAGGTGTCTGCATGAGTGACAGCGTGGGCTGTGTTGTCATGGCGATTGGCAGGGAGCAGACGTCCCCTGTGTTCAGGCAGGCCTTGGCAGCGTTAAATCTTTGTGGCATCTGAAGAGTGCTTGGGCGAGCTGCCATAATCACCCCGTCCTCGCTAGCCTTGCAGAAGCTGTTTTCTTTTTTGGTGTTGCGGACTAATAAGAGCACCCTTTCACGCCCAATTAACTACTCAACCATGTACATCTCATTGTTGCACTGATGACATGCGTCTCCATGGCTATAATTAAGTTTTCAAATCAGAGCCTTTGTCTTGTTTTCTCCCCTGCCACGAGCTACACATTGAAATCTCTCTGTGGAGCGAAGGTTTCATAAATATACACACACACACACGCACACACACACACACACACACACACACACACACACACTCACACACATAGACAAAAAAGGGGAAAAGGTGAGACTGGATGATTGAAAGAGGAAAGAGTGAATGTGACTAATGTCACAGGGATGGAAATGGGAATGGACTGTAGACCGTTAGTGTATGGTATGTCAGCATGCATGCTAATTTGTAGGCATGGACAGAGGGCTGTGTGTGAGATAGACAGGGCTTCATTGTTTCATCTGTGTGTGTGTGTGTGTGTGTGTATACATATAGCCC
>JAOVVB010000046.1:14879452-14910449 GCA_028570985.1 Heterobranchus longifilis
AGGAATACTAAACCGGACCAGTTAGATACAGCTTAGCTGTTGAAAATGTACACTTTTCTACGTGCCAGATGATGCAAAACTGGAAAAAAACAGAAAATGATTTTCAGTTCCAACAAGCCCTGAGTGCTCACCATGCAGTCTGTCATTAAAAAACATGAAGTGAAAGTTTAAAGCAGCAAGCCACCATGTAACCAGTGCTTTTAGAACATGAAAGACATGCACGTTCAACCCAAGTGGAGCATTATAAAACATGAGATGGCATGGACAACATAAGATAAGAAAAAAGGAATAACAGGTTCAGCATTACTAAGCATGTATAATACAATTGGCTTTAGATTTTAAGCCCTTAAAACCCACCTAACTGTGAGCGAAAGGAAAGAGGAGAAGACGGCAATGTCATTCTATGGCAGCTATACTTCTCTCAATCAACTTTGAAAAGGAAATGAGAAAAAACACTAATAATTCACCGGGCTTCACATTTACAACACGAGCACATCAGTGAGTGAAGCCTGTTTTACATGTGGCTTTCGTCATCAAGCACAGACATTACATTTCAAAGCCCTGAAGTAAAAGGTCCAACCAAAAACATGGAAACTGCCACTTAAATTATGAATAACTGACGAATTAAAAATAAAACTCTGAAAAATTAATGCCTAAGGTTCATGGTTCAGTAATAATTTATGTCAAGACATTTCTTCTAAGAATCCAAAAAGAGCAAAGAGGATGGTGGTGAGTCCTAGCCAGATGTCTTGACGTCTTACTGGATGTAAGCATTCATGTTCAGTTAGTCTGTAGCGAAGAAGTCTACTGGCAGTAGAAACACTTGTGGCGGTCAAAAAACACCAAGTAGTCCATCTGTCAGTCCTGTAAGCCTCAGGACAAGCTGTCTCACATGTATACACACGAGCAAACAGTTACAGAATTCAGTTAATCAAAAAGCGAGATCCCTGGGGGTTACACCATAAAGAGTCTCCAGATGAACTTGCTGGAGAGAAGCGGCACATCTTTTTGTGTATGTGTGTTCCCTTGCTTCTATTAATTGAATATGAGGATGTAACCTTATTAGATACCCTTGCTTGAATGAGATCAGTCTAAAACAACAGAACAGCCACCTCTCTATGAAAAGGAATTGTATTGGTTGATAACGTATTTGTCTACAAGTTTATCAGCTGCAGACAGTCCAATTGTCTTTAAGTTGAAAAGCGCGGGGTTGGAATCGGCCGAGGATTCCTGGCAGGCTGAAACCAGAGTGGTGATTCTCGGGGAGGTTTTGAGCCTTCATTCAGGCCTGGTCTCTCTGTGGGGTTCTCTCCGACACTAATGCCTAGACTCCCAATGCCATTCAGCTGAAATAAATCCAGCACCACCAGATTTTCCACTCAAGTAGACGTGTAAAGAAATGGTACCCAGGGCTGGATGGGACAGGCACAGTCCTGCTGGGCCAGTCCACACAAACACACACATACACAAAGCCTGATGAATGCCAATGTTTTCAAACACAAGGAGATATAGAAGAAAGCGGAGGTTCTGTGCGAACTAGGAATAAAGGAGGGAACACCTACAGCTGTGGCACAAATTAGGACCTCGGTCACTCTTTACTCATTCTTAGGAAGGACAAGACCTGCGGTAACACAAGTACAAAGCCATTTAACCCACATTTTATGTAAACTCGCAGACAAAAACGCAACCCCTTCTTCTCTTTTTTTTTATTCACACACAATGACAGACTTGAAGAAAGAAAAAAAACATGGCCCAGTAATCAAGTGGAAGATTTGCCCCTTTGTGTAAGTAAATGGCAACCAAAGTCGGTGGAATAAAGGGACTTGGCTGGAGGTGGGTGGTGGAAAGAGTGTCATACAGAGACTTCTCACAGACAGAAGCCTTGCAAAATCTTAAAAATTCCATAAATCTCATCTAATCTCCACACCGGCGCCTCCTCCACCAAGCGAATAAGAGCCATGGGAATGTCAAGTCCTGCCTAAATTAAACTTAGTTCCTTATTTTCTCCTGATTTCTCACCATTACTTTCCCTTTCACTATGAACGGAATTGCACTGACTACGAGGCAGAAGCCTGTAGAGATTTGAGGATTAGTCTGGAGTGCTCTCTCTGGGAGTTGGGGTGCGATTAAGAAAGCAGTCGCTGATAGTCCATCGTCACTCCTGCTCTGTGCTCTTTTTTCCGAACCTTGGCCTCTTCTTTTATACTCCCTTCCTTCGTCTTCATCTTTCTCTCTTTTTTAAAAATTCTCCACTATGGCTCACACTCAATGATATTCGAATAGTGCAGGGGAGACTCATGAGATTGGAGTCATGGTGAGGCACTAATCAAAAAACCCAAGTCTCTTTCACTTACTTAATGTATCTCTCAGCTCATTCTGGGAAGCTTTTTTGATAAGGACAAACTGTTCACCCCAGCTCTCTGTTGCTCCCTCCCATGATAAACCTGTTTACTGTTACACTCTTTTGTTCTTTTCTTCACCCTCATGCAGCTCATCCTCCAACCCAAATACCAGCCCATTTCATATACGATACACATGCTAGAGTAGTACAATGCTAGTTTTTGTATTATTATTACAGATGATGGATATAAAATCAGAAGTGGTTTGCATTGAGCACTGGTAAATAACCGAGAATATGTCTAAGAGTTTATCCTGGTCTGTTGCAATGCTTAAATATCTGCAACTGAGAAAAGACAGCAGTCTTAATACAGCAGGCAGTCTTCAATTCACTTCACGTTTCCTTCTCACATTGGCATGAAAGGAGAGGAGCTCAAAAGAAGACCTTCTCTTTCACAAACTCTTTTCTCATGGCCCAGAAACATGGTGCTGATGAGCTTTAAAAAGACTCTTCAAAATCCTGAATACCCTTCAACATCTAGATATTACTTGCTATGGCTTGTTATCTACCAAGGTGTGCCATTAGCCATGTGTGTGTGTGTGTGTGTGTGTGTGTGTGTGTGTGTGTGTGTGTGTGTACGAGTTTCTTTTACTGCAGGATGTTTGACCACAAAAATTGTCAGTGAATCCATTTACTGAAGTCAGATTGAAGTTGGGATTGCTTTGATATTGGTGAGAAAATATAATATAAAGGGTACTTTTTAAAACTGTTCGTCATAAAAACAACCTAGTTCTTCCTTAGTATACTTGGATAGACTCCGAGCAAATCCCAAGACTACGTAATCCTATTAGAACCTTAAAGGGCAGGGCATTTCTGCTGTATACATGGGCAGAGTCGAGTGTCCCAGCATTGTTTTGGTCTACGGAACAAAAAGAGCAAGGCTGCATCTCCATCAGTGGGGAGATGTGGACAGGTGGAGGACTGCTCGCTGGCATAATGGAATTTGCAATTCAATCAGATCAAGCAGGGTGAGGACATTCAGCATTATAGTGCTTGAGCAAAGCTAAAACACAGAGAGAGACAGAGCGAGAGGATGAGTGCCAGGGAAGGATGGGCGATGAGAGGTAGAGATACATAGCTTTACACTAATGGTGCTTCTTCTTCAAACTGGACACTTGAGGTGTTAATCATGTCTTCACTAATGTGTTGAATTAATCAAACGCTGTCCTGCTATCTTTCAGCATTACTACTTCACACTGTTGACCGAAGATAGATTCTAAAAGGGTGAAACGCTTGCACAGAGCTTTATGAATAATGCAGAGGTGTATCTCTATGAAAAGAATGCCAACAGTGTGGATCAACTATTACCTTTTTTACATAGTGTAAGTGAGTGTCTGCATGAGAAGAGCCACCTGCCTTCACTGCTGCATATGGCATTGTTTAATCTCGCGCTGCTATCTACTTTCCTCCCCCATCAATCAGCATTAGAACCCCAATTATTAGTTTTCTCGCCCAATTCCTGCCATGTGTTGGACTTTTTAACCAAACTTGTGTGATAGAGCTATGGAGGCATTCAAAGGGTCTGGGCCATTGTCCCTCCACAGCAAGACGTAGCCATCCTAGACAAACTACACCCCGCTGTGGTTAAATGCCCACTTTGTTTGGCATGCTCCTTTAATTTATTTTCCCAAGACAGAGATGTGTATGTGTGTGAGTAGGGTGGGGGGAAGTGTAAGCTGTATGGGGACATGATCAAAAGTATGAGTAGGCTTCCAACCAAGTACAAGCTTTTTCTAACAATCTGTCGTTTAGACAGATTGGAGCCTCAGCACGCTTCAGTAATCCAGTCAGATTTCCATTTCCCTGGTATAATTTCGCTGGTTATTTTCAGGTATTGCTTCCACTCATAGGTGGTGTTAATATATTCAAATTAAACTCAACTGGTTTTCCATGCAAGGGAGAAAGCAGGATTGAGAGGAAGCAGAGAGGGAGAAGTGGTGAAATGCAGAAAATGGAAGAGAAAGAGAGCGAGAGAGAGAGAGAGAGAGAGAGGACTGCTCTTTAAGGGGTCTCCAGGTCCCTGGTACTAGCGCATTAGAGCTCTCCTAAGTTTTATTATTCACTCTATTAATATTCAACACCTCCATGAAGGTCATAAGTGTCCTATTCATAAGTGTCCTAACAAAAACAGTCCTAATGATTAAATGGTGCTCCAACTCCTCCTTCACAAATCTCTCTCCTATCAATTAGACTCCCATAACGCCACCAGAAATTGGAAGCTGAAAAAAAAAACTCACAATTTTTAACCTAAATTAAAATTATTTTTTATTGTCCTACAAATACAGGAGCAATTTATGGTCCAACAGGATACATCCTCACTCCCCCCGAGCTCAACTGTTTGCTTAAACACAGCTCAGTTTTGTAGCCCTGTTCGTCCTAGTGTATATATTCCTAGTTGGGGAAATACATTTGCATATTAGTTTAAAAATAAATGTAATAGGCCTTCACATTTTGCCAAAAGCCCTTCAGATGCCACACTTCATTTTGCATCTATTACAGTAAAGGAGGGAGAGAAGCAGTTATTTATCTTCATTCTACAGGGAGAGGGATTAGTAATGATTGATGTGTGTTTGCCGTAGGGAACACTGGCAGCACAACATGCTTGGAATAATAGAAGAAAATCAGGAAGAGGAGTGAGTGAATCAGAAGAGTGTGTCAAGAGGGACTGAGTGTGGGGGAACAGGAAAGGAATGGGGCATTTGGGTTTAGAACCAGCGTCCAGGTTTGGTCAGAGATGTATTTCAGACATGGCAATTGGCCTTGCATCACACACACTGCCTCACCCCAAGGAGTAGCTTCAAAATCATCTCTTCCTCTACTGTATCTCTGTCTTTCTCTCTTCCTCTGCTTTTTAGCAAAGTTTGCGGTGAATGGCAAGGCAATGTGGAGGAGCCGGAAGGCTCAATAATAAACACAGCCTGTGTTTCGTAGGCTTGATTGCTGTGGTGATCTGTCAAGGCTCAGCCTATGAAAGCAGCAGAAATTACAGACCTCTAAAATTTTACACACCCACAGAAATATTCTTAATTGCAGCCAAAGGCCTGCAGCACACAGGTAGAGATGCCCCCGGCTCCCACATAACCACTGTGCTCCATATTTGTGACATTAAAACAGAATGCTATGAATCCTCCACCTCTCAAGGCACCCCATTATATTATATCCTGCTCAGGGACAGGCAGCAGTGTGCTATTTAGATTTATTCATTCATCTTCATTAGCTGCTTTATTCTGGTCAGGGTCACAGCAGATCCGGAGCCTATCCAGGAACACATGAACCACCAGATAAGGAGCCAATTCATCACAAAGCACCATGCACACACACACACACACACACACACACACACACATTTACATACTCATTCGCACCTAGCTGGCAATTTAACACTACAAAGAAAACCAGGCAAACACAGGCGCGCGATGTGCAAAGCTCCATGCAGCAAAGCTTAAGATTGAATCAGGAGCTGTGATTTACAGTAGCAGTACTACTATACTCTCGTCGCACTGCTACTGGACCTCACATGTGCAGGTTTTGAAATTTAAAAAATATTCCAAGTTCAGCCCTGACCCCTATTATTTAGCATTCCAGTAAAACATTCTGGGGGTTACAGCTGCTTTTGTTTTTCCTGTAATACTCATATCTACACTCTCTGTTCCACCAATTATATCCGAGGCCTTTAAATCATGCCTGAAACAAATTAGCAGCTGAAAACTATTCAGGTGAGGATTGATCTGTCAGACACGGCTACAATATGGAAACACGGCTTTTAATTCTTTTAATTAAGTGGATGGCAAAACCTTTCGTGTTCATTTTAGCAGTATGGTGGTGGGAGATAAAATGTGTCCATTTTAGCATATTCAGCATCTCAAACAGAGGTGTTACCCTGGGAAATTCCCCTGGATGAGGTATAGAGACACTCTCAATTTCAATATAACCAGAAACAAAGTGAGGCAAACGTAGGAAAACAGAGGGGGAAAGGTGGCCAACATCAACCAGCTACCACTGGAGAGGCAACAAAGGCTACATTCACATTACCAGCCACAATGATCAATTCCAATTTGTTTTTGGACATGTCTGTGTGCACATCGATGGCACCTGGGCACCATAGTTCCAGGCACCTTAAACGTGACTGTACAGTACAAGCTTTTTATAGCTTTTCAATTTAAATAATGCATTTACTGTATGTTTTTTTCTAGCCTCATTTCTAGGACGTTACTTGGAACCAGTTGTAGCAAATAATTGTCATCTAAACACTGATATAAGACCTATTGTGAATTCTCATTTGTGACTGATAGCCATTTTTAGGTCTGGTCCCCTGGATCAACTCTTAACACACTGGGTGAATAAAGGTGAGAGCTGTCTATCCCTCTTTCATTGCACAGTTATGGCTATTAGCTCTGCCTTCATGCTCATCTCTAGTTCTAAAGAATGAGTGACAGTCTGGGGTCAGAAGCCACCTAAAGCCCTGCTCACAGAATACATACCATTACACGAAGGACAGACAGGGCAGGCGGAAAAGCCTACAGATTTACACAATTCTGAATGGAATCCACTGAAAGCTTTTGTGTGTGACAGCAAATTGAGAACTGTCAATCATTTGGGGTCAAATTATTAACTTCATACGCACCATACACACATTGATTTTCTACACTCAATTTCTGTTCTACCTGCACCTCCAACATTATGCCTGCACCTCCAATAGTATGAAATTTACTTAAAAAAAAAAAAAAAAGAAGAAGCAGATACTAGCCAGCCTGGCATGTCTGCTTCACTACTACACTAGGCGCAGGACACAGGCCCCAGATTAGAGACTTTATTTTTGGGATATCCCAGAGGTGATGGCCTCATCCAGGCAAACCGGATTACAGAGATTTTATTGGATTTGTTCTTGTCCAGCTTGTCCTGTTGAAGCATTTTTAATCCAACTTTTTATAAAAACCCCAGCTCAAATTGATCCCTTCACAAACTTTAGGTTGTCCTTAAGGTTTCCATAAGAATAAAAATTTCATCTATTTAGCACCTGTGACATTACTATGACATTTATGTAAACTTATTTGTGTTCTTATTATACAGTATATTGTATGTATAAGTGTACGCATACAGTATATACTTCTACTATAACATTCAAACTGTCTCGTCTCATCGTCTATACCGCTTTATTCTATACACAGGGTCACGGGGGCCCCGGAGCCTATCCCAGGAAACTTAGGGCACAAGGCGGGGTACACCCTCGATGGGGAGCCAATTCATCCATTCACTCTGTAAAGTCCTATATTCAAATTTTTTAAATTAAATTTTAATATGTACTGTATATATTTTCTATTAAAATAATATTTTTAATTGAAACTATATGAAAGTCTCGCTAACATAAAAAAACTCAAGGCTTTCCATTGAAAGACTTTACATTAAAATGTAAAAATGTTCTTTAGTTTTCACAGATTCACCATGCTTTTGTTTCCATCGTAATACTGCTCACAAGTATGTGCTACTTTCCTGCAGCTATCAAAATCAGTTTATCCAGCTGTACTTCAATGTGTTTACTCCGCAAACTCTTTACTCTACCATGCAGCACAGACATCACTGAGCAAGGACAGAGGTGTTTATGATGGAGATTGACTCAGAAGAGAATCGTAGCGTTAGCGTAGATAGAATAGATTTACATGAATATTGATCGGACTGGTGAAGGTGACTTCCAGCTCTGAATATACAAACATACGCATTCTTCATCTGTCACACACACTCGCAAGCCAACAACACTCACTTTCAAATTTATTGATACTGACTGGCTGATTAGGTCAACTACAGAGCAGAGCAATGTGTTTCCTGAGTGTCCAAGCAGAATTTTAAGGCGAACAAGCAAGAGAGAGAGAGAAAGAGAGAGAGAGAGAGAAAGAGAGAGAGAGAGAGTCTGGTGGTTAACCTGATTAATTTTTTATCAGTAATAAGACTAATTATTTCCTCTACCTCTTAAACTGGCTGAGTTAATCCTGTTATAAGGTCCGGTACTTTGGACCAGCGCTTAATTGGGAATGGAAAAGCAGGAAGCTGGAGTGCTGTGATGATGGGTATGGTGGGTTGTTAGAAAACACTAGCTGTAATTATTTGGGACAGTATTTGATTTTTCCCTTCCGAACAAACAGCAGGAGCACATAAGCGGCTTTCCTCCAGAATTTTCAGTATGAAATCAATTATATATGCAATAATAAATCCTCATCTTTCAGAGACGCATGCTGCAGCGTGCTCATCCTAATGACAGCAGACGACTCCAGCAGAGCGTGTCTTTTAAGAAGAGTGAGAAAACATGCCAGATGTGTGCGTAAGTGTGTGTGTGCATGAGAGAGAGGGAAATTAATTCATTATTATTTTACCACATGCAACCAGACAGGCTCAGCACTGATTTAAGCAGCAAAATATTAAATGTTTTTATTCTCTCCCACAGTTCTACCTTTATCATTTTGTTATTGCCTCATAATAAAGTAAGAAATAAGTTTTAATTCATCCATTAGTGATGGCATGTGTGGTTACATGTATATTAATATTACTAATATTACAAGTAAACGCCATACTACAATATTTACAACATTTTCATGTCAGATTAAGAGCATTCTCAGATTACAGGAAACCAGTAAAAAGAATCCTAGATCTTAGCCGAATCATCAGATCATTTAATACATGTACTAACAACTTAATTAATCCAACTGTTTTGTTATTCTGTTTTCATTTTCCACATCAAAGAATCTTCACCAAACTAACCTGGTAGGGAAGAACCCCTGGAAGTGATAAACAATTAATTCAACATTATCTCCAAAGGTAAGGAAGAAAAACACTATGTGCAAATTGAAACCAGGAAAGCCTGCAAATAAATATTGATCAATAAAGTCTCAATGTTTAAAATGAAACAACACAATCTATTTCCTTAAAATTTTGCAGAAAATTTAAACTTTTGAAAAAACCTTCCTGCATCTTCCACAACCAGCAGAAACAGTGCAAAAAGAAATGGACAAACCCTTTGTGACATCACCCATAGGTTTTCTAAAGAGCGGTTTTGAAGCTCTTGGTCAAAATGGTCATCGCCATCTTGGCAGGGGCCGACTCCAGAAATGGGCAAATGGGATGGAGCTAACGGATACTAGCATAGGAACTTTATGGCTTAATATAATTTTAACTGTAAATTCACCTGAATATAGAAGTGAGGAATGAAAAATGTAGCTTTTGGAACCAAAACCATTTTTGGTACCAGGGTGTAATGTAACATGTTTATTTCTGTTTTGACGTTGGGCATTTTAGCATGGGGTCTATGAGAACTGACTCCCTTTTGAAGTTAGCATCTAGTGGTCATTCAAAGAACTGCATGTTATGGCATTTTCGAGTTGGACTAATTTTTCAAAACCGGGGAGGCTGTCCCATGGGCACCAAGTATCATTTCTTTTGCAAGTTATCATTTCTTTTGCAAGTTATCATTTCTTTTGCAAGTATCATATACATACATATACATACATATATATACATACATATGAACATACATACCAGTCAATATGTGTGTTATTTATTTAGTTCCATGTAAACATACTCAGTATAAAAATCTATCTAACAATATATCTATATACTGTATCTATCGATCAATCTATGGATCCATGGCGCATATTAGTAAAAGTCAAAATACTAAACAAACTTATTACTGTTTGCCCATAATGGTAATCATATAAATGAAGCATGATCAGTGAGTTAAGACTGAAACTTTTCATACACACACACACACACACACACACACACACACACACACACACACACACACACACACACACCTCCAGCCTTTGCCCTGGATTCTCTTCCCATAACCACCTCCTTCTCTACGCTTCACTTTCTTCCTTTCCTCTTTCCTGCTTTTCTCCTTTCTTCTCTGACCCAGCACTAATAACAAACATATTTAAGCTCAAGTTTCAGACCTCCTCCATGGTCTTTGATAAATAAAGCGATGTTTCCTAATAAAGTTCACATTGCTGTAAAAGTTTCTCCCCACAGGGAAGCAGGCAGCAGCTGTGTGCTCACAGTGTGGTGATAAATCAGATCCACACTTGCTTCAGTACGAGAGTTCTGTCCAAATCTCTGATCTGAGATGGGAGAGACAGCTGCACAGCAGAAACACATCAACATCATGGCCAAGGGCCAGGCAGGTTTAGATACTGATCTGATGATCAAAAGAAGCAGGTTAGAGAGAATCTATAACAGCAAACTATGCTCAAAGGGTTGGATTCGGCCTGACACAACTGGAGGGCATGAAAACTCTGTCGCAGGAGTGGGCAGTTTCACATGTGTAGGAGAGGACAGTCATATATAAAGCTAAGACTATAAAGGAAGACATTTCACATGACAGCTTGTTCACACATGAGCTGTTTTCACAGTAGTTTCAAATATTAATTCGTTTATATTTTGCAGGAACTGACTTTGTTAAAGACTTATTGTCAGCAGGTATGTAAATAACTGCATGGTTGAGCAGAATTGGTGAAGAGTGTCGGCATGAGGAGGTGGAAGTGGTATTCTTTTGTTTGTATGTAAGGATCTGTTCTTGTGAAAGCTGAAATCCCCATCAAGGTATAGTACTTCTAATTTTGGAACAAGTGAAATAATGGGACTGTAATACAAGGTATACAGGACTGATGATTCAGGTGACAAAGATATGTAATATGATGCAATACATGTTATGAGATCAAAGATTTGCAACATATCAACAGATATGCAGGAAACATTAGCCATAGCCACACTCCGAAAGAGTTCCCACGACTTCTTTTCTTCATCCAAAAAAATGTTCTACTGGGAACCCTCTCAGACACACTGAAGCTGTAGGCTTCTAATGATGGGTCCCCCAAGGGATTCTGGGTAGCTCAGGCAAATTATCGTAACAGTGACAAGTTCACACCACATGGTGTTTCTTGAGTAGGGTTTATATCCCTGTCTTTAAAACCAGAAGTAAAAAAGTAATTTAAAATTTTTCAGAAATGTTAAAGTACATGGTGTGCCAGGGAAATCCTCGCAGTGCACTCTGATCAGAGCCAGGAAAAGGAGGAAAGAAAGGGAGTGAAATTAAATAAGCAGGATTGTGGAGGAGGTGTTTTATTTTTTTTATTTATTTTTTTTACAGGGCAGTGTGAATGTTAGCTGTTAGGGTCCGGTGAGCTGCTACTCCCTGTTCGCCTCATGCCCATCAAGACCATCCTAATTTCATCTTAAATAAACTGCACCAGTGGGGATGTCCTCAGGCCAGACTTACTCATTATGAGTGTAAGTCACTAGGGGAGTGTGATTATTGTTCAGGTAAGTGTTTATATAACTACAGATTTTGTGTGTTTATCTTAGTTCCCATGTGTTCATTTACTCGAGTGCTTGGCCACAAGAATACAATTTCTGATTACGTCAGTCTGGGGTAATCTTGGCCATCTTTCCCTCACCTCACATCACATCTTTCTACTCGCAGTCCTGGTTGCATTTACATTTAAAGGTACAGAAGCATTGGAAATGCTATATGAGTGTGTCTTTGGGCACAATGGAGACTTTGCCAGTTGGCCACACACTTAGTCCGGCCTTTACATTGAAAGATAAGGGCCTTACGAATTAATGTCCACATGAAGAATTGCTTGTTGCTTAATGCCAGTGCATAGCATGCACTATGTAAAATCATCCTCATGGAGAAAAAACAGGCAAAAAAAATGGAGAATAACAAACGCTGGGTGGTTAAAAGGGAGAGAAATCTACAAGAAACTGCTGCAGGATAGATGTGATTTAGATCAAATGTGCCATTCCATACTGGGGTTTGCACTTGATCAAAGTGTCCTCCAGCATCTTCCAGCAAAAGTAAAACCAATCAATTTACCAAAAGGCATCAACCATAAATCAGAACTTTCCACAGCTCTGCGAATCTGTGTGCCTCCTCGACTTCCAGCAGCACTTCGGCCAAGTCTACACGTTGTGCTGACAGGTCGAGGGGAAACCTAGCAGACCAACCCCAAACTCCATTTTAGTCAGCTGCAGTCATGCTTTTGGTCATGCAGAGTATTTACTCTGGTAACCTACTGTAGTGTGCTTTTGGGCTGAAACAAAACCTGCAAAACTACTTTAAACTGTCCTTCTCCTGCCAGACACCCCATTTAAACCATCTCCTTATCTTAAATATCCTGGACTCATTTAGCACAATCTTGAATATCGCAAAGGTTTCTTATTAACCCGTGCTGACCCTCATATATAACTGGAGAGTTGACAGATCAGACGAGTAAAGCAAATCCTGTGAATCTGATTGCACTCAAGCAGAGCACGTTTCAGATTTCACCTCTCTCCTGCTGTTAACCCTCCTGTCTCAATGCCTGGCTCTCAGCACTAGCAGTCAAGCACTTCAACTCCACATTTCACTAACCGGGAAAAGGTGGCTTTGGTTTCCAGACGCTGATCTGATGGCAGATCTGATCTGTGTTTGTTTAGTTCAGCGAACAAAGACTGTGTGTGCTCCATTCTGGCTCTCCACACCTGCAGCTTCTCTGCTGAGTCTGTTTCTGTCGGCTTTGGACACGCACTACTCAGATGCATCATGTGACTTCATCTGTGCCTGCTTTCTGATGACTTGCCTTTCATACTGAGTCGTTCAGGTTTTCTCAGGTTACTTTCATTATAGTGCACACGACTACCTAAAATTACACTGTTCAGAAAAGATTATTTGATCTACACTCAGAGAGGGTAAACATATCCATTTTTTTTTTTACTCAAGTAAAAGTGCAATTACTACAGTAGGTCAATCTAAATAAATATTTTAGTAAAATCTGCAAAACAACTTAATTTTTCACTGTATGAAAAATAGTTGAAAAATAGAAATTTATACATTTACATACATAAGTCTGAATGTAAGTGTACAAGAAAACATACTAAAGAAAGTGACATTTAACATAAACCATATGCTGATTTAAGTCAAAGAACCAAGGAATGTGGGAAAACATTTTTTCCCTTTCTTCTTAATCTATCAAATTTTAGCTAGCATGAAAATAGCTATTCCATGCAATCTCTTTCAAAATACCAGCTAGCTTTTACAATCCAAACAGCTTTAATATGCAAAGAATAAAATACTGTTTAGATGACAAGACATCCAGAGGCATCAATAAATAAGCAGAATAGTGCTTTTGATGCATGCTCACATCCATAACTTCTGTGTCCTTGCACCTTTCCAACAGCCCTGCTGCACTTTTATTCCACATTCCCTGCTTTCTCCCTTACTTGCTCTTATCCTTTTTTTTGACATTCTTACATGGTTTTGCGTGGTATCCAGGCTGGCGTGGCTGTCTGCACGCCTCAGCTGAGCTCAGGTGAAGAAGTTAGCGTTGGTGGTTGCTTTCTGAAATGGATGGACCCCCGAGGGCTGCTGGTTCAGGTTGAAGGACGGCAAATACTGCAGGAATACTGCTAGAGTCACCTGACAGCGAGTGCCAAAGCTGGGCTCATGTGGAGAACGATAACATGCTTCGCTCTAGTTCACCCCATGTCACCCTGAGGGCCTTCCCTGTTTACCTGTCACTAGAGATTTCATATGAGTCCTGAGCTTGGTTTCATATTCAATTATCGCTGGGCCTTGAGTAACATCACTGCCTGTTTAGGTTTTATAGAATGTTACATGCAAGATAGAAGTAGAGATGTATATGGCACAGGGTTCAAGTGGCTCAAGCTATACGTTAATTAGAAAGCTCGCTTTAGCGATGGAAGCCAAGACCTGCATTATACATGCAGTATATAAAGAAGGTTGTAGAATGCAAGAGGAGGAGAATTTCCTTGTGAAGCACAGACATGTGGGAATAGCTGACAGAGGGGATAAGCACAATGTAAATTCTAAGGGAAGAGATGCAACCTAATGTCAGTGTGAAATATGACATCAATTAACGGAGAGGAGAGCGTAATGGGACTGGAGAAAGCAAGCGTGGAAACAAGAGCTGGCCAGGAAAAGCCTGATTATTAACACCTTAGTGCTGAAACAGCTGAATGTGCAGAAAGACAGAAATTCAGCAACAGACAGCAGGAGGAGGACGGTTGTCGGTTAAACAAAGGGACAATAAAGATGTTTTGGCATGTCGCTCCTTTTCTGTGGGTGGTGTCATTTTTCATCTGCCTTTGTGAACATACTGAAAGCAGTTTCATATCACTCATCAGCGCGGAGACAGGAGCACGCTCACGTCTTCACAAAGGAGGCAGGTGACTCTGTCAACTCCTGCCACAGTCACGGAAATATACCACACTTTGACAAACGGGAGCTCATCCTATCCCTCCTTTTTCATTAGTCTCCATGTTTTGAGGCCAGTCAAGTGTAACACACGGCAAATAAAACACCAGCAGGAAGAAAAGCAGAGTGAGCAACCCGCGCATAATTTAATGAAGCAGAAAGAAAACGTTTTCTCCATTCAGCAGCAATGTTCTTTCATTGCACTTTATAATTAAAGATGAAATAAGCTGGCTCAAATAAGCAGCTTCTTTCACTTTAGGGTTATTTCGCTCTGCATTGAAAAAGGCTTCGCCCTCATTATTTTTCAACCTGGGGAACGGCAAGGCGCGGAGGAGAAAGGCGAGGGATGAGAAATAAAATGCAGATCACACTGTGAGGTAAAATGGTACCTGGGAGCAGAACGGAGAGGGAAGAAGAACAATGCACTCAATGTTGCTTTCTTATATTGACTCGCTGTGTGTTTCCACTTTGTTTCCTAACGTTCACATTTGTTGATGCGTGAACAAGTGTGTTCGGAATCTAAAAACTGAAGGATGGCAGCGTGAATGGCGAGGGGCTATCTGGATGGAAATGAAGGGAGTTGTTTCTCCAAATGAGGTCTCTCCTCTGGAGAATGACCATTTCCCTTCTTTCATGCATCCAGGGAGTAGGGCTAAAACCACCCTTCCTACACAAACACACACACACATTTTCCTCAGACACAGCTTAATCGACAGAAGTTCTGGATCAATTTTAAATCACTTGCTTTGAACAGTAAAATAAAAAGCATCACACATTTTCTCATAATGAGGCTAAAAGGTTCCTTAAGGGCTCGAAAAATTATCTGCAAGAATAAAAACAGATCGAACATCAAGAAAATGGCCCCAGAATTTGTTTAGAAGCATAAATAAATCAATGTTAAGTCAGAGTTTGGGTTAAGTGCTTTCCTTCTTTCTATCTTTTCTGTCTTCTGCCCACGGCTAGTAATTTCTACGCTAATGTTTAGCACTACGGAGACACAGGCGCTCCAGTTCATGTGGTATTTGTGAGTTTGGAAGCAGGTCGCCGCAGGGCTTGCACTTTCTCAGTCAATGTGGAAACTTTCAGCACGCTTTGTAGAAGTGTAGAGATCAGGGTTTGATCTGGTAGCTCTCTGGACACTAGACAAGCTCAGGCTGGCATGCTGTCCTGTGATATGGAGATGCGTAAACCAATGCCATGTTCTGTGTTATTGCTCAGGCACGAAGGATCATACTGCCAGAACAAAGCGTTTGTACTTTGGTTTGCAAGCAATCTTTGTACGCACACATTCTAGGCTGTGTATGCTAGACTATGCACTGCGCTGCCTGTGAAACGCACACACAAAAATGCTGCTCTAAGCAATTAACTCACACTATGTCCTGTTAATTCAGTAGACTAGAGACTGAGCTGAACAAATAACGTTTCAAAATGTATTTAAAATGGATTCATTTGTATATTTCTGGACCGTTGGAGAGTCTGTTCTTACCTGCTTTTACTGAATCAAAGTGAAATTGATGAATGCGATGTGTTTCGGTCTGACCACAACACCTAAAACATTTTCTAAGAGGTTTTTTGGGAAGAGGTAGGGCAGGCTTTAAAAAAAAAAAAAAAAAAAGGGTTAGAAAAAAATCACCTCTTTTCAAGCATGCATATAAAACGCAGAAATTACCAGAGTATCATATGGAGCCAGCGCTGAATTATAACTGGATAATTCAATAATAATGCAAATGAGTTCTCATATGAATCTACTCATATAATTTTTCTATTGAGACAAATCGTGGACGTACTGAGCAAGTTCTGTATGTAAAACTTTTTGCAATCCCTTCTACTATGATGCTGGACAGCCTGGATATTGTATTTCAGCAGTCCAGGTCTGTAATGGCACTTACATTGTCAAAATAAATAAATAAATCTTCGAGCAGCCCATAGCCTTTTGGGTTTACTTGCTGTGGTTGGGTTGAATCTGCAGTCTATCCTCACCACTCTCTTTCTCTCTCTCTCTCTCTCTCTTTAACATTCCTCAAGGGTACAAGTTCAGTTTCTGTAGGGATTCAACTTGGAATCTTTTCTGAAAGAGAAACTGAAGCTTTGAGGTTTTCTTCCAGACTGATTCTTTTAGGGTGTTAGCAAAAATTTTAGGGGGTTTATTATTTTTATTATTTTATTAAGAGTATAAGGTTTGACTGAGACTGGACTGAGGCTACTTCTAGCAAATGCTTTGTATCAGTTGCTTTGGTCTATACTGTAGATGAGGACAACTCTCTAATGCCCTTAAGTTCAATCTGTGATATCTGTGGGCATACAGTACATTCCTACACTGGCTTTCTTTAAATCAGACTGGACCTGGATCAACAGAGAGGAAGTGTGCCATGGCCAGGTCACTTTTGTGTATTTTTGACAGAATTTGGCAGAAGACATGTCCTGGTCAGTAAAGGCCCAGACCCAGATCCAGAAGTCTGCTGGAAGCCCAGGCTGGATGGAGAAGCTCTGAATCCCAGAGCACACCTTCCCCTCTGAAGCAGAGTCAGAGAGAGACAGAGAGAGAGAGAGAGAGAGAGAACACATGGCGTCCAGATAGGGAAATCAGTTCTTCATCTGCCTTTGACACAAATGGAAAAATATCTGTCATAAAACGGCTCCCGTGAGACAACCCACCACTGCAAAACCCACAGACGTTTTGAATTTCATGAGGCTACTGAGGGACACATGCTGCTTGAAGACTGATATAAAAATCAACCCAGCGTCTGAAATGAGACAAGCATATCTTTTCCACTCGTTTCTTCTACAAATTAACATATTTTGCATTCTTATGAAGATGAGATTTCATATGAGGAGCTTGGGCTAGTTTTTCATGTGGCTCATACGTCAAAAACCAACAGACCGCGGAAGGAAAAGTCAGGGCATCACTAGAGTCTTACTTCATTCAACTCCTGAAGGATAAGATTCCTGAAGTGACATTCATTCAAAAAGTATATTTATTTATCGCTATTTGAAACATACACATATGTTTACACAATCTGAATGCACAGATGGAGCTGTAGAAACAGACAGGAGCAGACTGCAGTCAGTGCAGCGGGGCTGACTGTGTGAGTAGGCGTAAACAAATAACCAAATAAGCAAATATTTGTGTCTATTAAAATATTACAGAAATCATGCACCCTAGAAAAATCAGACTATTAAATGCTGTGAGCCTCAACAGAAGTCATACAGTCCACACTGTGTCCTCCTCACACACTCTCTGAAAAAATATTTTATATATTTAATTCAGTATTTAATTTCTGATATCCATACTTGTCCAAAGGTATCCTACAAATAAAGCTATCAGACTGTAATATTCCTAGTAAGTGGGGACCCATTAGGGGGACATGTCTTATCTTCATTTTGCATCCTTTACCTTTAAAAATAATTTACCTATGTGAATGAGTGACTGCTGAGTCACACCCAGCCACAGAGCAGTAACAAGCCATGGAAGAATACTGTCTAATAAAAAATTTAAACCAGGTGAAAATCTAATTGGCTTGTTTAAACCTTGGCCAATGCAAAAATTTGATTTTTTTCTACCCTCATGTTTTTGTTTGCACACACTGGAGACCCATCTGAATGTTGAAAAAATGACTGGAAAGTGAATTTTGCATAACAGATCCCCTTTAAGGTCTCCTGATGGACCTTTAAACCTCTAAAAGCTAATTAAATGTTCACAACATGCATTTTCCCTAGGTAAAAGATACACACTAATGTACAAAAGATAACAATAGAAAGTATGGTTTGGTTCTTTTAATTTTGGGAATTGGCTTCTGAAGCAGGGGCATGGACTCATGGGTAGCACAAGCTAGAAACATGCCATGGGCTTCAATTATCATGCCAATTGAGACCAAAGACTGTTCCCTAAGGTTCTGATTAATATAGGTATTTAGGTAGACAGACAGACTTTATTATAAAAATACCTTAAAAAAGACAACAATATAGATAAAAATATTCCAAAGGCTACAACAATAGTTTGTAATATACAGCATTTATATATACACTATATTGCCAAAAGTATTCGCTCGCCAGCCTTCACATGCATATGAACTTGAGTAACATCCAATTCTTAATCCATAGGGTTTAATATGATGTTGGTCCACCCTTTACAGCTATGACAGACTCAACTCTTCTGGGAAGGCTTTCCACAAGTTTTAGAAGTGTGTTTATGGGAATTTTTGACCATTCTTCCAGAAGCTCATTTGTGAGGTCAGACACTGATATTGGACGAGAAGGCCTGGCTCTCATCTCTAATCCACGCCAAAGGTGTTTTATCGGGTCAGGACTCTGTTCAGGCCAGTCAAATTCTTTCACACCAAACTCACTCAACCATGTCTTTATGGACCTTGCTTTGTGCACTGGTGCGCAGTCATGTTGGAACTGGTGGGGGTTTTGTTTTTCAGGAGTTACTTTCAATGAAAGGAACTCCTTAATGCTTCAGCGTACCAAGACATTTTGGACAAATTCATGCTCCCAACTTCGTGGGAACAGTTTCGGGATGGCCCTTTCCTGTTCCAACATGCACAAAGCAAGGTCCATAAACTTGTTACTCAAGTTCATATGCATATGAAGGCAGTCGAGCAAATATGTTCGGCATGTGTACAGTGGAACCTTATTGCGAGTAACCCCGTTTGCAAGCAATATCCAACCAATATCTTCATAGCTGAGACAGAGATTACAAGATTACAAACAGTACTGCAACTAATATTGGACAGGACTAAAATTATCTTATTTTCAGATGCATCCATTTGTTTCATCCATAAATTTATATATGAGATTTCTGAATACGACTTGACACAAACAATTCACTAGCACTATACCCCCTAGGCCTCTTGAGTAATATTCTCAAAGCATCATTGTACACTACCTGCAGGCTCTGCATGCTATCTTTCTTAAAGTTTGTCCACAAGTGTGTAATATATAAAGATGTACAGCATGCTTTAAACAAATACATCTTTACAGGATAAGAACACATACTAAATGTCATGTCCTCATATTAATTATGTGAGTGATTAAATCAGCACTGTAGCATTGTATGTACTGTAACAAATCCTAGCTAGAAAGCAAGGCAACTATGAAAAATTACAGCAATGCCATTCATTTTTTACTTTGCCACACCATGCTTGTTTGGTTGTCCGACCCATTTTAATAATCTAACACATTAAAAACTGCTCTAATATCCTCATTGCCTTTAAAAACCATTGCAGAAGTTCAGATGGACTGAAATTAATCTCTTTTCTCATTAATCCATCCCTACATATAAGGGAGCACGCTTCTGTAGCAGCACCAGCCCTGCTAACTTGGGCCTGTCACTAAGGCCCAGGAGACCCAGGAACTCCAACCCCAGGTTCTTGAGTTAGGAGGAGTATGTGAGTGTGTGTATCTGATCAGTTGCCTTGCACCTCCTTCAACCCAAAAGGAATGAATGGGTTAAATATAGAATACTGAAGATGGAGGGACACCTCTGAGGAACAACATCATTTTCACCAGAGAAAACATGTCTTTTCTTTTCTCCCTGCCTGAACATGGACTCTTGCTTTATCCCTATGTGACTCTTGTTCAGGCCATGTCACTCATTCTCACAGCACACTAACAGTTTCCCTGAAGTGAATACGGCATAAGATGACTGAGTAGGCACACTTTCTTTTATCTGTGCGCTTTCAGACCTGGGGGTAAGTCTCTCTCTCTCTCTCTCTCTCTCTCTCTCTCTCTCTATGTCAGGTCTCTCCCAGTAGAAACACACCAGGCACAGAACATCAAAGCAGTCCCTTGTGCTACGAGCGAAACTTCAAAGGTTGGACGTGTTACTCCCTGTGAATATGTGTGTTCAGCTAAACCTCACCGTAGATAACAGCTCCAAATACACTGCTGTAATTTCATGCTCCATTCAGATGCCATTTCAACCTGAGAATTGACTTCTTGGCATAATTAAAAGTGAGAGCTCAGTAAGTGCAGAGAAATGGTTTAACACACATAGTTTCCTTCAGGTTTTTTTTTTAAAGGTTTATAAAACATTTAAACAAACAATGAGAAACAGTTATTTCTTGAGACACCTCTCTGACTCCCTTGGGGTCTTTAACGTTTATCATACTCAACATAAACAGATAAGTTAATTTGTAATATGTCAGGTGTGGGTTTAGAAAAATTACAAATATGCCAACTCTGTGATTTTTGGTTACTTGCATTTGGTACAAGGGTGTACCCTTACCATGATCCTAGACAGGATAAGCAGTATGGAAAATGGATGGATGCATGGTTGGTTGACTGGGTGTATGTTTGAACTTAATTGATGACAAATTATATAATTAATAAACTGTTGCTTATTATTAATTGTTTGCACAGTAATTATGTTGTACCTAATATAATTTTAATATAATCCTATTCGCAATATAGGAATGTCCAATAATAGAAATGTTCAACATAGGAAAAGGACATTTCATCAACTTCTCAAGTTGGTGAGAGTAGTGTCCTAAGTTCTGTTGGCTGATATTTGAATATGCAACAGAACAAACAAACAAACAAACAAACAAACAAACAAACAAACAAAATGTATACACATTTAGCATTTTTTATTGCATTAACAAGCTCATAATGAGAGAAAATGAAACAGTGAAATAGATTTAAGCTGTGTCTTTTATGTTAAATTTATAACAAACATATAGGAAATAAGCATTTTCTCCAGGTGAATCAAGAAAAAAAAACCCTAAAAGGTGCAAACCACAACACAATTTGCACATCCCCATCAGCACACAGCAGACACCTTCCTCAAACACAGCAGGGATCCTGAACTCCTCAGGGTCTCTACAGATACTCAGCACACAAAGCTACACAGATGTGCACCATGTCACACACAAGTGGCACATTTCACTCCAGCATGAGGTGTGCTGTGTGTGATGGGATGTGTGCTATCTAAATAGTGTGGTGTTGCAACTTGGTATACTGTGTGCACTCAGGCCTCACTATTAAAACACACAGCTTAAATTTTACCATGTACACACAGCCCGCTCAACTCAGCACAACAGCATGGGCTTTTTTAGCAGCAAACTTACACTTACATTGCAAGCTCTGTACTCCCCTCGAAACTGTCCACTGACTGAAAAGCCAAAACCCCTAAATGAGTGAAAAGTGAGGAAAAAAAATCTGATGTCTGCTTTTCACAGGTTTATCCGCATTCACTCTTATTCTCCTTATGCTCCTCTTCATCACGATCCCTCATTCAGAAATCCACATGGAGTGAAAGGCACTGGTAGGAAAAAAAAAACTCATGCAAATGAAAAGCTGGTTCCTTTGTTTCTGGAAAAAATTAAAAAATCTTTCTCCACATGACACTGATCCAAACAATGTAAAAAATATGCAAACAAATTCGCACACATAACCATATTGATGCATAACAATCAAATAAATTAGAGAAGAAATTCTTATATCCAGCAGAACACAGCTAGGAAAATTATTCTCCATGGAGAGTCAGACAGTTGGACCTTCATTAAAGCAAAATGAAAAGAACAAAGTCCTTATTGAACTTGTGTTAATACTCTTACATGCTGCTGGATGCAGCTGGAAAAGTGATTGGTTATGCTTTTCACACATTGGTTACACCCACTTAAATATTAAGGAGTATTCCAAGGGGACAGCTGCATACATGCTGGAGCTACATTACAATAAATAACATAATGTATGTATATATAGACATAACATCTAAATCAAATATAATGCTTAAAGTAAGAAATTGTGCTAGCACTCCTCATACTGGCATATTTGTACAGTATATACAATGCCCTCCCACGATTATTGGCAACCTTTGTAAAATTTAGTAGAAAAAATAAGTTAGGAGCTTCTTCAAGAACAGGGTCAAAAAAAGGGTCAAGCAGCTTTATCGCAAGCTGAAAACTCTGAAAACTGAACCCTGGAGCCTATTACAGGGGACTCAGGGCACTAGGTAGGGTACCAGTCCAACACAAGGCACACAGGCAAACACACTCACAATGACCAATTTAGAAGCACCAATTAGCAATATCTGCATGCAGGAGGAAACCGGATTACCCTGAAAAAACTCAACAAGTAAACGGAGAACATTCCACACACACAGACCTGAGGCAAGAATCAAACCTGCATGGACAACAGTGCTAACCACTACATCAACATGCCACAGATTGAAAAATTGCAAGAAAAAAATTAGAAAAATCCAACCTTTAATTAAAATAAATATTTAAAAAAATCCTTGAATAAACTGTTTAAACTGTTTAAAAAATATTTTAAACAAACACAAATGCACTACAATTATTGACATCCATGAAAAATTTCGTGAACGCAATGAAGTATTTCCCATTTAAAATATACATTGCTGGAGTGTAGAGGAACCTTCAAGCTGTTTTTCATGACTTTCTGTTTAACTGAGGTACAAATACGAGGTGACACAGAGGCCAAATTACCTTAGTCATCCAACAACATGGGAAAGACAAGAGAAGGCAAAAAACAAATAAGGAAGAAGTGTTTTGTATGTCAGGGAATGGTTAGAAAAAATTTAGCTACTTGCCTGAATGCCCATTTCTACTGTATTACAATGTTAATAAAAAAGTGAAACTGCTACAAACTAGAGAACCAAAGTTTATAATGCCCCCACATACACAATAAGACTGGCAAATAAATCCCAAAAACCACTGTTGGTCAATTACAAAAGCAGCAAAATCTTGGGGTTACCAACTCTCCAAAACCACCATCATGCCAAACGATTATATCAAAGGTATGCCAGAGAAAATGGCTTTTATCTTAGTTAAACACAAACATAACTGCCTTGGGTGTTTGAGAAACACTTCTACAACTTTGACTCGAACAGTCGGTTGAAATAAAAAACACTCAAGGTTGATTTTGGTATAGAAGGGACAATGGCTAAACTATAAGATAAAGTGGAGGTTCTGTGATGTTGTCGAGCAGTTTTCCCTTCAAAGGCCCTGGAAATGGCATCAAGGATTCCATGAAATACCAGGACATTTTAAATGAAAGACTTGTTGCCTCTGTCAGGAAACTTAAACTGTTACTGGATCCTCCAGCAGGACAATAATCCGAAGCAAATGTCCAAATCAACACAAAAAAATACCTGACCACAGAAACAAGCTTCCATCAGTCCCCTCAGTCCCCTGACCTGAGCCCCTTTAAAAAGCTGTGTTATGAGCTGAAGTGAAGAGTGCACAAGAGTGGTCCTAGCACCATGGATGACCTAGAGAGAGTCTGTTAAGAGGAATGGTCTCAGATACCCTGCTCTGTATTTTACAACTTGTTATAAGAAAGAACTCAATGCTGCTTTATTGGCAAAGGTGTCAATAATTGTAGCACATCTATTTTATGAGTTATATGTCAGGATTAATGATTTGCTTGTCTCTGAATAAATTGGAGTTGGATTTTTCTAATTTTTTCAGGATGAGATAAAGCAACTTCACTAAGGTATAAAGATGTAACACAACGCCACAACATGTACCCGTATCTTTTACTTTGGTGCATGACCTAAACCAGAAGATTTTTTTTGGAGAGAGGATGCACCCACCAACCCATCACATGACCTCCAGGAAAGCACCCATCCCTGCTCAAAATCACCTGATTACTAATGACACTCATCTGTTTACAATCACACTACTCCGTTTAAATAGCCCAGGCTCTCCAGATTTCTTTGTGAAGTCTTGCATCACTATTGCATCTGTGATTATTCCAAGCCTTAGATTTCTGTCTGTTTTGAACATAACCTGCTTTACATTTACTGATTTAGTCTTGTCCAGTTTATGACTAGTTTATGATCACCTCACCTGTCTAATTTTTCTATAAATTGCATACCCTTTCGACATTAGGTTGAATAAGACAAAAAGACACAAGCTTTCCTGTGATAGGTCCTTTCTAGCTCCATTCAGGCCAATTTAAACGTGACACATTTCTAAACAAATACACAACAGTAAGACTTCCATTTTAACAAATTTTAACTAATGTTTACATCGGCGTTTGATGTGAAAAATGCAAGCCCTTGCAGGATTGTTTACTTGAAATGAACCAAAATGTCCTCCACTTAGTTTGAGTATGTACCATAGAAATGTTGTAATTATTAGTTTTTAAAAAAATAAAGTGGAATACTATAAACCTACAAGAGGTGACTGTTAAAAAAATCAAATATTTTTTAACACAAAAAATATAAATATAACAAATATAAAAGTGTTAATAAGTAATGATCACTTCAAATGTCAAGTGACAATTGACATCAAATGGAAAAACCCAATGTAGTTTTTGTTCAGTAGTCATGCAGCGCTTATGTAGTCACTTAAAATATATAAAAAAAAATTAAAACATAACTGAACTCTATCAAACTTTGTAACATACTGAAAGTCCCCTTTATAGCTGTCTGAGGAGAAGACATCAGTTAATGAATATAAGAGAAAGAGAGAGAAAAAAAGAGTGATAAAGGCAGAGACACATGGCTGATGTCCAGGCTTCCAGGTTCCTCTGCAAAATCGAGAGGAAGTTGGTGGGGGAGGAGTTGAGGAGGGTCTGGAGAGCAATTCCTCCATGTGTTTCTGGTTTGGAGCAAGAGCTCAGGGGTGGGCCACTCAACCTCTGACCCCCTGAAGTCACAGGTTAGCTGCAGGCAGCGCAATAGCAGCAGGCATCCGGACAGCATCCGGCTAAGCTCAACTCACCCCTCTTACACACATAGATTATGACATCCAACAGCCAGGGAGTATTACTAACACTGTCCTCTGTGCAATACGCTATCAAAAAGCTTGCAATCAACCCATATAAAAATTAACCCCTAAAAACCTTTTTCATATACTATCCTATCTAAAAAATATAATAACAGCGGGGGGAAAAACTGTGTTAGAAGAAAAAACAATGATGGACAACTTAGCAAACGAACCCCTGATCCCTGCGATGAAAGCTGTATTAGCTGAGCGATGCATTATTGATGCCTGTACGAGTCTACTGCAAAAGTACTATCAAATAGTGACAACTGCGCTGTTCAATTATTACTGTGCGTAGTGGAATATGAAAGATCTTGATAAGAGACATAAATTCCCAAGTCTCCCCCTCAGCCGAAGAGTTAAGCAGCAACAGCCGCCTCTGTCGCGCCTCTGCCTGGACTAGGAAGTGCAATCAGTGTGTACGAGGCATCGAGAGCTCGCAGCACTCAGCCAGCACACTCCTGCTAACAAGTGCCAGCGCTTAAGCCCAAGCATCTCTCTGATATCATTTGAAAGCTGTTTTCATACACAAACATTGCTAATACAATCCCTTATGAAAACACAAGTGTTTAGGAAGTCCATTTGGAAAGTGTGGTATGTCTATCAAGCGTATCACTGTACTGTATAACAAAAGTTTTATGCTTTGTTACTAGAACATCTAAATTAAAATCTTTTTGGCATCTCAAATATAATAAATGTATCATAAAAATACTCTAGCCAAACTATACTAGTCATCAAACCATGGTAGACTTTTGGAACATGGAAAATACTTTTGGAATACTAGAAAAGTATAAATTTGGATGAACTTGTAATATACTTAAATAGAGATATTAGACTATATAAGTATAAAAACAAAAAAAACCCCACAAAATTAATTAATTAATTATTTAAAAAATTTCATTGTAAAAGTCATATTAATAGGATCGGTCTTTATCTCCCCTCTAATAATTTACAGGCTTGCTTACTTAATCTTTCTCTCTTACACACTCACCACAAAGCATGGGCTCACTAGGGCCTCTTTGATGTTTAACTTAATATACCCTGTATTCATAAATCAAGCAAAAAGCTAAAGTGACCTTTATAAACCTTGTGGTAAACTCACTCAATGAGAGCCCATAAACACATCTGATAATTTACAGTCACTAGCTTTAACGTTTGCGAATGAAAAGGTTTCATTGTGTGTCCTGAAATTAATTTCATCCAAGAATGTTATTCATGTGAAAAGTCTACATAATAAAATGTTCGTAGAAAAGGAAAAATCAGTAAAGAGGTCGCACTAAAAACTTAGTTTCTCAAGGACAGCGCTGAGATTAGATAGAAACATAAAAGAGTCTTTAGCTTTAGTCTCCTGTCTCTATGATCTTCCTTTAAGAACCAAAGTTCTTAATAATTTCTTATTTCTCCTCTCTAGTTTCAGCACAAATATCACCTCATACACCGTACACAGATCTACTGACAATAATTCTCCTGTTCATTAAAAGCCTGTGCTTATACCAAAAGATCATGCGAGAAATTCAAGGACTGGTGAAGGTTAATAGATGTGAGCTAAAACACTGCAGATTAAATTTGCAATCCTGAGGTGTCATGGTATTCCTCTGTGGAAACACGGAAAAGGCTATAAGAAGAGCCTATGATTAAGGGTTCCGATGAGATCCCGTTTAGGAAGCTTAGAAACATTAACAGCCTATGGAAAAATTGAAGAAACCTTTTTTTCTAAACATGGGGAAAAAGTGCAACTAGCCAGTCACCATTTCTGGCCCAGAGCCTCTTTATCCATCTTTATAAAAAAAAAAAAAAAGTAAAATAATAATAATAATAATAATAATAATATTGATTATTATTATTATTATTATTATTATTATCGGATAAAATTTCTCCTGAGTTTTCGGACAAAAATAAAAAATCACAGAATTATTAAAGTCTCACATCTGATTGGTCAGAAAGTGTTCATCACATTTTCAAATTATTCATCCTGATTTGTTAATATGTTTATACAACTCATTCATATAGACTAATAATGAATGGATCAGAAATTTTTATGTTTTATTTTAAGAAAAATCAGAAATCACTGGAATATTGAGTGTCAGAAATGTATAACTCCTAGTAGTTTTTCTGTCATGGGCGAGTCTTCAGGACAGAGGACTTTGAGCTTTCTGGTTTTACAGTAATGTGACAAGCTGCCTTGTTGTGCTTTATTCCTAACATAAAAAATATGAATCACAATAAAATCTATTGAGTGATCAAAGAACTTTTCCTCACAGAATAAATCATGGTAATGATGTATCACTAGCTCTGCCAAGAGCTAAAATGCCAAAAAAGTAATAACTGTGCAAAAGGCATTTAGATATGAAGTATAGTTTAGAAAAGAAGCTCTTTATTACAAGATCTTTGCCTGTGGATGTACAAATGCCCTATTGAATAGCAACCACAGTTTCAAGAAGTGCATTTGTTTTATTGCTTTTTGAGAAGTATGTTAACTGACCTAAGCAATGTGGTATCACAACTTCAGGGTCGTGAATTCAAGTCCCGCTTTTATGTCTGTGTGTATAGAGTTTGTGTATACAGTTCTCCTGGGTTTCCTCAATGTGCTCTGGTTTCCTCCCACAGTCCAAAGACAAGCAGAGTAGATTGGCATTTCCAAATTGCCTGTAGTATGTGTGTGTGTGTTTGTGTGTGTGTGTGTGTGTGTGTGTGTGTGTGTGCATGTGTGTGTGTGTGTGTGTGTTGATGCTTGTGCCCCGCAATGGACACCCAGTCCAGTTCCCTGAGTCCCCAGGGATAGGCAGCAGGCCCCCTGTGTCCCTGTACAGGATAATCGGTATAAAGAATGAGTGTGAGAGTGAGTTATCTGACCTTTACTTGTGTCTTGTACTCTTTTGGCCCTGTCTCTATATGCCCAATCCCATAAATATAAAAATATTTACCACAAAAAGGGAAAATACAGAATATGGACTTACATGCTGTATTATTTTATACCAGGGTCACCCAGTTAATAATTGCCAACATGTCCTTCATTTCACAGTGTACAACATCTGAAAACAAAATGATAATTAAGTGACAAAAAGTGTCCTGTCTGTTTACGAAGACCAAATTACAAGGTACATTCATCTAGTCAACAATCAAGTGTCCAGATTTCCATAGACTAAGTCCTGTCTCCAAGTCTTGTTAAAGCTGCATTATATACAAGCTCACATAAAGCTTTCACTTCGCAGTCGCAGCATCAAGGAGAACACATCTTTTTTCCTATTCTTTTGAACACGGGCTGCCTGTGGGTTAACTGCCCTCTATTACACTGTCATCTGGCAGAAATGTGAAGTAAATTACTCTGACCTGTCTCATCCATGCTGAGAAGCTTAAAGCCAGCATCAGGTTCTCATATAGCAGGAAGCCTGAGAAAGAGAAGTGCATCCAATCGGTGCTAGTGTGTCAACCAAAGCTTGACTTAACACTACAGTATATACAGTGCCTAAAAAACCTCTAACATTTCATTGGACTGCCTTTAGCTTTGATTGAGGGACCTACCTGCTGTGGAATGGTTTCGCTAACCTTATGCAACATCACAACATTTACTTCCATCCAGCTGCATCCATTTCGGCCTGAGATCTTATATTAATGATGGGAGATCATTCAGTCTTCTCCAGCACATCCCAAAAAATTGTGAGGTCAGGTGTTAAAGGTCATGTGTGAAAATTATTCCTCATGCTTCCAGAACGACTCCTTCATGATATGAGGCTGATTAATTTTGCCATCGTTGTCCTGTAATATGCCAGTGCCATCAGAAAAAGCAAAACTCCAATGATGTGATGCATTGATCATTCTCCGGGAATCATTCAGTACATTCAGGTCATCAGCTGACTTCATTTTATTTGCCATATAACATTGCTGAGCCTAGACCTGACCAACTGAAGCAACCCTGGGTTATAACACTGTATGCAGAGGCTTGTACTGTGGGCAGTATGCATGATGCATTATTATGCAGTATGCATTGCTTCATTAGCTTCCCTTCTTACCCTGACGCACCCATCGCTCTATAATAGGGTCAATCTGGACTCATCAGACCACATGACCTTTATCCATTGCTTTAAAGTTCACCCTTTACACTCTCTAGCAAACTGAAGGCTTTTTTTCTGAATACCTTCACTGACAAGTGGTTTTCTTATGGCTACACAGTTTTTTTCCCCCTTTTTGTGTTTGCTTAGGGTTGTTAGTCATGGTGATTGTGAATCCAGAGCTTATGCTGGGAATACCGGGAATGAGGTTGGAATACAGAACGACTCCTTCTGGATGGTGTACACTGTCACACACTCTTATTTACACCTTTACACACATTTACTTATTAGGTTAGAACCTAATCAAAAATGCTGCACTGGCCAAACTGCAGCTATGGTTTTCAGATGCAGAATCCAGCAAACTAAACAATATCACAACTATTGACAATTTCGAATAACCTGCACTTTTTGTTAGGTAAGAAGAGGAAATACACACACACACACACACACACACACACACACACACACACACACACACACAAATAAAAACAAAACAAAACATAACCATCACCAAAGGTCAGTTAAAATATTACTTTAAAAAAGTGAACTGTTAGTTTAACATATTATTGCAGGGTTAGTTTTGTTAAATTAATTAAAGAAGCAATGTGATCTTACTGTACATTATGAGCTTAACAATAGTATCTGTCAATGTGATTGGGCACCTATATGATCATACTGTTTTAAGACGGCACAATTCTTCATTTAGTTAAGCAAAAGTTGTATAAAGCATCCAGATTTGGGAAAACATTTAAAAAAACAAAACAAAACAAAACTTCAACTGTAATCACTATGAACTCAGATGATTATTATTTGATATTTATAATTCATGTAAATAATATTTTCAAAGTGGACTTCACAAATTCGAGTCAAATTTAATAAACTTCACTGTGTCCAAAACCAAGTATACTGTATGAATGAACCCATTGCTTATATCTCCATGGATGAATACCATGTAATGGTATGAATTACAGTAATAAACATTTCTTTATTATTCCTTTATACAGTTCTAGTGGATAGCAGCAATCCTTCAGGAACCTAATCAAAAATGCTGCATTGGCCAAACTGCAGCTGTGGTTTTCAGATGCAGAATCCAGCAAACTAAACAATATCACAACCATTGACTTCTTTTTAGGTAATGCCAGCTTTTTTTTAGAAAAAAGATAATGTCCAGGTTAGCTCACGATATAGCTACATATGCTGTATGTATGCCAGATATACTGTAGCTGTAATTGGCTTGTATATTGATAGGTTTAAATACGGCATTATTATAAATCTTTGCATTGTTTAGAAGCACAACGGAGATTTTATTTTCACATGGAAATCACACTGTTTATATAGTTTTGGTTAATCATTTCCACAACACTAAACGCCTGACAAAATGTCAATGTACAGTAGGTGGACAGGCAGTATGTGACTTTTACCGTCGCGGCGCACGGCAACAGCATTTGGGTTTGTGCGTTTGCTGGCTTTTACCGCTGAGTGGCGCTATATAACTACAGACTGACGCCTCAGGCCTTAGTTCGTTCTCTCCAGGATTAATGAGTCGCAGCTCGGCTAGAGTCGCATGTAG
>JAOVVB010000046.1:14932055-14958554 GCA_028570985.1 Heterobranchus longifilis
TGCAATGAAATGCATTAGCCATGGCTTCACTTAAAGTGCCTGACCTTTAAGATTTTACTTTAAGACCTGTCAAACATGATGGTGCAGTTCACCCAGTGGTGCTTACAGTGTGCTATAGGTTGAGTTCAGCCGATCTAGACTATATAGATATCTATTGCGAGGGGCCTTATCCAGGGCTGTTCTCCCACCAAGATTTGTAAACAGTGAACAAGGAATATGAGTGAATTAAAAGAAAGGTCAAATGAAAAAAGGGAAGGCATCTGGCAAGAAATTGAAGATAATTTATTGGGATTAAATAAAGAGTGATTCTGTGAGAAGATTTGCTTTGCAGTGACCTTTCCCACCCAAAATGTCATAAATCTGTTTAGTCTCCTGATGTGAGATATTTGTAGTAACAAACAGAGGAGAATGGTTAAAACACGGTGAAAATATGGAAGAACCATCCATATGTGGGCCTTCTCCAAATTATTGACACAAAGTTTAAAGCATGCAAATTTGCCCAGCTCAAACCTGTTCCAATACAATGCAACTGTGCATACAGTTATATACATAAATATGTTATTTACCAATGTCAATTTGGAAGAACTTGAGTGTCCTGAACAGATTCCTGGCATCAAACTCATTTAACATCTAACACCTTTAAACTGAACTCGAATGCTGACTGACTGGCAAGCTTTTTTCACCTGACATCATAGCAGTAACACTCTTGTAACTTTCCCAGAAAATGGAGACTAAATGGGCACAAATTGTCACAGCAATGTTCCAAAAAGACTTCCCAGAAAATGGAGACTATTATAACAACAAAGCATGTATAGGTAAGACTGATCAGGCGTCCAATGATTTTTGGCAATATAGTGTATGTGCTTGATCTGCTTCAAAACCCTTAACTTAAATGCAAGTGTAAGCATAACTTAATAATATCTGACCTGCTCCATTTCCAAGAAAAACAATGTTTTGTAGATCTTTCAGAAAATGTGGAAGAGTGGATTATAAGATTATAAAGTTCTCTGTCATAAGCTATGGCAAATGTCCTTGAAAATCAGAGCAAGCAAATTGCATTTATGTGGCTTTGGTTACTCATGATATTAACTAGCACCCTAAAGGTTCAGCAGACTTTCAGTGACAAAAATACATACAGTAGGAAATTTTGACTAAATTTGTCAGTATATTCTGAGTACATTCTGGTATACTGGTATACGTATATATATACTATTATTATTATTATTATTATTATTATTATTATTATTATTATTATAGTACACTATATATAAATATAATAATGAGAAAAGGCAGCAAAAATACGGAAACAGTAGCAGAAAGAATTTTGATTCCAAAGACATGCCAGATTAGTTGGCATGAAGTTTGACTTGCCTTTCCATTTGTCAGTCAGAGCTCAGCTCAGCAAGTGAGGGAAAATATAGTAAATCACCTTTAGCCTGTGGCCAACTTAAGAATAAATCTTACTGCAGAGTAAAAAAAAAAAGATCCTTCTTTTTTTTCTCTTGCTGCTTTCCACTCAGTAAAACAAGCAATTTCGCAGTACCTGGCAACTTGTGGTAGTGATTGCATTAGAAAAGCATTGCATGAAAAAAAAACTATGTGATTGAACACTTTGGCATGCTGTATCGCTATCTGGGGCGAAAGTGAAGCAAGAATGAGGACAGAGCACAATAATGAAATTTCGTTGACTCGGAATAATTATTTCCAAAGACTGCCATTACTTTAACATTAGGCAAAGCCAGCTTTCCAGAAGAATCAGGCTAATCAGGCAGCACTGCTATCAGTCAGTGGCAGAGAGTAACCTGCAGCAGGCACACATTCACAGCACATGGAGAACACATAGACTTCACTAAGCCTGATTGTTCTCAAATTGCTATGTGACGGTGTGGAAGGAGCCAGTGTGATGGATGTGTGTGAGGGTGTAGGCTGTCTTTGAGATTGGCCCCTAATGTGAAACATCTGCTGAGATCAAAGATGGAAGGTGGAGACTGGCTTCACAGTATAGCTGTACAGGAGATTCCATGGCAAACCTCCAGGGAGTTATCCTGCCATACCTGACCATTATTGAAGTAAGATACTCTATATTCTATTATGGCAGAGAAGCCATGAATGTTCCAATTGTTAAGCTAAGAGAAGAGAAGAGAAGAGAAGAGAAGAGAAGAGAAGGAAAGCGAACACAAACTCGCAAACTGTCGATCCATTAATTGATGCATCCATCCATCCATCCATCCATCCATCCCTCCATCCAGTTAACACTAAATATCATGCTAAGTGTAAAAGCCCCACTACACACCAATCACAGACAAAGCCTGCACGAATTGCATGAGAACAAAACCACCTTCACAAAGCTTACTACTCCCTTTCACATACTCTGTGGTTTTCTATTGCCCATTCTGTGTGCTCTCATATATGAGATACAGCAGATAACAGTATAAAACCTTGTTTTCTATGACTATGACTATAGGAAGAAGAGTCCCATTTCTCATAGTCATCTGTGTGGAAATGAATCCGCTTGAGGATGCCAAATTTGTAACAAACAGTCACAGATTTGGTCATGTAATGTGTTTATTCATGAAGTAAGCGAACCTCTACAGAATTCTGTATGCTTATATTATTCATAGAAGCTAGACGAATATGCTATCTACTAAATGTTCTCTCTATGTACTGTAACTATACTGTATGCTTAGGTCTTAACATGGGCAACTCCTGAGACACTCACAACAAATGCAACACATGAAAAAAGTCTGGGATGGGAACTTCTCAAAGTGTTCATGGTTTTGATTCCCCTTGTCTATATCAGTAGACCCAGGACCATTCAGCAGTAAAGCAGTGCAGTTTTTAGTGTGTTTTAGTTGATTTGGTAAGTAGATTAAGAACATAATGATTAATCATAGAATCATAGAGACCTTTTCACCTTTTGACCTCACTACCCTGTTTATATTCTCTTTTTTTCTATTACAACAAGGCAGTTCTGAGTTCATGGCGAATTTAGTCTAAAGCCAGAAAATCAGTGAGCAATTGTGCTTCATAACTGAAAGGTGCATATCAGGAGCATAGTAATACTACTGCAGGCATAATCCTTTTATGAAGAGAAAATTGGAGTTCATGCTTGAATACTGCTGGCAAAACGGCCTGAATTTAAGACATCAAATCCATGCTGCAAAGCAAGAAAGAGGAAAAAACCCACAACGTGCAATTTTGAGAGACTTGAGGCGTAATTTTGCAATGACTGTTCATCAGCCGAGACACTCGCTACACTGCTATCTCCTTAGAACTCATCATAAAGGCTGACATCCTGCCACAGAGAAAAGAAAGAGAGCTGCTTTGGTATTTTTTAAGGAGCAACTCAGATCTTTTCATGTTTAATCACTCATCCCTTTGATACAAATGTTTCACATTCCCTTTAATATGACAGCTTATCATTTTTTAAACAAAGGAAGACAATCTAGCACAACACTCATACACAATATGCCGTGAGGCATCAGACTGACAGCACAGGCAAATTCACCACATCTGGCGAATGACTGAGTTTCTGTCTCTGTCTCCCCCACTGTCTCAATCACTGCCACACAAAGAGAGACGATTTCATAGACAAAAGATTGTGCAGAGACCATAAAGTTTATTGGTTATGTGTGTTTTAATGGAACACAAAGTGAAAGATCTGAAACAGGTTAGTGAGTGAGGTGCGATGTGTCTTCAGAGACTCTTCAGAGGACTTTATTTGATTGGGCCTCTAGCCAAGGCAAATCAGTAAGTGAGTGTGAGCGCTCAATGGCTGAGCTGTCAAGTTCTGCGTGTCAGTGTGATGACCTCTTCAATACACAAAGGAGCCGCTGCTCTGGCAAAGAAGTGATTCAAATTGGCCATTACGTTTAAATTAGACAGGTCTGGATTGGACACAGATGAAACAGGAGGGAGGTGGTGGGAGACTTAATGGCTTAAAGTGGAAATGACTGTTAGAGACACAGACACTGTATACATCAAACTCCACTTTGCACACACACAAGCACACATGAACACAGGAGAAAAATACTATGGGAGACAGGTTCAAAAGGAAAAAAAGCAGCTAACATTTTGATTTGGGGCAGAAATCTTATGCGCTCTGGCATTTGAAGGGTTGACATACTAAATGAATGATGTATTTCTCTCTCACAGATGTTCAGGGACCTGCAGTCCATAGCGGCTTCTTTAGAAGTCCTACTCAAGACTTTCTTAACCAAGTGAATACTCCTCTCTTTTTATCTAGGGGAGAAATTCTTTCACTTTCTCTACACTGCTTATCCTGTACATGGTTGTGGGAGGCCTGGGTGCCAATGCATTGCAGGGCACAAGCATTTACACACACTACGAGAATTTGATAATACCAATTAGCCTAATCTGCACGTCATTGCACTGTGGGAGGAAACCGGAGTAACCGAAGGAAACCCACCAAGCACAGGGAGAACATGCATGCATGCAGACTGTGGGTGGAAATCAAACCCACGACTCTGAAGATGTGAGGTCACAATGCTAATCACTACACCACTGTGCTACTTGGGATAAATTCTCATAGCACACAGAATGAATGCTATCAGTCACACAGGGATTGATTATGACTGCAAATCAATCCCTACTAACTGATATCACCCAAATGAGAATGGGTTCCCTGTTGAGTCTGGTTCTTCTCAAGGTTTCTTCCTATTGTCCTGTCAAGGATATCCACCACCATTGTTATATGATCCATTATTCATTCCAATAATGGTTCATCATTCATTTCAGAATATTGACTTAGGGCACAAGGCAGGGTATACCCCAGATGCAGTGCAAACCCACTACAGGGCACACAAACATACACACTTGCAGCAATCCACCTAGACTCCTGTCTTTGGGCTGTGGGAGAAAAATGGTCTTTTACACTGGATACACAGCAGGCTTTGTGCTTTCTCATTAAGGAATGTTCTTTAAGATTATTTAGATGAGCCTTAATTTCAACATCACAGTAGAGAAGAACAAACCCATATTTTCACCTACCCATCGTTTTTTTCATCCATCAAGATTCATTAATTCATTTTTTTTTTCTCAAGATGAGAAAAGGTAGCTCATTTGGAGAGGAATTTTCCTAACCTGACAAGATCCCCTATTTTTTTCAGCTTTTTCCTGGGCTGTCAGGAAATGTGCAAACTTGGGTGTGGCTATCCGTATAAATGTTACTGTACAAGTTTAGATTATTCCTGTGTTGAAATTGTCTTGAAATGGTACCAGGGCCAACCTACTAAGAATTCCAGATTGACTTGAATGGAATGAGCAAAGTCAGATTTATGGAAAGAAGTGTATATCTGAAAGAGGCTCATGTTGTAAAAGAAATAGTTTTCGCATTTTATTAACAATGATTTTTATGTAAACATCTGTGATAAGTGGATTGCCTGAAATGTTTTTCGCACAGGGCACTATGTGATAATTTTACATTTTTTTAGGTTTTACATTCTACCCAGAAATAAAGGCATATGCACTCTTAAACTAAAACTTGTATATCTTGCTGGTTATTAGTGGCATATGAATAAAAATGCTTTTTATATTTTTGATGCACTGACATAGATTTTTCATAATCATTGTAATTTATTGTGTTAACTAATCATTACACTCCAGTATCCAACTGTGTATTGTGCTGTGTGTGTGCCATTTTTGGATTCATGGCTTCATGAAGATTGTTAGTATTAAGCATATATTAAAAGTTAGTTCATGTAAGATTTATTAAACTCACTGAAAAATCTTGTTTATTTAAGACAGCTGGACATTCCACATAATCCCAAAACAAGACCTCGTTTCTCATAAATGTCAAATATCCACAAATACAACAAATTCGAACTTTTATACATTATGAATTTTCTGCTCTCTCTCTCTCTCTGAGTGTGTTTTTGTGTCTATCTCAAGTATTTAATTTATAGTGCATACTTCTTTCCCAGGTGAATACATACCCATGTCATTTTGAAATACGATTGAAATAATAATAATAGTCAAATTGTGGAAAATCAGAAGGCGAAAGCTACCTGTGTTATCCATGTGTGCTTATTTAAATCAAACCAAAGTGCATACACAAAAAGCTGAAATCCCAGTTAAATCATATTGGGTGAAAAAAGCAATCTGCTCAGAATTACTGAGTACAGAAAGTAGCCATGGAAGACTTTTCAGCTATTCAGCAATACAATGTACCCTCATTCTCCTGGCTCAATTTCAGAGCACAGTTTCCAAGCAACTGGGCACAAAAAGCATGATTGGAGAGATGCCACAGACAGCGGGAGCTGATTATCAGCGGCTCTTATCTCATATCGAACTGATACTCAATTTCTAAGCAATTTCTGCTCAGAAACTACACAGAGTGAGGACAAATGGGAACGTTTAACACCATGAAGTGGAGAAAGCTTGGACTCAAAAAGAGGCTGCAAACTTACTTCAATTTGTGATATGGTGACTTGGCAGGTGGTCTTCTCTTGAGAGGGATGAAGTGTCGGAACAGAGTGGGAAAACAAACAGGGCTATCCCTGGAGTCAGAAGGTGGGGCACGAGGACCGTTGCAAAGCTGCTAAATGTTTTATCTGCCAGTCAAACGTTCATTTCTGGGAAGAGTGAGCCCAGGACAGGATAGGACAGGCCTGCTGGCCAGCATTGTTAAACACCTATGCAACACAAACACATTCACATGCAAACACATGTTTTTGTTCAAGTTTGAGTCTATTACTTTATATCCAAGCCTTATATCAGAGCTTATCTTACTGTGCTATGACACATTTTTAATCTTAGTTGTTGTTTTATGTATTCAGTATCGGTAGATTTTGTAGATAACATATAATATGCACAAACTATAATTATACTTAAAACTTTGAAGAAAACTTGAAATTATCTTTATCCCTCTGATCACAATGTGCATGAAGCAGAAGTATAAATTAAGAAAAAAATATTTTCATCTCATAATGCTTTGATGATTTTATGCTTATCAGAGTTTTGGTGGATCTGGAACCTATCCCAGGAATACTGAGCATAAGGCCAACCTGTTTTTCTGTAATATTTTTTTAATGCAATAATTTTACATTTTAGGATTTTTACCATGTCACCATCTGTGTGCAAGCAGAGAAAAATAATATTAGCCGATGTTTCATGTCGCCCTTTCCCCAACCTCATCTATCACTTGTCAGGGATTGAAGCCGCAGGCAGATGCAAGCGCGATCTCTTTAATCAAACAAAGTGCAGAAACTTTACCAAAGACACATGGAAACAAAAACTGTGTCCAGTGGTTATGAGGCAAAAACATAAAGACTATGATCAGAACTTCGGAGGGCACATTAACGAACACTATTCACAACCTCAATTTAAGCTACATAAAGATATGCAGAAAACCAAAACTTAAATAATGGTGCATAAAACAGGTAATACGAGACCCAGTCAAAGATGTTTTGTAGCTGGTGGGTGGTGCTCTCTAAGATGCTGCCATGATATCACTGAGCAAAAATGTAAGAAAAAAACCCCACCAAAATTGCCAAAAGCCTTCCAGAGATTGTAATAAAATAATTTAAAGCTCCACAGGTTACTTTATTACAGCGGATAATGTAATCTACAGGACCTCTCTGGTACTTGATACTGGTACCTCTCTGAACAGATTGTTCAGTTGCCAATGCAGAAAACTGTGATAATAAAAAGACAGAAAACTGTTGTTGTTGTTTTTTTTAAAAATATTGTCTATTTGCACGTTTCTGATTTTCAGCAACTGGAAAAGTCAGGTCTTGTCATTTATACCAGTGAAGCTTGTTTTTTGATGTACAGTATTTTAATAAATACAGTAGATAATTTACTTCTAGGCCAATAATGTGATTAGACAGTGCCTTTCCAAGGGCGCTGATATGATTCTTTACATTGAAACTGTTATTATATTTTAACTGTTATCATTTTACAACCAGCTGTCAGTCAGTATTTGGATGGCATAGCATCACTCAATGCTCTACCTGTGGCTTTTTTTAGAAACTATTTTCATTAGCCATATTGTGTCTTGTTTATAAAATTGTTGCATAAATGCAACACCGCACTTGTAATTATGCTGATGGACTGAATGTCACTGCTGACATTCAGTATAATGCCACTTGTCATTATGATGTACATGTCGATTTTCTATTTAAGAATTTAAAAGCCACACTTACTAGAGTGGGAAGACGTTAAACCACAGGGAATGTTTAGAATAATTTCTCAGAATCAGAATCAGAAAATCAGAACATTAATTAAACTATATATTCAGAAACAAAAATCTTAGGTTTTAGGTGACCTGCAACTTTCCATATTCTTCCCATCCCTAATTAGAAAAATGCTGTTTTCTTAAGAGTGAAATTTTATTAGATTTTATTCTGATAATTGAATAAAATGTGTATATATTATTTTTCTTTGTTTTGCGAAGAATTGCTAAACCTATTTTAGTTATTAATTAGATTTCCATAAATAATTTGCATATTGATTGTAATATCTATTGTTAAAAAACAATTAAGCACCACTGACACCTCTGCATTCTTTACACATGTGCACTGCCAGTCTAACCTTGGTAACAGCAGCATATTTGACTTTGAACTGCTAAATAATAATAAAATAAAAAAACATTTTAAAAAACCATTCTGATAATTTTATGATGGTGTAACATATAGGACATATTTATTGTTACTGCACCAGCACATCGCAAACTTCCATCTGTATACCCATCAGCATGACCCCTTACTGTTATTTATCTTCTTTGGTTTATTAGAATAAGTGTTCATTAGCAAAAATATAATGTGAATCCTGGTTGTCCGCAGCAGTATATGCAGATTATACTGAAAAGATTTCATAGAGAGATAGGTATTGTTGTTAACTCACTGTGTTAGGGGAGAAAAAAAACACTAAACCATAAAGGGGTACTTGCTGCTCTTTGGAACATTCTGTCCTTTATGAAGAGAATTTTTTTTTGTATTTATAATATTTCTCTCTCTTCATATGCTATCTCCGCTCTCTCCCCTTTTTTCTGTCTCAGGCCAAGCTCTTAATGGGTCATCATGCTCCTGAAGTTGGTATGAGAGCACTTAAAACTGCTTGTTGAGAGCTGCTGGATCAGGAGCCTCAATCTCATCCACAAGAACAACAGCTTCCATTATCAGCCCAAGCTTACGGGAGAAACATTACAGCTGCCTGCATTAAAATGTTTTTTATGTTTTTAGAAGGTATTGAGAAAATAAATTCTATCCCCAACTGGCCACTTCTCACGTTGGAAGAGATCTTTGTCATAGAGATAAAATATTTAACTTTGTTTGAAGTACATCTATCAAAAGAATTCAAATAGTAAATTGCTGTTTTTGGAACATTTGTGAGATTCCTGTTATAATTGGTATATTTCCCCAAAGCACCTCTTCTTTTTTCCTCTTTACAAAAAAGAAAAAGTAATAAAAACACCAGCTTGTCATTTCAGATTAAAAACCCAGAAGCAGAAAGTTTTTTTTATTATTATTATTTTTATAATAATACTTATTTTTTAAGTAATTTTTTTTATCTGTTTATTATTAGGTTAAGATGACCTGCCATAAAGCCCCATGTGAGTTACATATTATAATATTAGTGCATTAACCTTTAACCTGGGATTTGAAATGCAGTAGGCACTGTTGCCTTTCTACAGTGGATGATTATCCGCATCTTCTGACCAATCCAGCTTAAGAATACAACAGCATGTACATCAGCACACAGAACATACTGTATTCTACTTTCATGACTCCACTTTCCTGATTTGGGGTTAAAAAAGATTCTCTCAAGACTCAACAGATTTGTTTGGATTGTTTTTTCCCACTGTGGCTTTTTACCTTTGTTGCTGGCACAAATCAGATCATCTTTTGTACTGTAGGAGCATGAAGTCCCCAAGGTAGTGGGTGAACACGCACAAGCTCATGATTGGGGAAGTCTTAAATATAGCCTAAATTCATGGGTTATTGAGATTCAGTTCATGGATTAATGATTCAACTTGAGTAATGTTTAACTTCCAATCAGTTCCAGCAGCATGGGGTAACATGAAGGACACCAGATCTCCAAGCGGGAGCAGTGCAAGATGGTTTCCCAATCTAAAACAAATGCGCTTCAAAAATAAAGCCATTCTTAAGATGGAAAACGATGTCTCAAACTAGAACACATTTTTCATAAAGAAAACTTTATTGAGTGTTTATGAAAATCATGAATTCCTACAATCTTGTGCATTATGGTACTCCATTTATTTGTGTTTTATCATCATTATGACTAACAACTACCTGCGTTTTTTAAAATGTTTTGACCCGGTGACTGTTTTTTGTTACTTAAATTGATATGTGCATATGTCATGTGAGAGGCAGGTTAAGTTTCCACCCTTAAGAAACTATGTTAATGACGCGTGTAGTAATGGTGATTACGTGAAATGGTGTGGAACAGATGTGCACCGGTTTGGTTCATATGTCAGAAGGTTAAAGACAATTAGAGGACAGGAGGACTCACTCTTCAGTGAAGGTTTGTTAAAGAACATTTTTTAATTCAATATTAGTGAGGCTAACTGATTGTAATATAAGAATACACAGATTTGAAGCACGCTTAATCAGTACACAGCTACACTTCCTTGAAAAATAAAATTATGGCGTGCATACTTTTCCTAGCATTACTGTGGAATATATACTTCATAATTGAAATGCTAGTTTTTAATTTATGAATAAAACTGTATTATTCAAAATCAACACTAAAACAGAGTGGCATCGATCATGTTTTCGATTATTTTCGTTGGCTGCCTCCATATTCCATCTTGAACCTAAATCATGAATTCTAAATCTTCTCTTATCTGTCAAGGTTGATGTAAGACAGCTGGTTGTGCTTTTTTTTTTATATTAAATACCTTTATACTGTACTATAACCATTTTTCTCTTCTTATTATTGTTAAATCATCATTCTTATTATTCCACATCATGACTAACTGAAGTGGCCATATGAGCTCACTACAGAAGCTTGCTTTTAAAGTAGGGATGTCCAACTTGCTCTCTCCAGGTTTTTATTTCAAGCAGATCAGAACCATCCTGTACTTTGACATGCCACACTACAGAAAGTGTCTCCTCATTTTGGGCATTATTTAGATGTGTGGCACTCTGTGAACACTTGAGCCCTTGCCACAACAATCAAACAAACAAACAAACAAACAAATAATAAAAATAAGCAAAACATAGACATTTAGCTAAAAATACAAATTCTATATAGACATATAAATCACAATATATGTATATAAAATGTTACATAAAATCTATATAAATGATACAAGAAAATACACAAACAGTAAAAACAAGGTCAACAAAACAAAGCAGAGTACACACACATACATACACTCTGGGTGTATAGCTACGGGTGTGTTTTTGTCATACACCTGCCTTAGAGGTGAGACAGTGTGATAAGAATGAGAGAAAGAGATGAAAGAGGCTGCATAATCAGGAACTGTATCAACCTTGAGACTGCTATGTACGGGAGGTGCCAGGTCTCAGTGCTAACCTTAAAAACAGAAACACAACTCACACACTCTCTCCGTCATCTCATAGATCTCTTCTTGCCAGCCTGCTTTCCTCATGAGGACAATGGGGGGAAAAGGGGGATTAGTAAGATCATAAGTAGAATAGGTATTCTATTGCAGGATCCTAGCCTCAGTCTATAGAAGGGAATCTGAGTAAAGTGAGATGGGATAGGAAAGCTCAGTACTTCCTTAATCGCCAACACACATACACTAATACACTTATTTCTGCATATGATAGTTCCACTTTCCAAGCCATTAACAACAATTTTTACAGACTTTCTGCCACAAATTTCAGGAAATTTCAGCTTCATTCCATTTTCATAAGACTACCCTAAGCCCTTTAATAATTGCATGTAAAATCTTACCTTTACTCTTTCTTGACTCTCATTAGGGTAAAGAAGCATTTAAACAATTTCTCCACAACATGAATGTACCATGCCAGAAGCAGTGGTGGCTGATCAGAAGCTCAGGGGTTCAAGTCCCAGCCTTGACATACTGCCACTGTTGGGCTTTTGAGCAAGGCCTCCTGGGGTGCTGTATCATGGCCAACCCTTTGAGTGCTCTTGTAGTCTTATGGCTGAATAAGCAAAAATCCTCGCAGCCACATTCCAGAATCTAGTGGAAAGCTTTTCCAGCGCTAAGTGGTCTCACCAGCAAATGGGAAACAATGCGACAGTAACGCTCTTGGTTTTGGAATGTGACATTCAACACTCTGATGCCCACATACTTTTGGCCATATAGTATATGTACTTTTTGACTTTTTGTTATTATTAAGAACAAGAACGCAACCAATGAGTTGTGCCCTTTCTCCGTGCATGCTTAGGCCCCACTTTGAGCAATAAGCCCTAAAGGACTCTGTCCAAAATCATGTCATGACCTAGTCATGAGTATAACAGACTGCAGCAAAAGAGTCAATGGCCATTAGTTTTGCTGTGTGATAGAGGATAGTCTCTGACTATGGCATTTTTATAAACACCTGAGTGAGTATAACCTGGACTTCCTGCAGCTGTCTATCCCATTTAGAGACTTTCATGGTTAAATATAGCGCCTCCAGAGCTTTACAAATGTGCAGCATTATACAAAGTACACATTCAGTCTATACTAAAAGAACATAAACTGCACTACACCACTCAAATATAAATTTATTCATGATGACATTCAGGTAAGTTTAGCTAAATAACTAATAAAATTATAACAGTAAGCTATAGTGAGTTATAGTTTACTGTAGTAATCAGGTCTGGGTGAGTTAAACGTTCAAGTGAAATCTACACTGTACATAGATAGTGACCTTGGTGTATACACACACACACACACACACACACACACACGCACACACGCACACACACACACACACACGCACACACACGCACACACACACACACACACACACACACACACAGCTACAGACTCAGTGAACCTTTAATGAGGAAACTGGGGAACGAGCCAGAGCCATCCCAATTGTCTAATGGCTTCCACTGCTTAAGAGAAGGAGAAAAGGAGAAAAAACAAGAAGAGTGTAAAATAGAAAGAAGAGAGAGAGAGAGAGAGAGAGAGAGAGAGAGAGAGGTTGACGGGTTGTTCTGCAAAGCTGTAAAAAGTGCATTTTTATATAAGGGTAAAAAAAGACACTCCCAAAGGAACCTGAGGTGCATAATGAGATGACAGAGCTGGAGACTGGGTTTGTTGTGGCTGCAAACAAGAGCCAAGAGCTGAAAGTATGACCTTGCCAGCAGGATCAAAAAAAAATAAAAAATCTGACAAGCGACTTTGGCTCCTTTCTTTATTCATACATACTCCTTGATTTCGGGAATTTGCCCCTTCATTGTAAATATCACCGTATCTCATTTGAATCTTGGCAGCTGGAGAGGTGAGTGTTCTGTCTGCTGAATTTTTAATGCTGTTAGAGATCATGTTTATTTGTCCTTCATTTTGTTCAGTCCCTCTGTTTATCTTGCCCAGCATGAGAAATGACATGCCCTTCGTTTCCTTGATACTGAAGCACTCTCCCTTATTCACACATCTCACCCTGTGAAATCCTAACTAATCATCTCCCACTGATCTCAACACATACAGCTGATGAAACCATGTTATAATGATTGTAGCATAATCCATGAGCTACGTTCACTGCATGGAGATGATCAAAGACAACATGTTTGTTTGAAATAAGGAGAACACAAGAAGAACAGGGGAACACAAAGCAGAATGCGAAAAGAAGGTAGAAGGGAGCGTCTTACATTCTCTCTGTGCACTTCAATGGGATTGTGACAGAGGCAGTGAGGGACAAAACACGGCACCCTCAAACGCCATCCTGAAAAAAACATGTTCAAACCCATGGCAGCTGGTTTTATGTTTTTTCACACCGTCCACTGAATCTGATCTTTGGTGACAGTCCTCAGTCTCTTGGCCTAGTTTTGCTGCACACAATAAGCCTCTGTTAAATTAATTTCATTGCTTCCATTTTTGTGAAAAGATGGCTGTAGGTCTTAGCCAGAAAGCATGTGATGGGTGTTCAAGTCAACCTGGGACTTGAAAGTGACTTCAAGCACAATATGGTGATGACGCGCTTGACATTTAAATGTAAAACATTTGATGTTTCAAGCATTTTAAAGATGCCCATATGTTGGTGAATGACAATCCTGGGCTGAAGTGGCTCAGAGCCCACTGACATCATTATGGCGGACATTCAGAATGTGGAAAACTTGACCTTTGAAAATCGACAGATACTGTAACTTGTACATTACAAAAATTCAGCTGGGAGTTCAATCCTGGGGTCAGTCCTGACCTGCTCCAAGCCATTTCCACTTGCTTGGGACATTAAAGGAGTTCCTGGGAGGCCAGCATATCAGAAGTGAAGAAGGCAGTCCAATCATGGCTCTGGCGTACTGAGAAAACTTTTTACCTTGATGGAACCCAAGAGATGGAATCCAACTTAGATAGAGAAATATGGTAATTTTGACTCTTATAACTGTGTTCTCTTATTCTGCACAACCAATAATCCTGTTTTGACCTGAACGCCCCTTGATTGTTACTGACATAATAAAATACTCACATGCTTCAGCTAATATTGTTAATATGTCTGTACCTAAAACCTTTGTGATCTTCTGATACCATCCATAAAGCTCTCATGTCTTCCATGAGCATTTCCAATCTCTGCCTCATCTATCGGTGCTGCTTTCACAAATTCACATCTCTATAAAAAAGAAAAAGAAAAAAGAAAGGATAAAGTTTGTATAAAAGAAGAGATAAAAAAGAATAAGAGAGGGAGTAAGTGATAGAGCAGGGGTAAAAAAAAAAATGCAGACGGGACTACAGACATATAATGTGTCTTCTGGCAGTGACAAGTTTCCTGCCGCTTGGAACCAGTTCATTTTATTTGTCTTGTTTTCTTCTCACAGCCACTTCATTGCATTTCAACATCAACAGGAGAATGATGTGGGGAATGTACATTTTCACACTCTGTTGGGCCCTGGCAAACACAGGTACTGTTAATCTACAATGCTGTATCTGCTCCAAGAAAGAACCATTTATCTTCCCCAAGAATAACGTTCAACACAAACGCAGGTCAATACACTTTGTTAACCCACTGACTAAATGGTCAGTATAATGTCACATATTGTTTCCCTTTTGTGGCAAGCCATGTAAATTATACTGTACATAAATGAAAAAGACAATTTTACAAGGCTACAATTAACACCAAATGTTTAAACATGCTGAATACCTACTGTATAAGAGTGCAGTGTGACCAGGCATGTTTTAAAAATGTGGACTAAGCAAATGTAATAGCTGTTAATAATAAGACCTGTAACAGATACATCAAATCATAACACATTTTTTACTGGACAAATGTACTGTTTCAAACTCTTTCAAATACACAGAATGAAAACAATAATAAAAAAAAATCCAGGGCAATGGAAATCAGTCTGTGTTTCTTACTCAGGGGGTTCTCCTCCTTAGCAGTTTGCAAATAGTGCAAGCACAATGAGGTAGCCTACTGACAGGAAAGGGAATGAAAAGAGGGTAAGTGTGTACTGAATAACAGTTTGGACAAAAGTAGTGGATATTAGGTGAGATGAAGAGACTTACAGTTGTCACCACACACACTGCCCAAAAAAAAAAAAGCCACCCACTCTCATATGACTTTGGACAACCTTTGGCTTTGATTATGGCACACATTCACTGTGGCATCATTTCGATAAGCTTTGCAATGTCATAACCCAAGCACATCCCAAAGATGTCAAAGCAGCAGGAAAGAACAAAAAACACTGATGTGATAACCTGGTCATTCAGTATATTCAGGTCATCAGCTGACTTAATTTTTTGGGCACATAATGTTGCTGAACCTAGACCTGATCAACAGAAGCAACCACAGATCATAGGACTGCCCCTACAGGCCTGTACTTTAGGCACTAGGCATGATGCTTTAGGCACTAGACACTTCATCCGCCTCACTTTTTACCCTGATGCACCCATCATTCTGGAACAGGGTAAATCTTGACTTATCAGACCACATGACCTTTTTCCAATCCTCCACAGTCCATTCTTTATACTCCCTAGCAAACTGAAGCCTTCTTTCTGATTAGCCTCATTTGTAAGTGGTTTCTTGAGGCTACGCAGATGTTAAGTCCCAATGATCCCTTCAGTTCTCCCTTGAGTTTTCTTTACATTGTATGTGTAGAAAATACTCTTACTTTCACTATTAAACCTAGCTGTGAGTTCTACTGTCTGTTTTTTTGTTTGTTTTGTTTAGCTTTTACAATTTGATTTCACCAAACTTTTTTGGTTTCCCCATCACTATCCTTTCAGATTTTAATAACATACTTTTCAGTTCTTAACCCAATATTAGAAGTTTCAGCAATCTCCTTAGTTGTTTTCTTTGTTTGACTCAGTCCAATAATTTGACCCTTCTGAAACAGAGTAAGTGTGAGTATTCGGATCAATGATGCATGATGATTGACTGTGTGTTACTCACTTTGTGACATATCAGTGATTTCTGACTGTATTCAAGTTAATGTGTAGACCACAAAAAAGTCTTAAATCCTGTATTGATATTATGTGCTTCACAATGTTTATAAAATGAGGTCAGAAATGAACCCCTGATCTGAACTCTGCGCTGCAGTAGATTACATAGCTCCCTTCAGCAGCCTTGCAAAGAAAAAGTGTGGGTGTGTGAAAGAGCAACAGAAGGATTCATGTATATATATATGTATACAGCTTAGTTACTGCTTGTATATCACTGTGTGTGTGTGTGTGTGTGTGTGTGTGTGTGTGTGTGTGTGTGTATTTTCGAACTGTAGAGGATTAATCTGCAGCTTTACCAGGAGAGCAGCAGTTTTAACATTCAGTGAGGACAGCAACAACAAGGCAAAGCACACAAAGCTGCATCCAGAGCTCAGGATCATGCCTCAGAAAATCGTAGCAAGCTGCCATGGAGAATTACCATGGCTTCTCCAAAATCCGACCAAAAACTTCTGTCAAACTTGGCTGCCAATGAGTCGCATGAGCACGTTAGCAGCAGTGTGTGTGGGTGTGTTGGCAAGGTGGAGTGAAGTGATGTGTGTGTGTTTCCCCTTGGTCCCTGCTTTAGCCTGACAAGGGCAGACAATGTGCCAGGGTTGCAATATTAATCTGTGATTCTCAGTACATAGATAACAAAGGGGATAGAAAGAAAGAGGAAGAGAAAAAGTGTATCAGAATTGCATACAAATGCACCAAATTCAAACACACAAATATACAGGCACTTTATGTATAATTATGTATACAGTATGTGCACACCTAATTCCAGCTGTTGCATGTTTTTTTCACCTTGCACCCAGCTCCAGAGCCACGGTGACTCAGATCAATCAAGTTAAAGCAGTAACTGGAGAAAAATAATTGTATTAATTTATTTTACTCATTTGTTTATTTTTGGGCAGAACAGTGATGCAGCATGTAACATTGCTCATTGTGACCCTGAGCAAGATAAAACACTCTGCCCATGTATGGATATTTAATGATATTGCAAATTAATAAACTAATTTTTATCATTATTTTTATATATTTTTTTCCTCTAAATTTATTTTATCATTTGTTAACTTTGGCAACATTGTAACTGTATATGGCCATGCCAATATGATCTACTGGTTTGAACCAGAGTAAATTTAATTGAAAAGAACAGAGAGAGAGAGAGAAAGAGAGTGTGTTTTTAAAAAAAAAAAAACAGATCTGACTATGTCTCCCCCTTTTGGTTAGTTGTGGTATAGTCGTCCCAATTTTTTAAAGCATTCATGTTTCAGGGTGGACTGAACAATCCTTACACAGATGAGTATTTCAAAATGAGTGCTGGTGATCTTTCTCACAAACACACACACTGCTCGACCAAAAAAGGTTGCACGGTCTAATATTTTATTTTATTTCTTTACCATCTTTAGCTTTAATTATGGTGTACAATTTAGTGGCCAATTCCTTATGCTCATTCACAAAAAAAAAAATGCATTCATAATATAACATGGTCATTCAATACATTCAGGTACTCAGCTTACTTATTTTTTATTGCCACAAAACTTCTAGACCTGACAAATTGAATGAACTCCAGACCATAACTCTGCCTCCCGAGGCTCATACAGCGGCCACTAGGCATGAGGGTGCATCACTTCATGTGCTTCCTTTCTTACCCTAATGTGCACCTCATTTTGACCACATAACTTTTCACCATTGTTCCAAAGTCCAATTTTTATACTCCCTAAATTAATTGAAGCCGTTTTTCAGATTTGTCTTATAGGCCGCCTCAACGTAAAAAAGTTTAGTAACAAGTTGCACACCTTTTTTAAGTTTACTCAATTTTTTGAGAAATTTGTTGGCCAAACTAAGTATTTCACATTGCTGTTTAGCTGACACATTGTGTATCCAGTTCAAAATATTAAGTTGACTCAAGTTGTAACTCAAATATTTAAGTCAGCTCAAGTAGTATTGTTTGTGGGCTCATTAAATATATTTCTTTAGGGTTAGCTTAGCCCAGCTTTTCATCTATTCAAAAAAGTATGTTGTCACACACAAACATTGCTTGAAAAACCTTTATTCTTCCAAAGCTAGTCAAAGTTAAAACAGTGATCTGCATAAAACAGGAGAATACACATTCTATTTTGCTTAAAATGTAAATAAAATACCTGGAGACCACCAGATGCTTATGAACATCTTACTGATTCTTTTACATTACAACGTCATAACCATTTTTAAAATCTAGCAAGATTTGACTTTTGAAGACAATTTTTTTTAATGCATCAGACACAAAAAAAGAGTCTCTATGGCTACAAGAGTTTGTTTCTCAACATATGAATCTGAGGTCCAATGAAGTCCAACAATAATCGTTCGGATGGCTTTAGGTGTACGTCCAGTCGTTTTGGAATTTAATGTTAAGAGCACAGACCTGACCAAACATCACTCCTAAAGTTGCTGCATTACACAGAACCTCAAAGACTACAGGGGACCTCCAACAGCATAATCACGTTCCTCCAGTAGCTCCGAAAGGCCAGCCGTCACCCCTCTGACCCCAATCCTTCACAGCAGAGGTTTGGTTAAAAAAACAAGAGGAGTCTTGTAAAGACAAAGATGATCAATTTCACTGAATATGATAAAAAGTAAAATGTAAAAACACTGTTTCTGGAAGTCTAATGATGTTTTAAAGTTATGCATTATTTCATATTCAAAAGGGTTTTATATTTTCAAGGGTTTTACTTTGTAATTTACTTTGTCTCAGGAGTAACTACGTGTTTAAAGTGTTGTTTTAAATGACCGGGTATTTACTCAATTCGGTTTTCAAATCTTATAAATCACGTGACTGCACCTCAACGAAGGTTAATTGCTGGCTCAACTTGATTTTTTACATGTATTCAGTCTGTGTCTCCTAAGTTTTCAAAAATACAGTGTTACCTGTTATCTCAACAAATACCACTGTAAGAAGTTGGGCCAACAATACAGTATTAATTAATTCAACATTTATCTAGTTGGATTTTTTTTATACAGTATACTGTATATATGTCAATCTGCTGCTCATGCCACGTCACAGGGCAGCTCAACAAGCTTGGCAGAAAGCACTATCCATCCTCTTACACATACATTGGGTCACAGTTACCCACTATCGTTTAGTCTTTCTGTGATTGACAGATAGGGGAGGACCGCCTCCATCCCTCCATCCAAAGAGCTGAGGCATCTCAATTGAATAAAAAAAAAGGGAAAGAAATCCAAACAGATTTAGTCCCAGGTGCCATGCTCGTAGTTAAAATGCTGGAAATGTCATGAGTTGTCAAGCAGAAGAGCAACAATTTTGCTTTCAATTCCTTGTACAGCTGTGTCTTGTAATTGAAAATTCTGGATAAAATTGAGTTTTGTGTTTGTGCTCTTTTACGTCGTGTGCTATTATGTTTTTGGGAAATGAATTACGTTTGCGGAAATTAGTACATTGAAAAGCTGAAGATCTGAATTATGCTTTGGTTTATTACTTTTGTAGGCTGTTATTACGTACGTACGCACGCCGGTGGGTGTTACAGGGCTGTGTCTGAATAAAATCAAGCTATATGATTCCAATCCATGTGAGTGTGTCTCGTCTGTCCGTTAGGTCCTTAATCGTAACGTGTCTTTGTCAGGCTTGTTCCCATAATTGTTGTTTGTCATGTCCTGGAGCAATCTGCAAGCTAATAGATATGGCACATGAGCCTGTTAGAAGATCCCACGACTACACAAGCATGCACACACACACACACACACACGGATTTAAGGCAAGATTACAAGCTACACACTGATGTGGCTTCACACGTGATATAAGTTGGGAAAATCTGCCTTTTATGGAGAATTAAAAGAAGAACACAGTTTCGCTAATGATCCACCTACGGCTAGAAAACAGAATAAAGGAACGGAACAAAGCCTTAACATTAGGGCTGATGTTCAAATCACACACCCTTTGTATATTAAAAAAAAAAGAAAAAATCAAGCAATTGTGCCATCTAACCCAATTTCATCATTAAACTTTATTCAGTGGCTTTGGGCTGTAACAAAACATCTCCAGCTGAGAGCCTACTTTACTAATTTACTGCACAGTTCAGTAAAATAAGCAAATGAACTACAAAAACATGCACACAATACTTTTACCATTCAAACACTGTACACAGAATAATCTAAAAAAAATACTCAAAGAAAGAGGCAACAAAGTACTAGCAAGGATTAATATGTCTGCATGTTGAGTCCATAAACTCAGATGAAACTTAATTAGAAAATATCTATGGATTATAATGTGAAAATGATACATTAATAGCTATTTGTCTTGCTGAAATTGCTTTTTCCTTTCCTTCTGATGCAATGAATCATTGATCCAGGCTCTCTATTTACACTTATCTCTATACCACTTATCCTGTACTGCAAGAGGCATGGACAAGATAGACAAGATGCCGGTTCTTCGCAGGACACACACACACACACACACACACACACACACACACACACACACACACATATATATAATATATATATATTTCTCTTTATACATATTCATAAATACACATTTCTCTTTATGACAGCTCTGGGGCACGGTACATTTCCCCATGCCTAATGTGCAACAAATATGAAAAAAAAAAACATGGCAGTTTTGACAATTGGCCAGTCATTTTACATTTTACACTACCTGGTTAAAAACACACCAGATTTCACCTGGCCAAAAAAAGGTTGCCCTTTCAGAAGGGTCAGATTAATCTCACTCACTTACTCATTGTCTATGCCGCTATGTCCTATGTCATATACAGGGTCACAGGGGGCCTGGAGCCTATCCCAGGAGACTTTGAGCAAGAGGCTTGGTACACCCTGGACACCCTGGACGGAATCCATTGCAGGGTACACACATACACACACACTCCTTCACACACTATGGGCAATTTGGAAAGATCAATTTACCTAATCTGCATGACTTTGGACTGTGAGAGGAAACCGAAGTACCTGGAGGAAACCCACCGAAGCACGGGGAGAACATGCACACTCCATGCACACAGACCCCAGGTGGAAATCGAACCTAAACTCTGGAGATGCAAGGCGACAGTGCTAACCATTCCGCCACCTTGCTTTCCAAAGGTCAAATTATTGGGAAAATAAATAATAAATTAGAAATAAATTTAGAAATAACATGGACGAGCAGATTCCCAGTAGTGCTGGTATTTTGCAGAAAAGCACAGGGTTATTTTACCGGTCATATCATGCCACATAAATGCCGTATAAAATTCCAATATAATTTAGCATAAATGTAGGAGCAAGTTCTGCTTGTAAGGCTAGCTCAGCTCTAATAACCTCAGTGCTGGAATATAAACCTGCTGTTCATTAGGATTCAGACTTGTACTGGAAGCTCATTTAATACATAATGCAAATGTATCAGAGCTTTTTATATTATCTGCTCATCTTAATTAAACTTTGGCATTTTCCTCCGTAATAACCACAAAGAATCGTTTGTAGGAGTGGAACAATTCCAACCGGAGTAGTCAGACATGCTCTCACACTACTCTCACAGCCCCCTGACCGACACTGAATCTCAAAAACATCATTTCCTCCTCTCACTGAACCAACATATTATTCATGGTTTCATGTTTCCAACTCTAACAATCATATGACTTTCTGCTCCACCAGTAGTGGATACTCACATGCTGGATGTAACTCCAGTCCCCAGTCAATAGCTTACACTGCATTATTTGGACAAGCAGATAGGATTAAATATCCTTTTACTCATAAGTAAGCACCTTTACTTACTTAATGTTTGTTGTTCTTGGATTGTATAAATGTAAGCGAAATTAGCCTTTTTCATACGGTAACTAAAATGGAAAGCCAGAAATTACAGGGTGCCCAGCAATGCAAAATGCACCTGAGTGTTTTCGCTATTCGATTTCTCGCCTGTGCCCTGTGCTTGACTTCTTTGAATTACTACCATTCAGGCTGCTTTTAAAGAGGCTCTAACTCTTTCTTCAGGCACTATTGATTTCTCTGAAGGACAAACAAGAAAGACGAATTATTGTCAAAATCTGTTACGCACTCTAAGGCTTTATCGAACAGGCTGATTGTGCATTACAGCGATCCATTAACGATAATCATGAAATATTACAACTTAATGCAATTCTGGTTAACATGTTTTTTTTTTGGATCAAATAGGAACGGTTGACTCTGGTCTCTGAGCTTCAGGACACTGGGTTTGAATCGGAGTGGTGTGTACCTGTGATCTCTTAGAAATGTAAGGATAATTGAGGACAGGGAAAAAAGCTATCTTGTTGAAATATGAAAGGAACAAGGGCAAGTCCAGCCTTTCAACATCGTAGATATGAGAAATCAAGATACCAACTTTCTTTCAGCTGCTCTTGTCAAGTGGTCGCCACTAAACTTTGGCACAGGTTTTTGTCCCCTCCCTGACACAACCCTCCTATTTTTTATCTGTGCTTGGGACCAGCAGTGCATGTAGTGGCTAGAAGGATTTAAACTCTCAAATCCCCAAACCAAACCTGGTGCCTTAATCATCTGTGCCACCACTCCCCTCCTTGAGAAGTTAAGAACGTCAGATAAGCAAAACATAGAGAGAGCGAGAGAAAAGCTCATAAAAACCAAGCTTAAGTTAAGATCCTCAAAAGCCTTGATAAAGGATCTTGTCTAAAATCTTTTTAGCTTAAGGACTTCATGCATGTCGTTGTAGTAACGCTTCATTATTTTGCATCACTACTAAGCTTTATTATAAATGGAATAACCATTTGTTTATTAAAATGGATAAATTGCACCTCTTTAAACCCTTAAAACGCTAGCGGCACAGATACGTGCTGGCAACACAGCATAGGTCAGTGATGATTTTAAAAAAATATGTGTGATTATATGGAAGCCTTGCCGGTGTGTGTTCATGTGGAGGCTTCAGACTTTAAAACTGTGTATTTGGTTTTTCAGATATGTCAGGTAGAACAAAAGTCATAATTATTTTTATAGTGCGTAAATGTGTAAATAACATGTAGAACTTTCACTATATATATATATATATATATATATATATATATATATATATAGAGAGAGAGAGAGAGAGAGAGAGAGAACTATTATATTAAACTATGCAAATGAGGACAGTTGGGGTCTTGTTGGTAGCTTAATACAGTCACGTCATAATTTAGTATAAAAAGTTTAAAGCAAAGCTGTGTTCTAATTAGGCTTAGAAAGGGTATTACTGAGTGACACTGAGGGATAAATCTAGCAAGAAGAGAACAAAGCGAATACGTCGCTCATCATTATGCAAGACAAAGAGGGAGACTAATTAGATTAACTGTTCTAATTGTGGCATAGGAAACGCCCGGCACGCGTGTTTCTTGAAGTTTAACATCCAAAGGCATAATCCAAACCAGGCAGCATATCTGAAACAGTCTGTTTTGGATATTTGAATTGCATAAATGGGAGAAACAGGGGCAAAAATAAATAAATAAATAAATAAAATCAATGCCAGCAGCACAAATAACCATGGAAAATGCTTTCTAAATTACACACCTTGGTACATTACAGAGAAAAAAAGCCTATTTAATAAATTCAGGAAGTACAGGCAACAGCTTCTAGTCGCAAACAACCAGGAGTTAATCAATAACAGAACACGAGCGGATTTAATAATAATAAGAAAAAAAAAATAGCTTAAATTATCATACACACTGGACGTTGTAGTGGTTGGAAGTGGGAACAGTGGGCAGGCTGAAGTTATAAGGTTTATGGAATTTATTTGTAGGGTTCTTACAAATAAGGATGCCTGGAAATAATCTTGATAAATCATTTTGCTGATATTCATGCATACACTGCCATTATGCTTTTGAGATTTTTTTTCCAGAATTTGTAAATAATTGTTACATATAGTATTTCATGAGGGAAAATGAAGACATTGTTACAAAACTATGTCATTACCCAGCCTCATTTATCAAGCTGGATATGGATGAAATACATTCATAAATCGTGTTTAAATGTTTAAATTTGCATCTAAAAAGAGTCATAAATGCACGAATGTCACAAATAAATATATTTACTTTTTTTTTTAATTGCACATACATATACGAAGGGTGTTCAAGTCAAAGTGGGACTTTTGAATGTGCAGAATAACAGAACACAGTTGTGAGAGTAAAAACTACAACATTAACTACACTAATGCTCTTATCCCAGCATTTCAGCATTTCTTAGATCAATGGAGATCATCCTGGCCCTCAGTGTCTAAATGTTCCTTCAACTCACTGCAGATTAGCAAGGCAAGCAGAAAAGCAGAGATCCCTCTGGTTACCCAACCTGCACTCACCTTCTGGAAATGCTGGTGTTTGTGAATGATTGTGTGTACAGTTTCCACAGATGTGTCTCTCCGTCAAGCTGGTGACAAGTTATCCATCAATTTTCAAGGATAATGCGTTTCACTCGCTGAATGTCCAAGGGAAGTGTCCAAGCTGAGATCCTTATTCACCGTCCTGCGGGTGTCTTTAAAACATTTGCATCATTCGATTGTTTTATTCGATTGTTCAGGTTGCTGCCTTAAGGCCCTTGAACAAGTCCCTTAAACCTGTCTCCTCCAGGGGACGCTGTATAATGGCTGACTCTGCATTCTGACCCTAACCTACTAATAAGAAAAAGCTGGGAATATGCAAAGAATAAAGAATTCCACTGTGCAGTATTGTATATGTGATGAACTTAAGATAACTTAATAAAAACCTAATCACTTGCATTTTACAAAAAAAAAATCCATTGCCGAAAAAGTCACTTAAATTGAGTTATGCTGATAATAATGAGAAAATGAGTCCATGACATTATTATATCACATTATCTATATTAAAACTTCACATTGCCTAGCCCTAATTCCAGAGGTGATGAAAAGCACACAGTAAACCGCATATGGCTTATCAAAACTGCTGTTTGCAAAGGAAACCTCAGTTTTACAATGCATTGACAAAAGCCTGAGGCAGCCGGTTTGCAAAAACAATTAGAAAGAAATCTTAATCTATCTAAATGTTGATCGCTAACAGCATAGAGGCTTGCTTTTTATTCAGCACTTATATTCAAGCCTCACTACAAAACTAACCTTCATTACTTGTGGTGAATTGTGCTTGTGCATTCCCTTCACAACGTCTTTATTTTCTTTTATGGGTTAAATCTTTTTTCTATATGGGCCAGATGCTACCAAACCCTCATGTACAGTAATTTGCACCACGCCTTATAAGTTCTTATTTCGAAAGTTGGAGTCGTTATAATAGGTGCCACAATAAGAGCATAGTCATTATCACTTCAGACCTGTGGTGTCGAGAACAGTTATTTCCCCCTCTCACTTCTTAGCTTCTCATTACTTTTGTCTTGTCTTTATACAGCTTACATGGGTGGCAAATCCTCTTCTAGTGAAAACCCTAAGAAGAAGTTGATGAGAGAAATTGGGTATCTTTAAAAAATGAAAAAGAACGGCTTTGCAGTGAGTCATGTACCAAAAGCCAATAAAATTGATTTATGAACCTTCCATAAGCTTTAGAGGCAAAAAGGGATGAGAAATAATAGGGCTGTTAGCAGCCAATACTAATTATGCAAATAAACAACACTTCACTAAACAGAAAAAGATTGACTCTCAAGAGAATTGAATCCAGCAAAGGAAGAATTGTCATAAAATAATACGCAAAATAACTGTGGCACGTTTGCATGCATTGCAATCTAATGCGATATAGAAACCCCAATACTGATAAGAGCGACAAATGAGAGGAATGTTAAAAAAAGAGAGCCCTAGTTTGTTTACACAAACACACACACACACACACACACACTACATTCTAGAACAATACTGGAGTTTTTAAAACTATGATGTAACACATATAATTAAGTAACAAAAACAGTCAATTGTTCTTTAAAGACATGAAGGTCAGCTGTTCTGTAATAGTTCTTGCAAGAACAGTATTGTCAAGTGCATTTGCAAAACCCATCAAGCACCATGA
>JAOVVB010000046.1:14958654-14969081 GCA_028570985.1 Heterobranchus longifilis
GATCTCTAAACGTGTTTTTCACTCTAAATACTCCGTTACATGACTTCTTGCTTTCTGCATACCTACAAACACTAGAGGGCGCCACCTAACAATAAAACATCAATATGGGTCGTAATTACACCGACCGCTAGGGTTGCCATTTTAATAAACGCTCACATGGGTCGTATTACAGACTAGGAACAAACGACAACTGCTGTTGTTTTGATCTGGAGGACAGTCTGGTTTTTGAGCCATAAAATGGATTAAAACTCAGGAAATCTCAGCCTCTTCTGCATCAATTCTCACCATTTATATTTTAATTTGTCTCCTGCAAGTCCCCCGAATCTATGGAAGTGCAATACCAGAATTGCTGGAGTACCACTTAATGTGGTTGTATTGCCTCATAATATGATCACAACCTCAAGTATTACTCTTCTTTCCTTTACGTAATGCTCTGATCCATTCACAGTTGGTACAATACTGTCACAGACTAATTACAGTCTCCATTATTTCCAGTCTTCCACTTAGGAAAACCAACACATGAATGCCCACAAGGTTTCACTCTCCTGACGTAAAATACCATGGCTACATTAGCAAGTTAGCTTAGAATGCTGGCAACTGTAAACTTTACATTTCAGAAGGTTAATTAGTATATCTGATCATTTTTCCAAACAACACAAAGGCCGATGCTGAAAATCAATAGTGACTTAATGTGGTGGTTTCTGAAAATGTTGTAAAGCTGTTAAGCCTTGAAATTGCCGCCATGTTTATGTGTTGATGTAATCAAATAAATGTGTTCCAGGCGGTTTGTGGTTAACAAATTAAGATTCTGAAGGATCACTCCGCTGGATTTTTCCTAATAGGATGCTGGAATTTCCGACTTTACGCCACGTATGGAGCGGGGGCATTAAATTACTCCAAATGTCTCCTCTCTGCTTTAAAAAACCTGCAGCTCTACGCTCTGTTTGTTTTCTAAGAATGCATCGTTTCCACTCTCTCAGAAGCTCTTTCTCTTTCCTCACTTTGCCTCTGTGCTCCCTCTCCCCTCTCTGCTCAGCTTCTTGTCTCGTTCCCTCTGCCGCTCCATCTCTGTTCGTAGCATTCCTCAACTCTCTACCTTTCTCTTGCTGGGTGTGTCTGCAATTTTGTTCTTCATCTCTGTACCTCTGTGTGTATGTGTGTGCGTGTGCATGTGCGTGTGTATGTGTGTGTGTGTCTTTCTCCACAGCGTGTCCATAAGCCATCTCATTACGGCTGTCTGTTTTTACATCCCTTTGCCTCATTAGGCACCGCACACAGCCACTGAGGACAGCAGGCCTCAACTCCTGCGCCAATTTACCCCTGTCTCTCTCTCTTTCTCTCTTTGTGTGTGTGTGTGTGTGTGCGTGTGTGTGTGTGTGTGTGTGTGTGTGTGAGTAAACCAAAACATTCATGAACTAACATGTACGCATGATACTATATTCAAATCACAACGTCATGGCACACAGGGATGTATGGCGCAACACTGCTTTGCTGGATCATATCCAGGTGTCATTGAGTGGAGCTAAAGAAAGTACTTGCACGTGTAGAACACTGAAAGGCAATCCAGACACACCGTGAGTTGGCAGATTGAGGAGTGGTTGAAGAGCGTGTTTCATGAGCGAACTACTGGTTCTTGCTTCAGGCGGTACATAACCTGATTGGAGGGTTGTGTTATATGCAAAAGATGTAGGCTTGGCCTTAAACAACACACATGGGCTTGTCTGTGATGACACGTGGTGTGAAGAGAACTCCTTAGTCTGCACTAATGTTGACTTTAAACTCTTACTGGAACAACCTTCAATATTATGTAATGTAGGATTGTGATGGTTTTATTGCGTGGCTTCTATTTTAAAGGAATGACTGCAAGTGATCATACATACAAGACATGAGGCAAATAATTAATATATTGAGGCCACAAGTTAAGTTACCTGAGAACTAGTAATTTGCCTTTCAATGATGATGCCTGTCAAATACTTTTGCCATCAAATACAAAAAAAATTTATTGAGTAGGCTTAAGTGTTTGGCAGCAGTTAAGGTCAGTGCCCTGAGCTCAATTATGTGCACAGTTTACTATAATTGTGGGTAATTAATGTGTAAATGTGTTATTGCAGTTATTGAAGATGAATTTTTAAAAGAATGAATGGACTGTTATGGACACACAAACCTAAGCATGGGGATAATTCATAAAATAACACTTGGGTTTTAATGCTGATATTTAAAAGGTTAAAAAAAATTTTTTACCCAACAGGGTATTTTGGCGCGATAGGGAGATTCAACCATTAATGTTGATTGCGCTGGTAAAATGCTTTAAACAAAAGAGTGAATTGTAGCAATTAGCACCTGAGAAGATTAGTTGTAGGTGGAGGAGTGATAGCACATCGCTACTAGTTTGAGTCATTTCCCAATTTTTCAGGGTGTGGCAAACATACAGAACATTTTTTCTCAAGTGTCAATTCTGCAAACTAGGAGCTGCTTCCTCAACAAGCTGTGGCTACACTGAAACACCAGGAAGGAAATTATCTCTGTACTTATTAATCAATGATATTTGAATGCAGTTTATTCAAGGCTCTGAACTGATATGCAAATATGTGGGAAAGGGTGCTTTCTACATGGGGAGCAAATACAACTTTGTGAGGTCCATTTCAAAACATGGCTATCATACATGGTTGTGGTATACAAGACACGTCTACAGTGGTGGGTAAAAGGATTAAGAGAATTTATGCCACACTGCGTGCACAATTATTAGGCAAGTTGTATTCCTGAGGATTAATTTTATTGTTGAAAAATAACAATGTTTTCACTCAATCAAAAATGTAAATAAACCTAAAACCTGTATGTTTAAGAAAAAATATTGAATTTTGTCATTCTGAGAGGAATATACACCGATGATCCATAACATCATGACAACCTGCAAAATACTAAGTATGTCCCTTTTTTTTCCATCGAAAGTGAGATGCAATGTGTTCTGACTCTTTTCTATTGGAACCAGCAGTTTGAGTTACAGTAGCTCTTCTATTCGATCGGACTACACGAGCCAGACTTCGCTCCTCAAGTGCATCAATAAGCCTTGGCCACCCATGACCCTGTCACCAGTTCACTCATTTCTTGGACCACGTTTGGTATGTCTTGACCACAGCAGCCCGCAAACATCCCACAAGAGCTGCAGTTTTGGAGCTGCTCTGACTCAATCGTCTAGCCATCATAATTTGACCCTTGCCACAGTAGCTTCAGTTACAAACTCATTACAATATATCTTATTACAATGGCACCTGGAAGTAGGTGGAATATGTTAGGAAGCAAGTGAACTTTTTTCCTGAGGTTGATTTGCTGGACGCAGGAAAAATGGGCAAGTATAAGGATTTAAGTGATTTTGACAAAGGCCAAATTGTGATGGCTATAGGACTGGGTCAGAGCAACTCCAAAACGCCAACTGTGGGGTGTTCCTGGTCTGCAGTGCTCAGGACCTGGTCCGATTAAGGAAAACTGGTAAACCAGATGCATGTGGGGACCAAAGTCGGACCCATGTAGACTGATCCAATAAAAGAGCTACTATAGCTAAAATTGATGAAAAAGTTAATGTTGTTCAGAGAGAAAGGTGTCAGAAAAAACACCAGGTCATTACTGTTTTGGTGTCAAAAGAAGGAAACTATCCAATATTAAGTGGGTGGTCATAATATTACAGCTGACTCGTGTATACATGTGCACAAGTATTAAATATATTAGTAAATATAACAAAGAAACAACTGAGGTCAAGTGTCAAGTGAATTGCAAACTTGTCAAGTGAATTGCAAACTTGTCAAGTGAATTGCAAACTTCTATGGTACATTTCTGTACATGATCTTCAAGAAGCAATAAAGCAGGCATGAGAACTCACAGGATTGGGACTAAATGGCTGTGTGGCCATAAGAAAACCTCTTGTTAGTGACAAAAATCATAGAAAGAAAAAGCTTCAGGTTGCTGGAGATCAAAAAGATTAGACTATGTAGCAATAAAAAAAGAATCATGTGGTCTGATGAGATCAGATTTACCCTACTTAAAAGTGATGGGTGCATCTGGGTAAGAAGGGAAATGCACGAAGCAATGCACTTATCACGCATAGTGCCCACTGTACAGGCCTCTGACTGTAGCAGAGTCTGACATACTTTGGTCAATAAATTGATTCCTCTGCCACGCTTGTATGAAGGGACAAGGACAGTAGTCTAATTAAATGGCCTAGTCGAGCTATAGCCATAGCTTGACTTAAATGTGCATGTAAAAAGTGAAGACTTGCATAGCACAATCACAAGATGAGCACTTTGCATCAAAATGCAAAATGTAGCACACCATAGGCTGTAAACAGATGCACAGATCCTTTGTGTGAAGCACTAAAGGCATTCACCAGTTGCAGTAGTAAGTAAACACACACTCTCACACAGACACACACTCCGGCAGTAAAAAGTCTGGCTCTCAGTTGATAACACTATTGCTGCCCATTTTTCCTCCTGTCACCATGTATGGTGTCCCACCATCTAAGGTGCCAGCTGTTTGCCTGGCCTGGTCCTTGAACACAACAAGCCCTTCCAGAAATAGTCTATTACTCATATTTCAACACCGACTGTACACACCCTTTGAGACTCACTGTTCATTTGAGCCTTAGTGTATTTTCAGATATGTAAAAAGGAGAGTAGAAATGTTTGTAACTATTGGTAAAAGCAGAGTAAGTAGGGCCTGCTGAGTGCAGCATTTCCTGGAGCTGCTTTGCTTTCAGCAGCCAGTGTTCAGACTGGACCAATGCCAGCAAGAGAGGGGGAGGTGTCCCTGTGGTGAAAAACGCAGGCGGGCTCAGGGCACTGAGTACACTGCTAAACACGTGCTCATGCTGTCTACAACACAAACACAGCGTGGTGTGGGAGGAGCCCTATTTCTAGGAAATCTTAACCGACTGGAACAAATGTTATCTCCACCCTAAAACCCTTCCTTCGTTTCTCTTCCTAGCCTCTCTCTACGTGCTTTACTGCACTGAGTGCTCTGATAAATATTTGTTTACTTCAGACACTCAAGTGTGAGGTGACATTTTAAAGCATACACTCAGACTAGCCAACAAGATTCTATTTCACATCAAAACACAATTAAATATATGTCCACTTAATTATAGTGTATCAAACTGCAATTGTATAACAATAAGAGAGGTTGGACATGGTTGGAAATACCATTTTATGTGATTCATTATGTATACCTTGGGAGTATAAAAGAATGCTAACATATGCAGATGCCTGTGTACTCTAACTCTCGCTCGTGCATGAGAATCAGGCTCTCTAAACCAGATTGAAAAGGAGCTTATTAGTTAAGTAGATGAAAATGAGGTAATGAAAATGAACAGCATAAAAATAATTACAACAAACATGGACATAATGAAACAACTAGTTTTACAGATTCCTAGGAGTGAAAAACTAGGTGTTTAATTATGTCACAACCCACCACTATTAATTAAGACGGTGTATATGTTTTTTGCGTTCCTATATTTATTGGATTAAATTGGTTAAATCAAATCCACACCTCGGCAGCATAATAGTACAGTGTGTAGTATTGCCTTCCTCATTGTTCCAGGACCATGAACATGCTGCCTGTTAGGCTGGCTGGCCATGTGTATGGTGTCCTGCAGTGGACTGGTGTATTGCCACTTTGTCCCGTGCTCACTCAATATGAATTAATGCATGAATAATTCAGACTTCAGGAACTAAAAAACAAGTAGACATCTAAGTAATGTAAATTTAAATTAAAAGATTTATTTAAATGTTCTCTGTAAGGAAAATGAAAGGCAAAAGTTTACATTAACATTTAGGCATTTGGCAGACTAAATGTTAATGTATCTAAAACGACTTACAAAAGTGCTTACATTTCTGTTTACTACTGCCAAGTAATTATTGTACATATTTAAATACTTGAACTATGTTTATAAATGAAATCTGTACAAAGGTGATCTGTGGAATTTATTTTGTAACTGTAGAGTAAGAAGTGTAATGCATAAACAGACACAGGAGACCCTGTGCTACTTTTTAAAGCCTGTTAGTGTCGTGTTTAACCCACACTCATCAATGCCTCCCCTTTACAAAAAAACATTTACAGCCAAAGCACTCCATGATGGCCTATTTAAGTGGACTCCAATGACAAAAAAATAGTTTAGAGTGCTATGACCTTATGATCAAAAATTTATTTTGACCCTCTCAACAAGGAATTTGTGCCTAAATTATTGATCGGTGCCTTATCATCTATTTAAAACATAGAGGTAAAGCCGGATAGCCCTACTTGGCTCATGTCCCATACAAAGTGCCCAGTGTATCCATATCTCAAATTTAATTTTGAAATCAGTTAAAGCTAAATGATTACACAACAAAATTGCAATGAAATAAAAATAACAATGACAAGCATGCATGTCCTTTAAGGACAGTACAGGTGATTATAAAATGTTTACTATTTTTCTATCGCCAAACCTAGCCAATAAAATTTGCTTTCCACTAAGTACTTTTACTAAATAGTTTATAACAAACCACTTCTTTATGCCTACTAGAGTTTCTTAAACAAGTACCCTTTTTTCCTCTCAAGTACATTTAATTTTCCGCACCAGGACAATTTTTCACATTTCTTTTCTAAAACTGGTTCCTGACCATACATATGTACTACATTACTGACTATGACTTGATATGTTTTCAAATATTCTCCCACTTTCAGAGTGAACAAAGAATACAAAGGCAGCTTTCTTTCTTTCACACAGCTAGATACATGTATAGAATTAGCAAGAAAATCAGCATTTTAGTCATGACATGTCTTCACTGCTTTTCACACCTGCTTATGGATTATTCCCTTGGTAATAAGGCTTAGGTTTGTTCATGCTCTTTTAATCACAGTGAAATCTCTGTCTTAACATAGTATTCGGACATCCTTAAAATATAAAAGCCTTCAGGAAAAAGTAGCATTTTAATACGATTAATCCATTTACCACACCTTATATTATTATAAGGGAGGTCTGACAGTTTGCTTACACACACACACATAAAACACATCCCAAAGAATAATGTACATCTGATACTACCCTACTGCATTCCAGAGAGTTTCGCAATGTCAAATTCTCTGTGAATATAGCATGACCAGTGATTACATATTTCCATAATATTCCATCATATATTATAGACAGCATTTATAGATATTTAAGATACAATTGTTGTAGGCCATATGCATTCACCAAGACAATTCCATTCAGCCTCTACATTCATAGTCAGTGAACCAGGCTAACAGAAAGGATGACCTCAGCCCGAGAAACAGTACACAATGTCTTTTGTTTTTCAGGAAGGACGGTACTGAGAAGCAGAACCCCCATGGCTGTGCTGATTACCAAAACATGGTGCAACAGCACACCAACTGTTACCAGGTTGCTCTTGGCTAAACACACATTAATACATTTATTATCCTGTTTATAATACACATCTTGAGGTATATCTGCTTTCAGAATGCAAATGAAAACTGGAATGTCTAGAATCTTTCGATTTGCATTTGTAGTTATAATGTAGGTAAATTAAGCAGTGTAGTTGAAGTGGTGTGTTCCCATGTTTATTATCATAGCAACAACAACAAATGAAAATCCATTATTTACTTTGATAATTTAAATGAAGCTAAACTAAATAAAGGTGCGTGCATGCGTGTGTGTGTGTGTGTGTGTGTGAATTTACACATCTGAAACTTCTAACAGACCTGACAGGAAATCTAAAAACTGACTTGTGATAGTGTTCGAGTTCTAAGGAACCCTCTAAAAACCATGCTCTGTTCATCTAACAGGAAGAGGAAGTGGGGAAAGAGGTGTCATGAGAATGAACACTTTTATTAGTAATTTCATCATTTTAAATCATCTAAATATTTAGTACAATAAAGTGCCTTATAAAGATTGACTTGTCTTGAAATATAATTATTTCATTCATGGTTTGTGAAGAAGCTTTAGTAATTTCTGGTATACCCATACGTACTATAAATGTTTAACTTATTTGAGATTGTCAGCATGGTTTAATAAAAACCCAAATTAAACTAAAAGATAAGGGTGGAAATTAATTAGAACATCTTGTTCACAGTCTTTGTGTACAGTGCCCCTACACCCTGCATTTCCGTTTGTGTAATGCTATTTAGTTGGACTACGTGGGCCTCACCCATGGCGTCAACCTGGGGGGGGGGTTAATATTTTACGTTTAATTAACAGCTTAACACAATACGATGTTGATCTTATCATGCTACAAATAGTCTAAAATAAGACTTGTAGGTGAGAAATATTCAATTCTAAATTATTATAATAATCTATTTAATTTTAAAATACATCGTAAATATTAACCCGGACCAGCTCTCCCCAGGCAAGTGGTACGTTCCGTCTGTTGCGTCATTCATTGTTTACAAACCAACCCTAGCGGCTGCTTTTCGTTGGGCAGCGTGGTGGCTGTGAGGACGCCGGTGAAGTGCCCACGTCGTATTTCTGAAGAATCGTGTCCTAAAGGTCTGGGATTCATATGCAAAAATGCCTTGTCGAAAGGAGAATTACATTTTTCTGGAACAGTCCGTGACCGTCGATTCGAAAGAGGTGGACGCTCTTGTGACAAAAATCGGCGAGGCGCTTCAGCTGCACAACAATAGCGCTACACAGCAGACGATGTCGCGTCTCCACGGTCTGACCAGCAGCAGCAGCAGCAACAACAACAACAGCAACACCAGCAGCAGTAACACTGCCAGCGCACAGAAAAGAAATGGCTGCTGTATACGTCTCCGGAGCGGGCGGAAAGCGACCAGAGCGAGTCCGTACAACATCCCCGGCTCCAGCGATCAGGAGTGGGACCATTTCTCAGCGTGGAACCGAAAGGGGCTCGACGGTACGGGTAACGAGGACGATCCGCACCAACTCCTCCAGGAACTGATCTTATCTGGGAACCTCATCAAAGAAGCGGTCAGGCGACTCCAGTTCTCTTCTGAGGCGCACCGCGATTTTTCTAAACAGATCGACTGAACCTGTGAGACAGGAGTGCTGGATTAAAGATCGCCCTCTCATCACCTCGGCTAACCTGGTTATCTGCTGGGTAGCCAACAAGATCAAGAGCGATTACGATCATGTTCTGTAATAAAACCACGATGTTGGGTTAACAAATGAAACTGTAACGTTATGTTGACTGTTATCTAGCGCTGATTTCTTTTTTTATTTTATTTTTATTTTTTAAACGTGACTGAACACATTGTCACTAGAGCCCGAGTGTTCGTTTTTTTTTTCTGAATGAAATGTAAACAGCGAGCTATTATTTGTCTCTAACTCTTAAAGGTTGTGATTTGAAACGGTATTCCTGTTTGCAGGCTAGTAGACCAAATGGTCTGTGCACCATGTTTGGGTGGCAAGTAAGAGGTTAGCATTGTGCCCTTGGCGTGCTACCTTTGTTTACAGTCTTGCTATCAGTAGCTTGGTATGGGGATGGGCCACAGGTACACACACACACACACACACACACACCAAATCTCTGATCTGACTGAAGAGCCAAGGTACTTCAATGTCTTGAAGATTTGGACTTTCAAACTGTTTTCTACACCCACGTGGACTTCTCCATCGAGTCTCACCTGAAAAAACACAAACTGTTGGGGATTTTCATGAGAGTTCTCACTTTGTAATAAGAGACACAGATTGGCACATCAGACTCTCTGGTGCTTTCAGATTTCCTCTGTGGAATTTGTCTGTTTCTCTGCTTTCTCTGTAATGTTTTGTATGCTTCGTACCGAAGTCATTTTAAGAGCCCTGACTTTTTTCAGGCAGTTTGGTCCTTAATAAACACGGTGGATTTTGTTTTCTTTTTCATTTGGCTGGCAATTTTGATTTATTCACTCACTGTTGCTGTGCTGGGGAAACAGAAACTACACGCTAAGAGGGGGAAGGGGGAAAAGTACTTTATCTTCCTTACTGTTTACCTAAGAAGATAAACTTATTTCACTTAAAATCATTTAAAAGTACACCATATTTGCATTTCTAAATCTCCATAAGAACAAGTAAAAGTTGAAGTCAGATTGAAATGTAGGTCTGTACATGTTCATAGATCTTCAGACTATTTCGGGTAAATGCTGTGAGCAGCAGTCGCGTGTGATATCTGTGGAGTCATTCTTCCTCTACTTCTTGGTAATAGAAACACTTTTCTGAAAAGCTGCCACGTGTGGAGCAGCCAGCGGTCTATACTTCCTCTATCAATCACCCTCCCCCCAACCGCCCAGTTACTACTGTGCATTATGTGATTATCTTAGACTCATTTGATCCAATCATATCTCTGTAAGACAGATATTACACACTGTCCAATAATACTTCATTTTGCTGTCTACAAATCGTGAACACACCATATTAATAATTACATGTCTACTGGCATATACTGTAAATGAAATCCCCTTTTTTG
>JAOVVB010000046.1:14977941-14990307 GCA_028570985.1 Heterobranchus longifilis
ACTTAAATAATTCTTTTGATTGTGTAAAGCTGCTTTGCGACAATGACAATTGTTAAAAGCGCTATATAAATAAAATTTAATTTAATTGAATTTTAAGACAAATGTAAGAACTCTACGGCCACCATACGATAGAAAAGTAATTTTTTTTTCTCAAGAATGCCCGTACCAACCTCCTAAAGTGGCTGTAGAAAACTATGATCCCTGCAACGAATGTCTAAATTTGTAGAAACAGGGAGATTCGTACGAACCCGTCATTCGTGAAAATGTTACCGTAATGCGGATGCTTCTGTACTCTGAAACGCAGATCGACACCTCATATAATAAGTTAATGCGATCACTCATTCATTTCAAATGATAAAAGAGATTTTAGCTAAAACTATGCTTAGGATTTTGCTCTGGAACATGGCAAGCAGTTAGTTAGTGTTGAGGTCCAGAACAAGGAAGGAAGCAATATGCCCCCGCTTTAACTGTTTTAGAAACTATTTCTAGTACTCCTATGAAATCTCCATGCCCCATGTATGTTGCAAAAAAGACACATGAATTATAATTTGCTTATTCTCATTTAAGTTGCATGACTGCATATCAGATACTGTATGTATTTGATCTAGGACCACATATGAAAGTTTAGATTTGTGTATTCAGAAAACCCGAAAAAAATCACAACTGTGTCACAATAGAGTAAAACATCAGAATTGAGTCACTTTGGGCTGGTAATGTGAATGTAGCCATAAATAGAGATTTTATATTCGGATACTGATGCTGAAGTACTGCCTGTTGGCTATATTGAGAGTTGAGCTACACACACATAGTGAGGATTTAATAATAAAATGGCTATTCTCTCTATTCTCTCTAACTCTATTTAGATCTCAGACAAAGCAACAGGCTTAAGTATTAATTTTAATTTTCTTTAATATTATTAATATATTTAATATTTAATAAATTCTATATTAATAAAAACCCTTGGCATTATTTTATTAATTTGATGGCTTAAAAAAACAAACAAATTAAAACCATGAAAAAACAGGTTTATATTCCAAGCACATGGTAAAAACTCCTGACCTTAAGTTACTATTTCATGGCTTCATTTAATTCTGCCCAATTAGCTGTCTTGATAGAAAAATTTGATTAAAAAAACATAGATTTCATGAGATTTCATGATTTCATGACAAATCATAAAATTACCAAATCCAGTAAATTTATTATGATACAGTTTTGTGCACTTTACCTATTATGTCCTTTACCTCAAAACATTTTATCATATAAATTAAGAACACACATAAAAAGAAAAAAAGTCTTTTTATATTTACCATTATTTTATACATTATGAAATAATGTATGAAATGCTATAGATATTTGAGAGCCAAATAAAATTCATATACATATACAGGGTTTTCTTATATTTCTTTTTAGGATTTTTCAGCCTTGCAAAAATTGTTTGGATTGATGTGTTTGGATTGAAAGCTCAAGGTGCCGGTTTCCAAATCAGGTGCTATATTACATTCTGAACTGGCTTAAGTTGTAGTTATCGTTATGTACCTGTTTGTCCACCTTACTGACCAAATTATTATAGTAAAGTTTAAAGTATTTAGGAACTGTAACTGTTATCTCATGTTTGTATAAAATTTTATAGGATTTTCTCCTCAAATTTACATGAGTTCTTACATTTCCTCACTCATACTGTGATGTCAAAAACACTGGCTGTAAAGGAATAAAACTTGCTTACACATGTTCAAACATATTGCAGTGCATGCTGCCTTTATTGGCTGCCGTATCACCCATGTTTCCATAAACAAATTAACCACAGCCGAGGACAAACACAATATGTGTGAAGAAGACTGAATATAACCTCACACAATATTAAAATTCGATGTAAATAATGATGTCTCCTGTTTCCACAGGGCGTTATCAGTCAGTATTCACTGCTGATTTTATAATCCCAACAGGAACATGCTGCATGATGTTGTTATATAGTTGTAATTAGGTTGCAACATCATCCATCCGAACCACAATATCGGGACAACACTGATTTTGAAAGTTTTGACATTATGATTAAATGGTGTTAGGAAAACATAGAATGAATGACCCCAACACAATGTTCCAAATACAACCTCAAAACAACCGAAATATTTATTTACAGCATTTATATTGCTTAATGGCCGTTCAGAAATCCCAACAAGAGAACCAGACAAACAGGACAGCTTCCTAATCATTGCGTATGTGTTGTATCTCTTGAGTGTTGTAGCGTTATCTCTGTTTGAGTTTCTTTAAAAATATTACTGTAAGTATATAACCTGGCTAAAGACAACAAAACCAGTACTAGTGCTAGCAGCAGTAGCAAGAGACAATGGAGAAGTTTCTATCTGAAAATAAAACAAAAGGTTATTAAACAGATTAGAAAAAAAGGTAAAAAAAACACCTCACCATTTAGGCATGTCACATTCATACGCCACAATATCCCATATAGTTTTGCTAAGTATCAACAATACTTTAATGTAATATCGTCCAGTTATACAGACTTTAAACAGGCTACTTTTCCTTTTGCCGTCTTCCCTAATTAACGTTTGGGTAAACTGCAATAGTCTACTATTTTTTTTACATGGAGGAGTTATTTTGTGACACTGGTTGCTTGACAAAGCAATATATGCGCATTTACTAGCCCCTAATGCAGCTTCCCTTATGGACCAGTGTTCATATTCAGTTTTCTTACCAATGAAACAGGGGTCTGGGTCCTGCTCAGGGCTTTGTCTTTTTTTTTATTTAAACACTAGTAAATGGTGTAAATAAATGTTGTTCTGAATATTGTTGTTCTCATATTTTCAGCATTGTATTGGGGTCATAAGTAGATGATAACATGTAGTCTACATAATTTCATTAATCTAAAGCAAATAAAAAAAAATAGTGTTACTAGTACTAATGTTGTCCCAATGTCTGTAATGACAAAATTTCGACAACTTTTCCTGCTTGGACACCTGCTCATAAACATTAATCTGAGAGTGTAGTGGGGTTATGTGTAATCTTAAAACTAGGGTCAAATCTTTTGGGGTGAAGGATCATATGTAAAGTGCATAAAATTTTATGATAAATAAATGAACATAGTTTGATTGCTATTTACCATATGTCTAAAACAGTCTTGTACATTTTTTTTTATTAATTTTATGATTTGGCAGAAAAGCAGAAAATCTTACATACAAATCTACTTTTTAAGACTTCACACTACATGCATCAGTCCCTGCTGTTCCCACTTCTGTCTGCTTTGAAATATTATTTTCTTTAATTATTCAGCACCCTCTCAGGACCCTTTCACCAGGACATTAACAAGATCAAAGCCAGTCGTAATGTGTTCTCAAACTTTTTTTCTGTTGCACAACCTCCTTCTCTAGTCTCTATGGGAAGAATAGCCAAATATGCATGCATTAATTAATTAATTAATTAATTAATTAATTAATTGCTCTCGCTCTCTCTCTCTGGAAATAACTAAGAAAAAAAGAGAACGACTGATGATATCACCTAGAGAGAAAATGTGTTTCAACAGATGGAGCACAAAAGCTTATCTTAACCTACCAAGTGGAAACTGCACACTTGAACATTTCTATTTTAATTGCAATTTAGTGTTGTTTTCAATGTTTACTGGATGAAGGGCAGTTCTAGGTCATTAAGATTTACTTACTGTTTCATATGCTTACATTTGATAGCCATGGTCCATTAATGAGCATTTTATGCTCTGTAAAGTATCCTTATAAACTCTAATCTGAGGTGATCTTAATTGGTGATTTTTGAGGCTCGTAACTCTAAATAAACTTCTCTGTAGCAGAGGTAAGTTTTGCTCTTGCTTTCCTTGGATGGTCTTCATGAAAGCCACTTTCATCATGGTGCTTGATGGGTTTTGCAAATACACTTGACAATACTGTTCTTGCAAGAACTACTGCAGACCAGCTGACCATCATGTCTTAAAATACAAACTGACTGTTGTTGTTTTTGTTAGTTAATTGTTCATAGTTTAAAAAAAATACAGTTTTATTCTAGAATGTAGAAAATAAATCTAAATTTGTATTTAAAACATGGTTCAACCATGATATTACCTGTGGAATGACGTCCTAGTTTCAGCATTCTGAGAGACCTCATCAGTCGCAGGACCTGCACTACACGTCCCACATTCTCCAATTGTGTTGTCCCACCATGCAGACTCTCTACTGCCAGGGTGATATAGAATGGCAGGATGGCCAGCAGGTCGATGATGTTCACAACACTCCTGATAAATTTACATTTGTCCTTTACACACATGAACCTGAGCACCAGCTCCCCTGTGAACCACACAATACAGATGTACTCTAGAATATCCAAGACAGGTGCACCAAGGATCGTAAAGTCCAGAGAGATCAGAGCCATGTTCACGATAGATATGATCACAAAGAACATAGACAATGTCCCATATGTTTTTGCTGCTTTGGATGAATCTGGCTTCTCCATGAGGTCCCAGAGACGCCGGCGAATATCCTCAAACAGTACTCCACTGAAGTCATCTTCCACAGCATGTATTTCCACATCTTTTTCAATATCTATGGATTCTTTCATCTCCTTCTTACGGTAGTATCTGTCCCTGCAACAGTGGTCTATGCGGAGCTCATCGATACCCCAGTATTCAATTTCTTGCAGGAATGAGAAGACACAAAGTTCCTCTCTAACATGCAGATGGCCAGTCTTATAAAAGTTCATGATGTACTGGAAGGTTTGAGAATTGCGGTCAAAAAAGTATTCATTTTTAAGAAAGTCTGCATCATCGCACAGGTCTAAAGCTGAATCTCTGGTGGAGAGTGCCAGCTTGCCCAGGCGTGTCTCTGGGTGAGAGGCCAGCAAATCCTGAGAGAGAATGTAGCGGCTTCCTCCAACATTAATGATGAAGAAGTCTAGCGGATTGTCAGCTGGTGGAGGCGGTTCACTGAAGAATACACTGGAATCCTGAGACAACACAGAGGCACTGTCCCCATGGAACTCTGCTGCACTTGATGCATCACTAATCATAGTGCTTTGGATAGTGTATAGCCTTTGCAAACAGAAAATATATCAATTAAATGAATGAGATTAAACCATATTTATTGACTACAAATTAAAACTGTTGCAATTGTCTAAGCTCATAATGATATGTAAGAATTTAATTTCTTGTATAAATTTATTTGGCTTCCATTTTTCCTTTTCATGTATAAAGATAAAGAGACTTTATTGTCATTGTAGTGACATTTGTTTGGTAGCTCTCAGAGCCCAACAGCAATACGAAGTGTAATAATAAACAAAAGAATAAACAAAAGATAGTTGCACTAAAATATAATAAATATAACAACATATACAATGGAATTTATGTGCAGTTGGACTTGGATCTTGGTGCAAACAGTGGCATGCAAACAGGATTGTCAGAAACAAGCATATATTGCACAAGGTATTACTACTACTACTGCTACTACTACTACTACTACTACTACTAATAATAATAATAATAATACAGTTCTGAATAAAGGAGAATAATTCACTCAGTGAGCACATCCCCTAAACATTTTCCTCCTCCACCACAACTGGGTGATCACACATCACACACAGAAGGAGGGAACAAGCCCTTGGCAGTGCCCTACTTCTTTGAAGCTTCTCAATGAGATTTAAATATTTTAGCTGTCCTGCCTAATAAATTGCTCTAATGCTACTATTCTTGTAATCATTAATTCTCTTGTGTAACTTCCTCTTTATAATATTGTCATGATAGTAATTTTGAGACTTGCATTTTTAATCAGATCTCACAAAAAATTATGAAAGATGTCCCATGCCACTGATTTAGACAAAATTTAGATACAAACTAAAACCGAAGAAGAAAAAGAAAAGTATGATCCATTTTTGGATACCATTTTAAATGTGGTTTCATATAACTCCAAAAACAGTGTGAAATATATAGTGTAACTGAGCATCTTATCATGGTAAGTGCTGTATAATCATTCAATCAATAATAGATCCTCAATTTGAACTGCACTGACAACGCAGTAATTTTTACTTACCTTAAAGGTGCAAATACTCATTTGAGGTCCATATACTTAGTTGAGACAGATTGGCCATATTAAGGATATGTACTATGTAAAGAAACCACGCTAGCAGTAGCTAAACAGAAGACTATGGCTGCACACAAGATTCAAAAGATAAATACGTACAGTAGATTTAAAAAAAAAAACATTATTGCTTTGGTAAGATCAAGTTTGCAAATAATTAAAGTAATTAGAATACTGTTCAGCCTACTTGGACAGCCGTCGATGTGTTTGTTAAAGGTATGAAGATCACAAGTCATGCTCCTCTTTGCAGTTCCCTGTTGTGTCTGTTTGCTCATAATAATCCAGTGTGTAAAGCTGCAGTCCTGAAACAGCGCGCCAAGCCACCAGACCTGTGCCGCGCGCGCTCACATCCACGCGCAGTTTAAAGGTTTGGAGAGCGCGAGAGCTCTTGATTGGTGATTCATGAACGAGTGATTCGGTATAAACGATTCCTCTTTGAGCATCAGACGAATCAATTCACGAGAACGATGAGAACATTTTTTTTTTACTATACTCTAAAACAAACTCAATCTTGATAAAATACTGCAAGAATGATAGCAAATACAGTATGCTAAATATGGGCATCTATTATTTCTTATTATATTATTAATTACAACAAAACAATTACAATGAGATTAGATTAAGATGGGGGAAGATGTTTCCAGAAGATTATTTATTTACTGAAAAACTTGGTGTTTGGATATGACTTCAGTGCATACAGCATTATCATGCATAAGCAAACACAATTTGGAGGCACTGAAGGGGTAAATGCAGTGCTTTTTAAGGGGCATATTTCCCCATTTTATCCTGTATGGGCTATTTCAAGACATATTTTACTATTTTAAGTTTAACATTTTCTTATTCTATTGGCAGCAAATGTTTATTCTTTAATTAAAATCTATGTTTAGCAAAATGTGTCTAGAAATATATGTAATATTTAATATTCTTGTATTTTGTTTGTTATCTTATAAAAAGAGATAAAGTAAATTCAAGATATTTTAATTTGATTAAATGTTTATTTTGTGCAGTGAACTGTGCCTAGTGGGTGATTTCTGCGCTATAGATGTATTGAAACATTTCACTCCTATCATTTCTTAATATTTGACATACTGTACATTCTTAGCCACTTTACTGTCATGTACTTTTTCTTATTGTTCATTTTATCAATTAGGCTTACGGTTCTTTGGATAGATATTTGCCCTTACTTTCTACATTTTTGGGTACAGCATGAAATTGGGATTACAGTGGGGTTTAAAAGTCTGAGACCACACTAAAAATCTAGGATTTTTTTGTTATTTAAAAATGAAAATAATCAAGTTTTTTCAAATGTATTAAAATAGTTCAGACGAATATATAAAATGTTTAATATGTAATAATAGTGTATATTAAATGCACTATGTAATATCCAAAATGCTGCATTATTTCTAGGTGCTTATTTTAATGTAAGCTAATTTGTAATATTGACTATGTCATAGAAAAGAGCAAGTGTTCCTCATATCTAAACTTTTCTACTGAAGCATGTGATGACAGATGACAATCAGATGGACTTTAAAATGGATCACAATTTTTTTCACAAACTTGTGGAGTATGTGCCACCTTGCGTGCACACAGTCATTAAAGCAAAAAGGGAACATACAGAATGCTAAGAAAGTCATTTAAATATTTCAAAGACTCTACTTTGCCCTGATGTTGTTTTCAGCAACAAACTATGTACTGTAGTTAAAATTGTTGTATTTAGTTAAATCAAATCATTTTTATGAATTATTATAGACTTTTAGAATCCATTTTCCAGTATATATTATGAATCCATAAAAGCCCATAATTCTGAAGAGGGAGTGAATGGGTAAGGAAAGCATTAATCATAGAAACAATCAAGAAGCCAAGGGTAACACTTAACATCACCATCATTACTACCACCAACATGTTTACTGTTAGGGTGTTCTTATTCTACCCCATCCAGCAATGGACAGGGACCACCATATAAACACCATATATATAGATGTACAGTATATGTGGCAGGAAACCAAGAGTATCTTTTGTGAGGAGTAAGAGTAAATGATTCTTTAGCTCCATCTACTGTTTCTTTACAGAAATACTGACGTGACATAATTAGCAGCTGGTTGGAGCTGTAAGATCAATGTAGACTATTAAAGCTGGTGGTTATTTTATTTAAAAGCAGGAAAGCACAACTCCCCTGCTCTGAAGACCTTTCTCAGCTGAGAGATTTTGCAAAGCATTGTGGTGACAATAGAGACCTTACTCTATAAATGTATGCCAAAATTGTCAGCACATAAACAAGCACATTAATATAAACCAAGATGTAATGTCATAGAAAAAAAATGCATAATTTCTGACCAATCAGATTTGAGTATTCAAACACACTGTGATATAAATTGCTAAGTATTATATTGCTATTTTTTTTTTTCAAATATAATACCATATTTGCTTATTGTACACACACAAATAAATGGCCATAAATACAACAAACAAGACGAGCTTGTCATGGCACTCTTTACCAATACAGCAGGTGCTGTTTCACATGTTAGTCATCAGTTTGTCATTTTTAACTCTGAGAGTTTTGCTTTTTATTGTGTTTTATGGGCATGGGCTGGCATTTATGAATATACACATTTAAAGGCAAGGCAGCCTGTGTTGTAATTTTGAGTTCACACTGCATGGAAAGTGTCATTGTGTGTTCAACAGTCAACCAAAATTACTTAAATTTATGATAATATATGAGAATTATGAGCATTAATACTAAGCCGTGTATTTTTTAAAAATCCTTCACTTAATGTCCAAACCCCAGCCATTGGATGCAGTGCCGGCCCCAACACTGGTTAAAAAGGGAGGCTTGCGTCAGGAAGGGCATCCAGCGTAAAATCTGTGGCAAGTTGTGTGCGGATCAGATGGTCTGCTGTGGTCATGGGGCATGGAGAGCCTGGAATACACAGAGCAATTTGGGAACACTAATTAACCTAATCTGGATGTATTTTTTGGGAGGAAACCTGAGCACCTGAAAGAACATGCAAACTCCACACACACAGACCCAAGGTGTGATTTGAACTCTCGACCCTGAAGGTGCCAGACCACCGTGCCATGCCAACCGTGCAGTGTTGTTGGTGCGTTTAATAAAAGTATGCATTTTATTCTTACTTACAATATAAACTAATATTAAGATTAAAAAAATATTTGTAACATTTCTAATAATTTTCCACACAATTGCACCTGCAAGAAATGGAAAATATTGACTACTGCACTTTTCATCCATTTCCTTTCGACATTTATTTATTTTCCACTTGGCTATTTATATCATAATTCCATTCCACTCCAAAGCCCTTATCCGCTCCCTAGTGCACTCCTAGCATAGGCAGCTCCTTTTTTTTAATTCGGCCTTTGTGTTTGTCCACAGTCCCGACGTGACCGGGTCACGTGATCACACGCCCACACTTTTCAAACGCCATGTTGCAGCGCTTCAGTTCAGTTTGAGTGATTACCTCCCGCAGCCTGCCCAGTCTTACACTGTGAGTATTTTGTTTTATTCTGGTTAGCACAGCTTAAAATGGACATAATTCCTGATTCAGATTTTACGATTGTAGTAGTTTGGTTGTTGTTTTTGTGATATATTTCCAGTCTGCCAAGAAAACTATCGTTTGTTTTGGTTAGGTCTTTGTGGGCGGGACTGTTAGTTAGCCACCTAGCTAGTTAGCTATGCTAAATGTTTGTAGTTGTTATTAAATCCGTGAATGTAGCTCCAGCATCATAGTCTAGGCGTGAAGGATAACGGATGTCAATGTCAATCTGTTCGCGTGCAATAGTTCGCGTTTTAATAACGTCACTAAACGCTGTTTAGCAGCGCGTGCTGGACGGTCAGTTACAGCGTCTCGCGCCAAATTTTTTTGAACTCTGAGACAGATGGCTAAAGCTAGCTCCGGCGTCATAGCATTGTTTCGTGTGTGTGTGTGTGTGTGTGTGTATGTATACTCAGTGGTACGTGTGTTAAATCCAGTTCACGTTAACAGTACGTAATAATTGTTCTGTAGCAGAAAAAAAAGTGTTCTTATATTAATTTTAGCCACGTTAAATAATTTCCTGCCCTTAAGTTAACTAAGCTGTGTGTATAATCGACTTGGCGACGCAGCTGTGCACTGCGCGGTACAGGCTGGTGAAGGTGTCACTTTTAATCAGGTAGCATTACTTTTGATACACACGAGAATACTGTGGTGTTTAACCTGGCTGTCTCCCGGACTTGCACTGTTCGTTTTGGGTGTGGACCTAGTTAGTGGCTAATTTTTGTTTACTTTCTCTCTTTCTGTAACAGGCCTCTCTCTGAGATGACCGACACCATGGATGTTGAGATGGAGTCAGCTGCTACAAATGAAGCACATGGTGACGCATCCAATAAAGAGGAGCAAGATGAATCAGCAGCACACAAACCCAAGAGCAGGATATGTATGTGATGCAGCAACATTCATTTTTCTTTAAGAGAAAACTTTCAGCTATGTTGTTTTCAGAGAGCCAACTTTATCTGCTTTATCATTCTTTGTATTAGGTGTATATACACTTCGCACAACTTGGTTAGAGTTTAAAAGTAGTTTTATCTTAGCAAAGTTTCAAAAACTAATCAAATTCAAGTATTCCAGGGAGTAATTTTTTAGAGAAGCAGTCCTTGCGATATACACTATTTAAAAAAACAATCAAACAAACACTGCAACTTTTAAATAAATTCCCTTTATTTTCTTCATGCAATTAATATTTTTATCCCTTTGCATATTTTGATTATAGTCTTGAACTGCATCACAATATTTCCATTAGGTTTCTAATCAGTTTATAATTTTCTCATGTTCATAAACACATTGGCTTCTCCCCCAGGAGTTCAGTGAACAGGTAGTTAATATTTGATGTGCAGTTTTCTTCATCAGTTATTTTGAGAGTGAAGGGTAGTTTGGATTTACTGGTTTAATGTGAAATATTACTATATCTGGCTACCTAACTACTTGCAGCAACAAAAGGACGCATTTTCGTCACAAAATGCGCATTGGGGTTGGAAATCTCCAGGGGTGAGCTTGTACGATGTTATGATACCTAGATGCCGATTCAGTTTGTGTTGTCATTCTTTCAGCATCAAACTTTTATATCCCAATTTTTATTTTTATTATTACTTAAGATTTTGTTACAGTTCTAAACATTTCTCAAATAATTTGGATGCCATGCGTGTGCCAGTGTGTGAATAGTTTTGACTGTGGCACAGCATCAAATGCAAACGTGTATGAACTAAAAAAAAAAGTCTGTGTAGCATACATGTTCTTTTTCTCATCTCTAATGCTCATCTCTGCAATTGGCTGCTGATAGCACCAGATGAAATTTCATCTCTCTTGTTGGAGTATTTGGGTTTATTGTGGCAAAATTATCAGGTGTTTGCACAGGTCCTTTTTTTTTTCATCTTCTTCATTCACATATGTACTTAATATATTCTTAAGCCAGACTGATTAAAGGACCAGTATTTGAGGTAACTTGTATGCTTAACACACACTTTTACTTTCCTGCTTTTAGATCCAGGGGAAATCATTGAAGGTAAACGAGAGAAGAAGACAGTCCAGAGACTTAATATGCAGATGGGTAAACCAAAAGAGAAACTGAAAGTTGAGAGTATAGGCCATGGGGACAAATTAGGAGACATTGCTCGTGTCAATCATGCCATCGGAAAGCTCAAAGCCCCACAGCTGAAACCTCTTCACAAGATTATATATGATCGTCCAGGAGCAGTAAGCACTCTGAGAACTATACTCCTGCATAATCATTCAGCAATGAGTAATGTCGCAGCTTTAAAAATATTGAAAGTTGTTTCAAAATTTTTACAGGTATCTTCTCTAAGGAAACACCTTCGGTTGTTCAATGGATTTCCGTTTGAAATCGACAGTGACACTTATATCAAAAAGAAGGAAAAAGTGCTGAAGTAGTGAATCAAATCTTTGTTCTGTATTAACACAATATGTATATATGCATTTTGCAATAATGTGTGCAAGTTTATGAAACGATCAGAAGATCATTATTTTTTTTTTATCTTGCAGGCTCCCTAAAATACAACTCAGGACTATTTGTCAAATTCTTGATCTTGAGAGAAGTGGAACTCAGAGTGTTTTGGGTGATAGGATTATGCAGTTTCTTACAAACCCCACAAATTCAGGCAAGGTAAAAAATGCATGTTGAATTTCCTTTTATGATTAGTGTGTGTGTGTATGTGTGTGTGTATGTGTGTGTGTATGTGTGTGTGTATGTGTGTGTGTGTGTGTGTGTGTGTGTGTGT
>JAOVVB010000046.1:14993605-15008416 GCA_028570985.1 Heterobranchus longifilis
ATTTATTAAAAATGTTACAAAAAACCACATGCTTTCAAGGGGTGTCCTAATTTTTTCACATGACTGTATATATATATATATATATATATATATATATATATATAAAGAGCAAGATACTTTAGTGATGCATATTTATCTAATATTGAAGTGTTCTGGTAAAATAAACGGCGATCTTTTGTATTATCAATTTCCAGGGCAAGCCCATGAAGGAGTCCCTCACTGAGATTGCGTACTCTGCATCTTTTCTTGAGTGGTTCTCTGAGGAAGCCCGTCGTGTCTATGGGGATGTTGTTGCACCAGCAGCTAAGGACCGTAAGATATTGCTGCTCAAACAGCCAGTGGGTGTGGCCTCTATAATCACCCCAGTGAGTAGCTCATCTTGCAGCTTGTTTTAATCAGCTGGGGAAGGTGTGACTTATTGCTTATTAGTTTATAACTTTGACAATTTGACACCCCCCTTTTTCTCTACTTTGCAGTGGAACTTCCCCAGTGCCATGATCACCAGAAAGGTGGGAGCGGCCCTGGCAGCCGGCTGTACAGTAGTGGTGAAGCCTGCTGAAGACACACCGCTTTCTGCTTTAGCACTTGCTGAGGTTAGATCTGCTGTCTATACAAGTTGTCGTTTTGTAATGTACCAACATCAATTAAACTGACTTTACTTTTGTAGCTAGCAGTGCAGGCTGGAATCCCTCCCGGTGTGTTTAATGTGGTACCCTGCTCCAGGGAGAAGACCCCTGCTGTGGGTGAAATCCTCTGCACTGACCCTCTGGTGGCCAAAGTCTCATTCACCGGCTCCACTGCCACGGGCAAGGTATTTGCCCTTATTTACACAGCTGTGGGTATGACAAAGTACACGATAACGGGACATTAACACTAGTAAGCTACAAAACAACAAATCACAGTGGTTCAGGGAACATGAAAGCCACACGAGGAACTCAATACAATACTCAGAACAAACTTAATAAATGTACTAATAAATATTAGAAGTAGTATTTAAAATTAAACATGATGCCTATAAAATAAACTTCCTGTTAACTTTTATGTATTGAATTGATTGCAGATACTGCTGAAGCATGCTGCTGAAACTGTCAAGAGGGTGTCAATGGAGTTGGGTGGACATGCTCCCTTCATTGTCTTTGACAGTGCTGATGTGGACAAAGCTGTAGCCGGGGCAATGGCCTCCAAATTTAGAAACTCGGGCCAAGTAAGGCAAAGACGAATAACCATTTGAATACTTTAATTCCCTTACCTTCACACCCTTTATGTGTGATATTTACTCCTGATCTGTGCTCTCTGCTACAGACCTGTGTATGCTCCAACCGCTTTCTGGTGCAGAGTAGGGTCTACGATGTGTTTATGGAGAAGCTGGGGAAGGCCATGGATGCAGAGCTGAGAACAGGCCATGGATTTGATCCCACAAGCACTCAGGGGCCCTTGATCAATGTCCGTGCTGCTGAGAAGGTACTTTCCACATCATGGGTCTTAGCCTGCATACTGGTTTCTCTTGATGTTTTTAGATATATTGGAAAAGTGCCATTTTAGGTGAATTATGTCTTCATTTCTAATCAGTTCACTGCAAACCAATTTTCTTTATATACAGATTTGTAACGAATGGTTATTGATTTAGAACTAATGAACAAGCCAGAGGCAACAGGGCTTAGGAAAAACTCCCAGAGACTCAAGTATCGATTTCAGCTTGGATAGTTAATTATTAAGGATATGCAACAGACATGCTTCATATATTTCTATCAAATAAATTCTTGATATGCAGTTTTGGTAGTAGTGTGTGTGCAATTATATTGTGTCCATACTTGCTGAAGATAAAGTGGAAGTTGGCAATGAATCAGAGTTGTGGCAAAGAAACAAATACACCTTCCCTCTAAACACATAGACGAATTGCAATGAACATAATGTAAAAGCTTGTGAGAACTGATTAAGGGAACTTAGAGCTGCTGTTGTTTTAATGTCTAAGAGCAGTAAGGTAAATGTCAGTAACACAGAGTATTTTTTTTATTTTTTTCCCCCTATCTTAGGTGGAGCATCAGATCATGGATGCTGTCTCACAAGGGGCTGTTGTAGTGAAAGGTGGAAAGAGACTTGAGGGTTCTTTCATGCAGCCCACACTGCTGTCCAACGTCACAACTGACATGCTGTGTATGCGAGAGGAGACTTTTGGTCCCCTGATACCTGTTCTCAAGTGAGTTAATGTCCCCCATATTGATAATCAATAGGCCTTGATTAGTTTTTATTTCAGAAGCTCTGACTAGTTTTGGCTGCAAAGCAAATCACAGGTTTATATTAATCTGTTTCTTTGAATATATTATCATTTGTAATATAAGAGCTTACACAATTATGTGGCATATGCAACACGAAAATGTAATAATTGATATGGTGAAGCTTTTTGTCAGGAGATTTTTATTAAGCAATTATGGGAGACATGAAGTAAATCTGTAACTTGTTTTGCAACAACATGAAAGGGCTTTATGGTTTGTCTGCAACATGACAAACTGCAGTTACTTTGTCCTACTAACATCAAGAGAAGAAAATATGGACGTTGCACTGTACTGTAGGTTTCAGATATATGGGGTTTGGTGTTAAATACATCACAGACCCAGTTTGAATTTCGCAATAGCTAATAGAACATGGTCGAGCTCATGATCTTGGTGTTGATGCATTATTTGTTTAGATTCAACACAGAAGAGGAGGCTCTTGCCATTTCTAACGCATCCTCGGTTGGATTAGCAGGTTTGTTGTTATCTTAATGAATAAACTCTACTTTGACTTTTATTTGAAATATAAACTGTGGTACTCTCCTCATATATCACAACCATGTGTTTCTTTGAATGTATGAATAACGCTTGTGATGGCTATTAGCAACCAACAAGTTCTTTCTCCTCAGGCTACTTCTACTCACAGGACCTGAGTCAGATCTGGCGAGTGGCTGAGCAGCTGGAGGTGGGAATGGTTGGGGTAAACGAGGCTCTTATGTCCACAGCAGAAGCTGCATTTGGTGGGGTTAAACAATCAGGCCTGGGAAGAGAGGGCTCCAAGTACGGCATTGATGAGTACCTGGACGTAAAGTACATGTGTATTGGTGGGCTAAATATCTAAGCATGATTCTACTATCTGTTTATTTCTTGCTAAATAAAATCAAGAAATGATGAAAGGACATTAAATTAGAGCACTGTGAATGAAAAAGTAACAGATGGTGATTATAGGGACTGATACATGTCAAGCGAAAAGCACATTTTTGAAAGAGAAAAATTATTAAACCAGAGAAGAAAGTATGTTATAATTTTTTTTTTTTGTATGTATTGTCATGATCATTCTAATCATTCTTAACATTGTCTGGTGCTATCTAGCAAATAGAAGATGTGTGTGGGGAGGAACACATTGCACCCTCTGTGGTACTTATCACACTTTGTCCACCTAATACTCAGCTAGTAAACTGCATCTCTGTCTCTGTAAAGTGTATAATACACTGTTCGGGGAAAAGGCACATTAATGTGTGTTAAATGTACTATGAGTAAATGGTGTTTCTGCAATTATCTGGCTAATAGTCTTGTGAATAGTTGTTGTATTAAGGAATTTATTTTTGTAAAAATGTTTACTACCTTTAATTAAAAAAATGCTGACAAGGGATGGACTAAGAAAAATAGAATATAGTGTTGTTTTCAAAGTGCCATGAATCTGTGAACTATTTTATAATTTTTTTTTTTTAATATCAGAAAAATTATTTTGTGCCCATTTCAGTGTAATTTGCCATAATATATCTTTACATGTTTTCTATAAAGTAAGAAATGTTATTTGATTGGTCAGATCATTATTCAAAATCAAGTATGCTTTAAAGAAGCATAAAGCCAATCGGATGGTAGACAAATGTAAATAAACTAGATTTTAACACTCATGATGGTGCCTTGTGAACTTACTCTGATCCATGCTTGCTGTAATGATGAGCAAAGGCTTGATATAAATCAGGGTTTTTTTTAATGGGTTTGAGCTTAAATTGGGTTTATGTAAAGTATTTAGAGCAGCTCACCATAGTCTAAATCATTAATTATAATTTTTCTTCAAAAAAAAAAAATTATGGCATCACCTGAAACATAGAAGCATAGGTTATAGAGAGAATTAACAGGCAACTGTTTGCCTAGGGACTACTGATTTATAGTCATCAACCCATCTAAACTGACATCACAAAGTAATGATTGGCTGCAGTGACCTATGGCTTCATGCTCATTACATTGACCGGCACCCCAACCTCTGGCAACCCACAGTCACATCATATAATACAGGTGATTTGGAAAAATTCAGTCAGCCTGAACTGCATGTCTTTGGACTGTGGGAGGAAACTTAGAAATTAAGCATGGGGGGAAAAATCCATGCACACAGAACATCTGACCAGAGGTGAGAGTCAATCCCCCATTCCCTGGAGATTTGAGGTGGCAGTGCTAACCACCAATTAACCGGCCACTCGTGCTGCCACTACTGATACATGGAAAGGAAATTAATAGAAATTACAAGGTGGGGATTTAAGTAAGGATTCCTGTGGGTTTTTGGCTCCTGGGTCCTGAGATAAGTGGTTAAAACCTGATACAGAAAAACTTTGTAACTGGTTGGTAAAACAAAAGGGCCAACTGAATTAAAAATTCAACATCACTGCACCAGACTAGTCATGGGACCCACTGCTACCAACCAGATACAATTACATTCAAATGTAAGGTCCAATTTGCTCACAAACATGATTCAGTGTTTCAGGTAAGTGACTTACTTGGATTTTTGGGTTGTTGTTTTGCTCTGAAGCCATCAGTGTAACACAATTGTAAAATTCATGTCATATTCTATGGAGGTAATTTGGTGAGAAATAGATAAATGAATTTGACAGCAATGGGATGCTGTTCAACATCAAACCGTGCAATAAAATTCCTAAAAATCATTTGTTGCTTTTGGTGTTTCCCCACTGTTATTAAATTAAACAAAAAATAATAAATTAAGCAAATAATATGCTTTGCATAATGACAAAGACTATTTACACATTCAAACATCTGTGCTCTTTAGAAACGTCATAACAGTGATAACATTCAGCAAGTCTCTGTAACCTGCAAAGATTCTAAAGTAGCCCTGTGCAATGCAGTTCTCTTCGGAGAAAAAAAAGTCTCAACCTTCCACGGGCCGCAGACTGTACGTGTCTCCGTTCATCATGGCACCGTTATTGCGGTTTCTGGCTCTGTCCGTCCTCTCGTAACTGAAGATAGTGTCCTGCTCGCTATCAATTTCAGACTCTGACATCATCAGGCTGGAGTTGTGCTCTGTGCTCCTGTGCTTGATATCTGAAAAAAAAAACAACAACAACAGTGCATTGTTAAAAACTATTTCTATCTTTGAAACAAAATAACGACCTCCAAACTTTGTGACATACTGTATTTTGGCTGTAATTCCATTCTCTCCTGTTCATCCATATTGTCCAGTATTGTGTACTTGGTTTTCTTTCTTACTTTTGTGCGTCTGCTCCTGGAGAGGCCAAAACAACAACGGGTATGATTTACTTAAATACAGAAATTTAGCCAACTGTAATAAAAAAAAAAAACTCATTCGTTAAACTACATTTTAAGTGTAAAACATTTACTCTTATATAAAAGGTTAGCAATGAGATCAGAATTACCTTTTACACCAGGCCCAGCTTGACGACACCAGAAAAATGATCACTACCACACAGCAGACTGTGACATACAGAACACTCCAATCTGGAGCAAAATAAGGCCATGATCATTTGAAATTCCAGAAGAAATCAAATTTATATTATTCAACAGAACTGTAATTTTTGTACTCATTGTTCGCCACTTTGTCAATAATGGAGTTTCTTTGAATTTAATTTCTGTCACAGTGATTACTTACCGCAGTTGCTCTCATCATCAAGAAAGTACCTAAAGGGGTTCTCCATCCACAGAGGATCACAGGAACAACTTCGAGTGACAGGGTCACATTGACCATGACCAGAACAGAGCAGCAAACACACTGCACAAAGTAAATCAGAGTGAAAAAATATATATTTGTGTGACTATGACTTGTCCGGGGTGAGAATGACTTATCTAGAAGTAAATGGTTTGGTCTGTGCTACTCACTGACTGTGTCGACTCTCAGAACTTTAAAGAGCAGATAATCTGTTTTCTCCTTCAGAAGCTGGTACTTCAGAAGACGAGCCAGTTTTGGGCCGGGAATGATCCCATCAGGGCCCTGCACTGAGAACCTAAAAACGGTGCTGTTCGCATGCACACACTCAAATTACTGAGTTGAAGACATTTATGTTTATATGCTGTACAGTCGAATTTACTATGCACTCATTGCTGGAAATGCTCAGTGTGCTTTCTAGCTCAAAGGTATGCTTCATAGTGTTTCTTTGTTTCTGGTGTGAGTGACGACTACTTTGATATGTTCAGGTTAATGAGCTATGATGCAATGTTGACTTTATTTGTTTATTCCATAAGATGTTACATTGTTATTGATGTGTGTAATTACAGTATATCTTTAGAGTCATTTTTAAGGAAAGTGCTGCAACAGTTGTCTCATTTTCATATTTTCCTGTTGCCAAGCAACAGCGTTCTTACACTGATCACTGAACCAGCAGGTGCATTTAATGTCCGCACTCTTATGTGGGAAAAGAACACAAGTTCCAATACAAACACACCACTTTACTCTAATCATATAGGACTGAAGAGAGAGAGAGAGGACAACAGTCTATTATAGATTAAAAATATGTACAGAAAATTTATATTTAGAAAACATAACACATTATTAGCTCATTGTACCTGATATCAGACTGGCCATGCAGTCCTTTCATAGTGATGTCTGCATCCAGCACATGTAGTAGCGCAGCAAGCTGCCTCACCACTGACTCCTTCTGCTGCTGACTAACCTGAGCTAAGGGGACCTGCAGCTCCAACTCCACCTCCTCCCGCTCACGCACATCTACACACAATGAAATACATCAAATCATACATAAACTGGCTTAGATCTTCAGTTAAACTTCACAGCTAACATGGGGTCTCCCATGTCTCCCAATCTCTGGGACATTGTTAATGTCATGGTTGTGGCATGGTTGTCTGACAGACAGGCTGGTTTCAGTATTTCAGAAACTACTAATCTCATGGAGCTTTTCATAGACAGCAGCCTCTTGAGTTTCTCAGAAGGTTGCAAAACTATATAATGAGGGCAGTTCTTGTTGATGAGAGAGTTTAGAGGAGAATGGCCGGAGTGGTTCATGCTGACAGAACGTTTACTGTAACTCTGTAGACAAAACCACAGTGGTGTGCAGAAAAGCCTCACAGAACACACAACATGTAGATGTACACTACTAGTCAAAGTTTGGACACAACGTCTAATTCCATGGTCTTAAAATTTTTTTTTTACCTTATTATCTTATTCCATGTGTTATTTTATAGTTTTGAATAATTGGATAATTGCATGAATATGCAAATGTATTGGTGTTTCTAGTAAAGTGACCATTGTGTGCATATTATTTCATGGAAAAAATGTCCATATTAACAGCTTACAATAACAGTAACACTGGCCCAGACTTTAAAATAGCTTCTTTACAGACATGGCAGATAAATTTACCCTACCAGGACGGACTTCCAGCGTTGCCATTGCAGTGCTGGAGCGACCCTGAGCATCACTGACTCGCAGCTGGAACAAGTAAGTACCCTCTACAAGGTTGGCCAGGTACAAAGAGGCCTCATGTTCTGAACCAAACAAAATGTCCTGCAGATAGAAAGAGACAGAGAACAGCACAGACAGACAGTGCATCAAAGAATGGAGGTAGCATTAAATTTGACAGATAATCAGAATTCAGCTTACCCCTGCAGCTGGACTCTGCTGGTCTCTGACCCAGAAGAAAGACAAGTTTGTAGAGCCACAGCAGTTAGATGCAGAGCCTTTAAGCACCAGAGAATTATTGGGTAAGGTAAGAGTGTGGCTCCCACTTGCATGGGCGATGAGAGGCAGGCTTTCAGCTGTGGGGAACACATACTGTTGTGTATACGCAGAGTAAACAAGTAAATTACAAATTAAATTACATATTAATTATTTATATTTATATTATAATTTATAAATAGTATAAATTATACATTTTGATTGATGTCAATCAAAACAAGATGCATTAAAATATTGCCTGTAGGAAACAGACATACCACTTGCACTTAAAATTAACTGATATAAAAGATTCTGTATATGATTATGTTTTTATGCATTTGGAAAACTCCTCTCACCTTCTTTGACCGTAACTGTGAGAACAGTACTGTCAGACGCTCCCTCCTCATCCCGCACCTCCAGCTTAAACTTGTAACTTCCAGCTTGCAAGCCTGACACAAGTGCAACTGCTGTGCTGGCATTCTTTATCTCTGATCCAGGAGGGCCACTTTAAATATAAACATTTATTTATATTCAAGACAAATTATTTCACTTACTCACTCACTCATCGTCTATTCCGCTTTGACCTGTATACAGGGTCGGGGGCGTGCCTGGAGCCTATCCCAGGAGACTTAGGTCACATGGCATGATACACTCTTGACAGGGTGCCAATGCATTGCAGTGCACACAACCATACAAACACTTACACACTTATTCACACTCTACGGGCAACTTGGGAATGCCAATCAGCCTAATCTGCAAGACTTTGGACTGTGGGAGGAAACCAGAGTACCCGGTGGAAGCCCACCAAACACAAGGAGAACATGCAAACTCCATGCACACAAACCCGAGGTGGGAATCAAACCCGCATCCTGGAGGTGCAAGGTGACAGTGCTAACCACTAATCCATTGTGCTGAACAGAGACAAATAGTTTTTTATGTAATTATTTATCTAGTTATAAGTTGAGGCTTGCATAAAATATGCTTAGATCTGAGATCATATCAGGTGTTGTTTATTTCATTTAGACAGGATCACAAGGAGCAACTTTCTACTACTTTATAATGAATTAAACTAGACATTAACTTTATTGTGATAATCCTCCATTTTAGCAATTTTAGCCCTGTACCTGAGGATTTCCCACTGGTAGCTGGTGATGGCTTGGTCATCAGTGCTGTCACTGGCATTCAGTGTGAGGCTGCTCATCGGAAGAATGAGTTCTCTGTCAGGGCCTGTCACAGCTACAGGAGCTCTGTTGTCTGAGAATCAACAGAGATCTGGACTGTGTGCTGTTCTAATGCAAAATGATTAATATCTTTTGGATGGTCATAAAGGAACTTAAAAAGTTTGGGCTGAATACCAGCAAGTACAGTGACTGAAACTGTATCTGAATCCTGTTGACCGCTGGAGTCGGTGACAGTAAGCTGGAAAGTGTATTGACCCTCCTGGAGATCAGAGAGCTGCAGAGCTGGAGATCTGGCACCCTGAAACAACATGGAGAAAGAGTTGAACAATTTTCTCATCCCACAATCTCTTCAACACCAATGCTTGTTTTCCACAGTATTTCAATCAGTTTTCTTCATAGAATAATTTTTTTAATATTTGCTACTAGGTTTCATACCACAGACCCTAATTACATTTTCCATGTATAGTTTTTAAACACGGAATGTGCTATAAAAATGTAAAGTTTATATTTCACCTGCATTGTTACAGATTTGGCCGGACTGCTGGACAGAAGGCTCCATAGAAAGCTCCTGATGGCATGATCGTCTGTGCTCTGATTGGCCCACAAAGTCAGGTGATTCATAGGAAGCCTGATGACCTGTTCAGTACCTGCTACTGCCACCGGAGGTTTGTCTTCCAAACTGCTGACTCTCACTGTGGCAGTGGCAGAGTCACTTAGTCCCTCAGAATCTACCACCGTCAGCCTGAACAAGGACAACATAAATATCAGCACACGGCACCAGGGACCTCTAGTTTAATAAGCTCTAATAACCAGGGCAGTACAATTTAAGCCTGGAAGAATCAGCAAGTGAGTCACTGATTTATTATTCAGGAATAAACAAGAGACTAAAATTGGTCCGTCAAAATGGCAAACATCCTGAGGAGAAGGGCAGTGGTAGCTCATTGGTCAAGATGTTGGAGTACTGCTCAGGTTGCAGATTTTAACCCCAGCACCATCAAGCTGACACCTTTGAGAAAGCTCTAACCCTCAACTGCTCTTATATGTAATGAGGTTAATATAAGTCCATCTGGATAAGAGTGTCTGCCAAATACTGTAAACAAGATAATTTCCTGCTTTTGTAGAAATACAATGTGAAGTAAATCGATGAATTCGGACACAACATACTCTATCAATTCAGAAACGTGAGATATATTTTAATAGAGGATTGTTGGCTTGTGTGTCCTGAGTCATCTAAAGGAAAGTTTCCATGATTTTTTGCTCCAGAGTGCTACAAATTCGCAAATCATGATAAGCCATGGGTAATCATACAGTAAGATTGTGACTTGACTAAGTATGTTGGGGTAATTCATAGTGATATGCAGCTTGACAGCATGGGTTACAAATTTGTCAAAAATTCTTAAAAGATTCACGGTGTAGCTACGTAGTCTGTAGGTAAGCCTTAGATCCAATGTATGTTTCCATACACCTTCGCATTGTCATTCATGACTTCCATATTTAACTTAGGCAGCTGTAGCACTGCTGTGTCATGTGACTGCAAGGAGATTGAAGCCCCAGAATGGTATCATTGGTCTGGAAAGTTTAATATTTTTTTCTGTCATTTATTTTACTGTGTTAAGTTGTGCATGTTAAAATCAGTAACATCCACAAATATCACCTGAAAGTTACTGGACAGGTTAATGTTTTTAGGTCAAATCATTCTTATAATATAATATCACCTGTATTAGAATGATAGCTGTCTCAGGTCTCTTTTTAGGGATCCTAGAAACACAGTAGAGCTATTTTTAAGTAATATCATAATCTATGGGCTTACTATATCAAATTATCAGCTTTTCCATGCATTTATGTAGCAGAGGGGACAGTTCCTCTTTAGCTCTACTTTATAACTTCATTGCTACCCCATGGCTAATGATGTCAAAGCATGTCAGAGCCATGGCAAACAGTGACAGTGGGACTAGGCTTGGGAGAGAGCTTAAAGATGCACCCTCATTCTGGAGGGATTTTGTGTTTATAAGAACGTGAATATTTCACCTGAATGTGTAGTCTCCAGGAGAGATGTTCTGCAGTGTGAGTACAGAGTTGTTCATGGGACTATCACTGTTCCTCAGTGGTCCTTCTACCTGTTCCCACAGGTAACTGACTATTCCTGAGTCATCAGAACTCTCTGACAAGAGATAGAGGAATAAAAAAATTAAAGCACTGGTTACTGAGTTTCTAAGTTTTTATTAATGGATTAAGTAAACAGAAGAACATACGGCTGCCATTAATGAAGATGATGGTGTTAACAGATAGAGATACATCCTGGTGTTTGGGCAGAGCAACTGATTTTGGTGGCCTATTCAGCTTAACTGCTGTAAAACAAAAGTTATTCAGTAGTCTGGAACAGCTGACAGATGTTTAAGGGATTGCATAAATTGCAAAGGGGTCAAGACAGAGGTGTTTACCAGGATGCACAGTGAAGTTTACAGCACGTTCTCCATAGACCTGCTTCCCAGTCACACTTATTTTGACCATGTACACCCCTGCAGACAGCTATTATTGTGAAAGAAATGTATTACAGTACAGCAGCAGAAGCCAGGATGGCATTTAATGTGTTAATGTGTAATTATGAGTACCCAGGATCAAACGACCTGATGTCTTACCTCAGAGACTTTTACAGTTTTCTTATGTTTTCCATCCATCACTCCAGGGTGTCCAGTTGGTGCACTAATAAAACTCCATTCATATGTATAAGGGTTCTCTAAGAGTAAACATAAGAGCATGTGATTCATGCTTTCAATAAAATAAATATGTCTTTACACACAGTTAATCTCTGATTCCTGCTTGGACAAGATACAAATATTAGTATACCAGTTTCAGTTTGGGTATCCACAGAAGCAGTTAGAAGTACTGCATTCTCAGGAAGTGTTATATCACCAACATCTCCAACAGACACAACCAAGGCTTCTACTGAAAGATAGAGCATTGATGTTGTTAAAACACATATTACCAGATATGCCGACTATGGGTATTATTTTTATTTTGATGAACATGCTAGGAATTGTCTTTTATTATGTAAGTTAAGCCTTACATAAACTAGATGGCAGACCAAAACTGTTTCATATCCCAAACAAAAATAATCAGGACAAACTATATATTTCTACGTATTTACATGGAAGTTTGATTATGGAAGGAAATGACCAAGATAGACCAGCATGTCTTCATAGCCATCCTGACAAAGGTGCAGCCATCCATGGCCAGGAAGCCAAGAGACATAGAGGGAGCTCTCTGGGTGGAAGGCATGATATTAGTCTCTCTCCTTTCTCCTCCGTCAAATGACAATAGACTGTGGAGGTATTTATGCTTGTGTATGAGGAACAGGGCACATCCTATGAGTTTATTCAGCTGCCCCATTATGTAGCATGAGCAGCTGGTCAAAAGAAGGCTGGATACTTGTGGGTCGATTCATGTGTCTTGGAGGAAGCATGTTCAGAAACTATAGAAACTATAGTCTGGACAAAGTCTATAACAAACATTATGAATAATAATACTAATAGTAAAAAAAATAGGGAAAAACAAGCATGAACCAAATAAAGTACTCAGCTCCAATATGTTTATTGTGTGTTTTCTAAGTCTAAACTAAAGAGCAGCAAAAATCACAGAAGAGAGGTCTGAGTTTTATCTGATTCATGGTTGGGCATGTTTATGAGGAGCTGACTATTTTAAAAGTGTAAAAAAAATAGTATCCATTTTTTGAGCTGTAGAAAACAACATATATATTTAATATTTAACATATATAATATATTTGCTGTACTAGAGTACCTGGAAGTGTTGAGGTGCTGGGGGTTGTGGCTTCCATGTTAGGTGGAGATGGGAAAGAACTTCCAACTGGGCTCAGTTCCGACAAATCTGCACTTATCACCTGTTGCATGGGTGTTGGGTCCAAATTGGTGAAAGAGATGTTAAATTGGTCTTCCCCATTCTAAAAATAAAACATTTAAATTCAATTAATTAATTTAAATACCAAAAACGTCCAGAGCGTATACTTAATCAAACCTTTCCTTTTGATTTCCGCTAACATTACAGTAAAAAGACAACAAAACTGACTTGGCATGTTAACAAAACCCTTCGCTCCACTTCTTCAACTCTCCAAGTCTGTATTCAATTCTCTTTTTTTGAAATCTACATTAGAATTTTGGAACAACCCGAAGTTCAATAGTATACTGCTATTTGGATAAAGTTTTCTTGCCAGCATTGTACAAATATGCAAGAACATAGTACATGTTATGTAAATGTCAGTTTGAGTGTTGAAAATAGTTCTAGTTTTATAATTTCTTAAAAATATAAAAAAAATGTTGCAGTTTTAAACAATAGAAATAATCAGCAACATGAGCAACCTTTACTGGTTAAAGACTATGATGTTCTGTTTATAATTATGATCAACTGCCAATTCACATTCTCTAGCCAATAAGAGTTTGTATTAAGTGTAAATAAGTGTTATCAATAGCACATACATTTAAAGTAGGTGAAGTCAAGGCCGTAGGACTCCATGTAGGTTCTGCTGGACTGGGAGGTGTTCTGCTTACATCTGTCAATGTTGGAGAGGAGCTGGAAGTGAGCTGGCTGCTCTCAGTGCTCTCCATTACAGGTAGTTTTATTTTGCCTTCCTCCATCTCTGAAAAGTTAAATCCATCTCTTTCCTCAAGGGGCCAGTCAAGACTCTTCTCCAGTTCCATCTTTGAGGCAGTCCTCTCTTCACTCATGTCATCCCCCACAGTCCTGTAACTGTCATCATATTCCATTGCATTGTTGTTGTCCAAATCTTGAATATTGTCCAGCAAAGCCAGGTCCTTCAGAGGGTTCTCTGGGCCACGGTGTCTGGGCAATAGTCGCCCAATGCTGGCATAAGGCTCACCTCGTACCAAGGACTGCAAAACCAGAGTCTGTGGGCGCCGGCGCTGTAGGAAAGTCAACCATGAGTCTGTGCCAGGCCTCTTTTTGGCCTGGCAGTTTTCTTTTTGCTGGCAACTGAGGATGTAGCAATGTCTCTCAAAGAACCAGGCCAGGTCACAGCCTGAAAGATCACAACAGGCACCTATACACTGGGCCAGGGTCAATACCTCGGGAACTCTCAGAATACTGCTGCTCCGCAGGTCAGGAGACACTACTGTCTCAGAATATGTTGGCCCCTGCCAGCACTGCCCTGCCAACACATCTACAGCACAAGAAATGGGCATTTACAAAAGCCACTTTACAGGTGGCTGTAAGTTCTTAGTCCTTCAGCATTGAAATCTTGCTTTATTTCATAAACATGCTAGCAGCAACTTAAACAGTAAGAAAAAGCCAAATACAGAGAAAGAGGAAAAACCATGACACAGAATCATAACTGTAAAGGCACTGCTAACTGATGAGTGGTAATTGTGTAACACTTACCCAGGTGACTCATAATTCTTACCAGATGGCTGCATCAGTTTAACAAAGTGAGCGAACTGAGCTTTTCCAAACAAAAAGAATCTCTAAATGCAGCTCCATTTCATTTTCAAAGATCAATTACCTGGTATGAACCATGAAAAGATTACTAAACACTGAACACCAAATTACAAACCGGATTCCAAAAAAGTTGAGACACTATACAAATCGTGAATAAAAACTGAATGCAATGATGTGGAGGCGCCAACTTCTAATATTTTATTCAGAATAGAACATAAATCACGGAACAAAAGTTTAAACTGAGAAAATGTATCATTTT
>JAOVVB010000046.1:15046983-15058330 GCA_028570985.1 Heterobranchus longifilis
CTAAAGTAAGAATGCTTTCAAAAACTTGTTAATGGTTAATTTTTTTTATCAATTACCAAAATAGAAAGTAAATAAATAGAAGATAAATCCAAATCCAATCAATATTTGGTGTTACCTCTCTTTGCCTTGAATACAGCATCAATTCTCCTAGGTACCCTTGCATACATTTTTGAAGGAACAAGGCAGGTGGGATGTTCCATATATCTTGGAGAACCGACCAGATATTTCTTCATGTATTCCCAGACAGACTAAATGGCGTTGGGATCTGGGCTCTGTGATGGAAACCATAACTTTGAATACTCCTTGTTCTTCTCTATGTTGATGATTGTTCTTATGGATATTGGGCCTATGTTTGGGGGTCACTGTCCTGCTGCAGGAAAAAAATTGGGGCCAATTAGACAACTTTCTGATGGTATTGCCTGTATTTCTTACCATTTATGACAATTAATCCTGACCAAATCTACAACTCCACGTTCCCTCCGATCCTGCAGCACTGCTCGCCTCGTTCCACCATCACTCAGGGATCAAGGAAGACATTCATCCAGACTCTTTTCTGTTCTGGCACCTACAGTAGGTGGTGGAACGACCTTCCTTTAGATCTTCAATCTTTAAACGACGATTCAAGGCGTATCTGTTTCTTCAATACTTGGACTAATCCAAAAAAATTCTTCCCAACTGGGTTTGACTGATGCCAATTAACCTAGTAACCCAATGTAAGTATCTATCAAGAGACGAAAAACTTCAAAGCACTTTTTGTAAGTCACGTCTTCCAAATGCCTAAATGTAAATTTACACTACAGAAATTTGCAGTCCCAAACTTGCAAGCTCTCCAGCCATTCGGCAAACAACCTGCCTCCTGATGCAGCCAATTATTTAAAATTTTGACTCATTAAACCCAAGCACCCGTTGACATTTTTCTGTACACAATTCCCACAATTTACTGTATGTTTTCATGCATAGTCGAGTCGCTTAGCCTTGTTTCCACATCAGAGGTATGGCTTTTGCACCACAATTATTTCTTGAAGACCACTTCTGGTCAGACTTCTCAGGACTGTAGACAGGTGTACCTGGGTCTTACTGGTTTCTGCCAGTGCTTTCGGAGAGCTACAGTAGCACTGCTGAACATCTTCCAATGCCGAAGAGAAAGAAGCATGATTTGAGGCTGGTCCTTGCATCTACTGACCTCAACTTTGCCTGATTCTTTGCTTTGTACTTCTTCAAAACAGCTCTTCATGAAACCGTTGACATCGTTGTCGGAGAGACCTTGCTGATGTAGTATAACTACATAAATAAGTATAACAGGATTTTACAGCTGTGCTAAGTTTTCCACAACCTCTTTTTAAGCCCACACAGCTTCTCTGTTTCAGTTAATGACTGTATTTCAACCTAGAAATGAAAGTGTTGATCATTAGCACCCACTTGTTATAATTGGTTAATCATACACCTGATTCTGTTCATACAAAATCCCTGACATTGTGCAAGTGTGAGAATTGATGCCAGTTTGAAGCCAAAGGGTAATCATACATTGCATTTAGCATTTTGTATACTGATAAAAAATAAACAATTAAAATGTATATTTTTGAAATCATTCTTACTATACAGCATTCCTTCACACCTGCCTAAAACTGTTGCTGGATATTTATTTTATATTTATATGAGAATCCTGAATGAGCAAGCCAGAAGCAAGGAAAAACTCCCTGACATGTAATGAGGAAGAAACTTTGAGAGGAACCAGACTCAAAAGGAAAACTGTCCTCAGCTGGGTGATACAAATAATGTGATTATAATTAACGTTTACAGTATAACTGTGTGCTATATAGTCATAATTGTTTTTGCCGCAGCAGCAATGAGTAAAAGCAAGAGAAAGGAAGAGAGAAAAGAAAAGAGAAAGAAAGAGTTTACCATGGGTTTGCTCAAAATATCAAGAAATACAAGATTTTTGCGATATTGTGCAGTCTTAGTTAGTAAGATTAAAACAGCATATGAGCTATATTAGATTGCTTACACAAAATGCAAGAAACCACAATCTCTCATTTTTGTTTTTATCATTAGAACTGTATGGTCACAGATCCATAGGTACACAAACTACTCGTTTAGTCACATTATTAGCAAGCACACGTTTAAACAGCTGAAAGATAAGTTTCTAATCCTGAGTGTCAATTTGGATGAAAAATGGTCACATACAGAGAGAACATATGTGAACATATGTTCTTTTGTGCAACTACAGTACAGCAACTTCACCATAGCACTGTATTTTTTACCATAATACTGTCATTGAAACAGAAGAGTGCATAACCTAATTGTTCTAAATTTTTTAGTATTTTAAATTGATTGGTTTAGATGTCATCATATTTGTTGAATAAATAGTTAATGAATAAATTGTTTTGATATTGTGCTCATTCTTAATTTATTTAGACATTTTCCAATTATCCAACTTCAAAGTCAATTTAATCCTGCATCAAAAATTAATTGTTAGATCTTTAACTATTCAGTGATATCATGTCCGGTCTGTGATTGTTGTCTACATTCTGATTTAGCTGCTGCTCATTTGATGAGTGCAAGCTAGGCACAGAGTGGCTTCTGAGCAGAACTCGACACCGTCCAAAGATAGCTGTAATATGTGGCTCTGGACTTGGGTTTCTTGCAGAGAGCATTTCCAATAAGCAGGTCTTTCGCTATGAGGACATCCCCAATTTCCCAGTGAGCACAGGTATGTGTGGTCTTTGTAAATGCTTGAACTATACATATTTTACCTTGACTAAGACAGTCATACATCCCCAGATTTAAATTAGTTAGTATCGGAAAACTATTAGTATCGTATAACATCCATTAACATCCATTTCCTTGACCTTGACACCTACAGATTAAAAAAAACGAGCATTTTGGATTAGGTAATTTTTTGTTCAACATTTGGAATGTTGATTAAAAGTGCTGATTTTGAAATAAATACAAGAGTGTGTATTGTGACATAAACACATTCAGATGTGCAGAAAGAATATGAATGAAATCAACTAGTGGTATTACCCTCAAACTATACAGTAGTAGAGATATTAATCTTATGAAAATACACCTGTCACAGTATGGGACTGTTTAGAAAGCTCAGAGCCTGCAGTAAGGTACACAGGGGTCTGGCTGTGCCTCTCATTTTGTTATGGTTAACAAATCATGGCCAAGTCATGGTAAAATGAGCCATGAATTCATGAAAATGAATAACTACTGGTCATGAATAAAATATAATGACTTGGGCAAAAATAGTCCCTAATCTCTGCCAGAGGGGATTCTTATTATGATATCTTGGATACATTTAAATATTTATGTGGTGAAGTGAATAATCTTGATAAGTGTTAGAATGCACGTAATGATATTTGTGTGTGTACTCCATTCTGAGTTAATTAAATAAATGATGACTATAAAATGTTCCCTGTGGTTTATGGCTGTGCCAAACCAAAAGCAATAGCACGACAATAGATTTAGTAATCTTATTTTCCGTTCTGCTATTGGCCGAGGCCTTTCATTGTTGTCTGAAGCATATTGAGTACACTGTGATAATGGACCAGTATGTTTAAAAGTCTGATGTTCTAGCATTGAGCATGGTGTAGCATGGTTTATCATGTCAGGTCTTTGTATCCCTAATAATTTCCATAAAAATCAAGTAATCTTATAATAACTTAAACATTAACATTACATTAACTTAATCATGCGTTTTAAATGGCCTTTTTTATCTAACAATTATTGTACCCTAAAAATAACAGATATGTGCTTATTAAGCTGGCAATGAGCTGTTAATTAAGATTTTTATAGTTACAGTAAAGTAATAAACACCAGCAGCAGTGGTAATATTCCAGCCACTCTCGTATTACTGTGTGTTAGAGTTGCATTTTAACTGGCTGGGACTAGTTAGGTGGTAAAATACATTCTGCCCTTTCCCATTTAAATAAAAAGCTAATGATAGTAAACAATCAACTTAATGCCTTCTACATAGCAACAAATTTACTAACCATAATTAAAGCCAGACATATTAACTGATTAACTGGAGTTATGCTAATCTAGTGAAATTATTTAATTTCCTGATGTATCCTAAAAAATACTTCCAACAAATGCTTAGCATTTTATTTGGTGTTTCATTTATAGTTTTAAAATAACATATAAGCTTATTATAATCCTACTGTATTAGTCTGAGGAGCTTGTCCTCTAAAAATAACTCAACATGCAGACTTTATTGTCTATATGACTGGCAATGAAAATTGAGTACACCCTAAGTGAACATGGCAAAACTGTGCCCAAAGTGTTAATATTTTGTGTGAGCACCATCGTTATCTAGCACAGTTTTAATACTTCTGTGCATGCAATTCACCAGAGCTGCACATGGTCAGATCTCTCCAGAGATGTTCATTTGGGTTCAAGTCATTGCACTGGCTGGGCCGCTCAAGGACATTCACAGAGTAGCCACTCCTGTAGCCACTCCATTGTTATCTTGGCTGTGTGCTTAGGGTCATTGTCCTGTTGGAAGGTTGGCTGAGAAACACTGGAGCGCTTTCAGAGGGTTCTTGGACAACCCCTGACTAAGGCCCTTCTCCCCCAATCACTCAGTTTGACCAGGTGGCCAGCTCTAGAAAGAGTCCTAGTGGTTCCAAATTTCTGATGATGGAGGCCACTGTGCTTATTGGTACCTACAATGCTTCAGAAATTTTTCTGTGCCTTGACACTGAAGGTTGTGAATCCTTACTGTATGCACATGTAATTTTTTTTCTTTTTTTTATTTGCAAAGACTTCAAACAAAGATTTCAATTATATTGTTATTATGGGGTATTGTTTGTAGACTTTTAAAGAAAACACTGAATTTAATCCATTTTGGAAAAAAAACTGTAACTTAACAAAATGTGGAAAAATGAAGTGCTGTGAATAATGTGCGAACACTGCAAAGTCAATACTTTATCTCTTTCCTGTGTGCAGTTCCTGGCCATGATGGGCAGCTTGTGTTTGGTTACATAAATGACAAACCCTGTGTCTTCATGCAGGGCAGGTTTCATCTTTATGAGGGTTATTCTTTGTGCAAGGTGAGTCTGAACTTTTCATGGCCTTAATTTTAATGCCATAGCAGTCATTTGATGCTTATTAACATTAGATTACTTCGAATTTGACCTTTGAAATGGCTATAGATATGTTCCTAAACTATGTTGATCAGATTATAAGAAAGATTAACACCTGTCTGTAGTTTCGTTACCTGTGATGCATTGTGTATAAAATCCCTGTTTATAATCTTAAACCAGGTTGTCTATTGTTTTATTTCATCACACTGTATATGTCATTGGTTTGCCCATTTAAGCTCAACTCCTAATACCTGCAGGTAGATGTGGCATTTACTATACTGTAAGCTATTGACCCTGGCTCTCTCTCTGACTCCACAAGGACAATTGACTCGAGGGAAAGCTACTCCTATCTGCAAAACAGAATGGAGTTGGCACTTCGGGTATGGCTCATTAACTTTATCTGTCACAATCAGAAGCCCTGCTGCATAAATGTAGAGAGTACAACCAGAAGCTGCTGATATTGGAGAGAAAGAAACTGCGCTCTCCCAATGTCACTACAGACACAAGCATAAAGAGGGATAGTTGGGTTTGAGTGTAACATTATAAAAGCAAGGCTTAACAACAGAAATCAAGGGAATAGTTATTTTATAAGTGGCATAAACATCTTCAGTATGCTGTAGACACATCCTGTCCAATCTCCATTAGAGAAATAGTATAAGGTAATAATATCATCAGTCAGACCCCTTGAGTGCATACATGATGCTGTGATTATGCAATAATGCATATCCATTTAGGAATTAGGTTGAAGCATTAGACTACCATGTCACAGGCAATTTGTAAAATCATTTCTTAATGGCAATTAGCTTCTTGTCAATCTGTCTATTAACTTGTTGGCTTTACATAAGACAAAATAAATTGAGTTCTAGGCTTGCTTAGCTTGGGTCACCTGAGAGAGAAGCTCTGAAAATTTCACTTGCCTATCCAGAGGAATCATTTAAGGGTGGCACAAGGTGTCAAGGACTTGCTTTTTATTAAATGGAGGGATCGACATCCTCCAGAAGTGCAGAAGAACTGCAAGAGTAATTGCACCTCTGACAATATGACACCACACATTACAATCAGACGTCACTGCCAGAATGTGTCTCTAAAGCTGGGCGAGAGCACTTCACTCTTAATGCAGGCTTAGGCATTAAATCATTCCATTGCCTGTCTTATTCAGTACCAGCATTTCAAGGGGCCATCTCTGTGAAAACGGTATACATGAAGCCTCCTAACTGGTAAAGTGCTGACCTGATTCAAAATTTCTGCAAGGCTTTAGTTTAAGATCAATATTACTAAGATTTGTAAGGATGAAGAAATTTTTAAGCAATGTAATTACACTTAAAGCTTTTATTAAAGCTCAAGAGTTTTATCTCGAGCTGCAGTAAATTACTTTTTATTGAAAACTATTTAAATGTGACAGAACTGTTTATCATTAAAGCGCTGTGGAATTCTATTGTGGGATTTTTGTAGAATCCTGATAATGTCATAACTGTTCATAGCTGGAGTTCAAAAGAGAAATATTGGTTCTACTCTTTGGATGGAAGGAATGGTCCTCCTCTCACACTGGTGCTATAGAGTGGAATTAACTACTGTGTGGGCATTGACAATTACTAAATATGGAAAGAAATTTACTAAAAATAATCATTAGCATGTTGTTTTTCTGCAAACCTAACACAAGCAACTCTAATTTTGACTGACAGTGCACCTTGATCATCTGCACCCAGAGAGATTTGAAGCAACTACTCTTCGTTGGAAATAAAAATATATTTTTTCTGGTTTAGATGCTAATTTTCCTAAATGCTGCACCAACAATCTGTATTTGTTTCACTCTCTAATGAAGAGATTTCATGAGGACTCTTTAATATACAATTTAAAGCTGAATACACCATTAGACTCTAAAATAATGGAGCATTTGTCAAGCATGATTGTGTTGTGAAGTAGTGAGTGAATAAGCAGACCACTCCTTCAATCAGTTCATTTGCTATACTGTTTGGCAAATATATCTCTCATTTCAGAGTTTAGAATAAGTTTTAGAATAAGAAGGATATGCTAGCATGAGGCTTGCCTTATTTCCAGGTTACAATTTAATGCATGCAGTAACACACATGCAAACATGTACATAACTTCATTAAGTCAGCTCTTCTTTGCTGACAGATGTGTTGTTGTGGGTAATTGGATAACAGTGTTTCTAGCCCTTCACTGACCCCCGGTTATGTCAATTAGTAAGGCATTTTCACAGAGCTGATGCAGTTAGTGTTTGAATACACTTTCTTTATTTCTGCATCTTAAGCTTAATTGCACCATCATTGCCCTGGAGAAAAAGTACAAGAGAAAAATACAGAGTAAATAAAGGAAGTTGTTAGCTTTGTAAGTGGGATTGAGCTCCATCACACAATTGAGAGATGTTTAGAATTATTAACCGTTAGTTCCGACTGAGCAATGTGATTGGATGAGAGTCATTCCATGAGTGGTGATAATAGATGGTAACAGCACTGAGATGTTTAACCCTGTGTATCCCTCCGCATCACAGGTGTTCTAATAACCATTAATTATACTGTCAGTTGCAGCATGGATAAAAGTAGTTCAGTATTGATGAGAGAGCAACTGCTTCTAATTACTTCTACAAAGCTAACTAGCTTCTAACGCAAGGCTGAATCCCAAATCTTTCTCCAACCCCTGATCAAGAGCCCTTGTTGGTGTGTAAGTAAATGGATTATACACCCTAGTGTGCTAACTTTCCATTTAACACTATATGGGATTCAACCTGGAAGTTAACAGAGCTCATATTTTAAAGAAGAAGTGGAATATAAAGAGAAACTTACAGTACATGATTTACAGAACTGTCCATCACCAACATGGTATATTATTGCTTACCGTTTGGCTACATAGTACCAGTAAGAATTCAAAACTACTTTCATCTCTGTTATTTACACTAACTGTTGGTTGCCAGATCTGCCAGTCGCAGTCACAGAAGGTTGACAGCGCAAAATGACTGGTTAAATCAACAAACAAATCATAATATGTTAATAATAAATGGTGTTTGTAGAACTGTTGTATAAAAGCAGTTTCAGAATTGAGATTATGCTGTTGCACTGAATATCAGCATGGCTGTGAAGCCTTGGTGACTATGACCGTATCACAGCCATGCTGATATCCAGCACATCAGCACTTGCTCTTATGTAATATTGCTTAATATACGCATCTTACTGTAGTTCTTAGTGCTATTTTCTTTACAGTGAATATAAGAACAATTGAAGAGAATATAACCTAAAAAGTGGAAGCCTTTTTAATCGAACATTTGTAAAACGAGTGTTTTCTTTCATAAGGAAAGCAAAATTTGGCTTTTTCTACTGCTCATTGCTATTTTGTATAAACAAACTAACATATGAACACGCTGTAGGTTGTTAATTAATCACTATGAATGTTAATTTACTGTACCACTGGGGATTTTGCTGTGTACTACTGCTAATATAATGGCACACACTCATAGCTTGAATCTAGAATTCCTAACAATTATTTAATATACAAGTCTTCTCCTGTCAAAAAGGATTCTAATGATAATAACTTTAGCAAGCTAAGAATGTTTAGCAATCTAAAGGACTGCTGAAAAATAAGCTATGGGCCAGATCACAGATTTTTGATAGAGATTTTGTATACAAAGTCTTACAGACACATGTGATTGCCAGTCTTGTCCTTGCTTAATTGCTACTGTATTAATTGACTGTCAATGAAAAAGGTTTTTAAGCCGTAATGGTGTCTAATTTATTTTGGAGTACTGATTTGGGGAAAAAATGTATTGTATAAAGTGCTGGTTGAGCATAAAATGTAATAACATTCCTGTCAGATGCACCCTCCTGCCTTCACTAAGCTTCATTAGGTTATCAGGTGCATTATTCATCTCTCTTCCTCATTCTCTCTGTCTTTTACTGTCATGCTCTCTGAGTGGCACAAACTGTAATAGCCTTGTATCTACAATCTGCGCTTATCTCTTTTAACATCACTAAAGCTTCCTTTTAGCTTTCCCATGCTCACAGCTGCAGCTGCTCTATCTCTCTCTCTCTCTTTCTCTCTGACACAAGATAAGGATTTAATAGAATTAAACAGAGGGGTAGGATTACTTAAAATGTAAGGACGATGTGAAACAGCACTTATAATGCTTTTCCCGCCACAACCCACAATGGTAATATATAATTAGAAATAATAATAATAATATTTGTAGTTTTACACACACACACACACACACACACACACACACACACACTTTTCATTTGCAACTATCTCTAAGGTTTACAGAGAACTGTCTGAAAAAAAAAAAACTTCAGTTCCTTCAGACCTGCAGTTCTCTGGAAGAAAATGCCTTGTTGATGCCAAAGGTCAGAGGAGAACAGCCAGACTTGTTTGAGCGGATAGAATGGCAACGGTAACTCAAATAGCATCTTGTTACAACCAAGGTAGTCAAAAGCAAGTCTGTGAATGCACAACACTAATAATCAGTAGCAGATGGGCTACAGCAGCAGAAGGCCACACTGGGTGCCACTTATACAAGCTAGGAAAAGGAAACTGAAACTATGGTTTGCATGAGTTCACCAAAATTGGAAAATTTAAAATTTGAGAAACATTGCCTGGTCTGAGGGGTCTCGAGGTACGCTGCGACATTTGGATGGAAGAATCAGAATTTGGCGTAAACAACACAAAAGCATCTATCCTTCCCTGTATCAGCATTTCAGGCTGCTGCTGGTCACGTAATGGTATGGGGATCATTTCTTGGCACATTTTGACCCACCTAGTACCAAGTGAGAATCATTTTAACACCATAGCCTATCTAAGTATTGTTTCTGATCATGTCTATCCATTTATGTCCAAAGGATAATGTGCTATCTCGCAAAGCTATAATAATCTCAAACTGGTTTCTTAAACATGACAATGAGTTCACTAAACTCAAATTGCCTCTACAGTCACAGATCTCAATCCAATAGATGGGATGTAGTGGAGCGGCAGATTTGCATAATGGATGTGCAGCGTACAAATCTATGTGATGCTACCATATCAACATGGACCACCTTGTTAAATCTATGCTACAAAGCCTTAAGGTAGTTCTGAAGGCAAAAGGGGGTCCAATTCAGTACTAGCAAGGTGTCTCTAATTATATTATATTAGAAAAATGTTAGAATTCTTCCTACCTTGAGCTGTTTGTGTCCTTGTCCAAATACATATGACCTGGCTATATTTCTAAGATATTTTCATTGTTAGCATTTTGAATTGATGAGAAAGGGCCAGGTAAAACGTGATATGAGTTTGCATGTTGATTAGATGATAGTTAGAATCAGAAGACATTTAGCAATGGGTGTATTTCATTGCATTTTGATTTTGGATGAAGCTAAGAATTGTGTCTTTTAATTGATTACTGGCACCAGGAACATGAACAAACAAAGTACTGTAAAAAGGTCAGTTTTTTAATTCAGGTTGTCTTTAGAGTGCAGTGAGAGGCACAATGGTACTGTGGATAGCGTGTACCCCCTGACAAATCCATGGTCCCTTGTTTGTTCCTTTAGTTTACACCTGTGACACTACATGCTAGATGTGAATAGTTTAACATGTTCTGCAGGGGTTTATGTGGAGTTCTACTGTTATCCTAAACATCCTAAAACATGTACATAGTTGCATTGACTAAATTACCCTTTTCTGTGTCAAAGTGTGTGAATGTGTGCGCTTATTGCTTAATGACTGGGACTCCCACCTGGGGTAAATCCTCCCACCTTGCACCCAGTATTACTACCACTGGCTCCAGATCCATGACCAGGATAAAATGTTATTGAAGGTGAATAAATAAATTTAGAGTATGGAAATAGGAGGAGAATTGTCTAAATATGCTATAAACCTTTATACCAAAAATATATTATTTATATATATAATCCCAATAACTCAATACAGTATACTGTACTATTCTCAGCTTTGGATGACCGCAAGATGGTACACAATTCATGTTGGAAAACACTATAGAAGAGACTTTGGTTGATCGACATGGGCATGTTCTTGTGAAACTATAAGGGGTGTCCAAGTCAAATCACAACTTGTGATGAAATTTCTCATTCTTACAACAGTAAACTGATTAATATTTATAAAAGGCCTCAAGGACAGTACAGTGACGAGAGTCTTAGCTGCAATAAAACATCTGAATGGTGCAAACACTTTAAAGAAGGACATATACTCAGCAAAAAAAGAAACGTCCTCTGACTTTCAACTGTTTTTACTTTCAGTAAACTTAATGTGTAAAT
>JAOVVB010000046.1:15079171-15096689 GCA_028570985.1 Heterobranchus longifilis
AAGCATGATTATATAAAATAATGGCAGATAATTTAGCATATTTAGGAGCATTTGTTTCAAGCATAAACATAATTACACCGGTCAGTGAGGCATTCTCAAGATGTGTGTCTATTTTTGGGTCCTTAAGGTAGCAGTTATTAGTATGCATAGAGTGTGTCCTGTCTGGATATCACCTCCAGCACTATTGGAGCTCTTGGCTCTGGCTTCACCACAATGTATTAGTTTGTCCCTGAATAGGGCGAATTCTGCGATGCTGATGACAGCACCTCTGATCCTTATTGACTGGCAGCTTCAGGTTGCACACTCACCTCCCTCCTTCCACAATGTAGTTTGCTGGGATATCTGAATACCCAGAAAGAGATTTGGCATGAAAGAAGACAGCACATACTCATTAGCAGAACTATGAGGTGTCTCAGAGCAGGCTGGCATGCTGTTGACACATTTGAGACACATCTGGTTTGGCCATATATTGTTTCTCCTGATTAATTTTCCCCCATTAAGCTCTTCCCATCGTTCTGATGGAACTGGCAAAGAGTCACAAGACTGCATTCAGGTTGATAATGACAGTGTGTGATGAATGATACCTTCTCTGTGATGCGTACGGCAAGCAGTTTCACATCATTAACATTATCAAGACCAGCTTGGCTTTTCAAACCAGTAAACTTAAGTTATTTACTTTTTAACCTCATTTGTTTGTAGCATGGAATAAGCAGAATAACAGCTGGTGTGGCATTGGTCTGACTCTGTGCAAAACCAATCAGCAATGCCTGCTTTCTCTCATTCCTTTATCACAGAGAGTTTGACAGGAAGCATTTCTAATTACTGAATGAAGATTAAAATGGCATGGCAGTAAAATGGCATGCTAACTGACTATACAGTGTTTCTGAGAAACATGTGTGTTTACATCCATTCTTGGTTTCTTTGTCTCCTCCAGGACAGGAATGGTTATATGGATGAGAATGAGCTGGATGCCCTGCTCAAAGACCTATGTGAGAAAAATAAAAAGGTGAGACTCTATTCCACAAACTGTCTAAAATATATTTCCTTTAGCAGATTACATTTTTGCCATTTCATGGATAGGCTTGTTCTAACACAATTTTTTAAAGTAGACTCATAAAAACATACTAGCATTGGCCAAAAACCCTATCTCCTACTTTGTGTGTGCCCTGCATACAGATGTGTTACTACAGCAGTACTTGGACATGGCATGGCTTTCTTAGGTTCTTAATATTTTTCAAAAATTCAGTACCTATTTATATAAAGATTTGTGTACTTTTTCCTTTATATGAACTTTTAATAAGAGCTTTTATGTAGTCTTACTTAGCACTTTATGAGGCACACCTGTACACCTACTCATTCATCATTCTACTGTATTAAAATCATACAGATACAGCATCAAGTAATATTCACATCAAACATCAGAAATCTCAGTTATTTAGAAAATGGCATGATAGTTGGTACCAGATGGGCTGGTTTGAATATTTCTATAACTGCTAATATCCTGGGATTTCTTTCATGTACAACAGCCTCTAGGTTTTACTTGTTGAAATGTTGAAATAAAAAAATCAGTTGAGCAGCAGGTATGCAGAGAGAATTATCGAAGAATCACCAGACTGGTTTGAGCTGACAGAAATTCTACAGTCAGATAAGCACTCTATATAATTGTGGTGAGCAGAAAAGCATTGCACATTGGACAACACATCTCATCAACACATCACACTTTGGGGTTGCTACAACAGCAGAAGAAGACAGCCAAAACTGTACAGTTGAAGACTGGGAAAAAAATAGCATGGTCTGATTAATACGATCCTGGTAGACTCAGAATTTGGCACCAATAACATGGTTCCATAGACCCAACCTGACTTGTTCCAGCATTTCAGGCTGGGGAAGGTGGTGTAATGATGTGGGGAAATTTTTTTTTTTTTGTATTTAAAATGTAATTTTTTTGTATGTTTGTTTATTTCTACATTTTGGGCCTGATTAACCCAATCAATCATCATTCGAATGCCACAGCCTATTTGAGTATATCACTTCAGGGCCACAGTTTTCCCAGCTTCTACTTTCAGTATAAAAATGGAGTTTTGCCTAACCGTAGGCTGCATCACATACATGCATTATACAGTACATACAGTAGATATTCTTAGTTGTCAATTTTTAAGGTATCTTTATATCAGTTGGCCTTTCCCCAGTCCTATCTACCATATATGTATACATATATACTGACTGTATACAATTACAGACCGTATAGCATTTATTGTATAGCACTTGTCAGTCCATCTTTACTGCATTCACCAGCGATAAAAAAGATAATGAAAGGATCAGTGCTGAGCAGATTTTATTTAGATTTGTGAAATATCCGTAGCACCGCAGTAGCACAGGTATGGTAGTTATATTCTTAAGCACTCTGTGCTTGGGGTCAGTGGTGACTCGATCGGTTAGGAAGCTGGGGTTCAAGCCTCAGCGCCGCCATGCTTCCACCCTTGAGCAAGGCTCTTAACCCTATCTGTCTCCAGGGGTGCTGTATCCTGGCTGACTGTGCTCTGACCCCAGCTTCCTAACTGGGATATGCACAAAATGAATAATTTCATTGTGCTGTAAGGTACATGTGACAAATAAATTAATCATTAATTTTTTATTCATGGTTACTTGAGCAGATATTTGTATATTGTTGGTGCACCATTTGGGTGCATAGTTAAAGACTAAAGCTCATTTTCAGCATGCACTGTGATCATTAATCATGCTCTAGCTTTTCATCAAGGTGAAAATTTTGGTTGAATGGTTTTCAATCATGCAGTGACACTGAGGTGCTTAATCTGAGCACAACACTCACTAATATGGCATTGCCAGTGTCACTTCATCCATATATTATCTGTTAAGCTGTGATTCTGCTTCACTAATAGACCATTAGGAGGAGGGTTGACATACAGTATGATGGATGGATGTTGATACTTATTGTGCCTTATAAGACTTTAGGCTGATTTTAATGTTAGTAAGGTCAGTAACGTTAGTGAGATATAAACTGCTTATTAATGCAGACCTTCTTATATCTGACAGGTTCTAGAAGTCAGCAAAATCCCTATATATAAGAAGGCTATCATGGCCCTGTCTGATGGAGGGAAACTGTACAGAACAGAGTTGGCGCTGGTGTTGTGTGCTGAAGACATGTGAGATTCGTCGAGCAGTTAACGTCCGTCAACCTCCTACATCCTCTCCATCCACATTCCACCGCCAGCAAAGCTGTCTGCTCACTCTTCATGTGAACATAGCTAAACACTGGATGTATTTCTGTTCATTTGAGGAAAGTGTAATGTACAGGCTGAGTCTATGTAGGTACACAGACCTAAAACTGATGCCACATACTTTTCAATCTATTGTTTCTATACCGTTTCTAAATGTACAGATTTTTGTAAAGGCAAGATTATTACATTACTTAAAACGACCAGAATCATGAATGTTGTCACACCCAGAAAATGAGACATTTCCCCAAAATACAGATACTCCGTGTGTATTAACTATATTCTGATCATAATTCAACACAGAATCAGTAAATCATTTCATAATAAAATTGATCTACCTTATAATATAGCCAAAGCAATAAAGTGGTAGAGGAATGTGGATGGGATGAAGCTGTACAATAGGAAAAATACTTGTATGTAAAATGCAGCAGGCTGAATTTCTGTTCGCATTGCATGTTTGCGACTGAAGGCACATCTTGCTGTAAGGCATTTAAGATTCCAGCAAGATTCTATAAGCACATACCACATCTATATGACCTGCATTGCACCAGCCGACTCTCCAGTCTCATATTTCCGTATTTGCACTGTAATGAATGATGTGCTGACCCCAGTGACACTGTGTATCGGGATATTGTACTTAATAAAGCACTATCTGAACTAATGGTGAGTTGTGGTTTGTTTGCATGGAAATAACATTGATATTTTCTTTTGGTATTAGACAAACTAGCACATGCAACTAAAAAACTATTTTATGTTGCGTTACATGTTAACACGTTATTTCCTAATTCTAGTTGAACACACGGTCAGGGGTTGGATTCCTGCTTCAGGTCTGTGTACATGGAGTTTGCATGTTCTCCCTGTACTACGCTGCTTAGACGCTGAAAAACAATAAACCTCCTGTCCAGGGTGTATCCCACCTTGTGCTCAAAGTCTCCTGGAATAACCACCAGGGACCCCCACAACCCTGTACAGGATAAGCAGTATGAATGAATGAATGAATGAATGGAAAAAATAATTAGAGAAAATAAGTGTTGAGATATTGGTGCACCAGTGTGCAGCAAAAACAGTAATTCCAAGTTGACAATGCTCTATGCTTGTTTTTGAGTTACTAAATTTTGGATTAAATCTATTAAAAATTAGGGAGTCAAACAGACTAATAACTATAGGAACATAACAAATATAATCACTTTGACTCATCCTGTTTCAAAGAGCCCACTTTGTGAATCATGGCTCTAACAGAATTTGTTAAGGTAAGGTAATAAATAGTAGGACCACTGTGGAAATGCAATCTAAAGAAAAAAAACAATCCATGATCTTATCTTATAATTGACCTGCTGATTCTTACAGATTTGAACGTTACAGACATATCTTATCTTGAAGGCTTACTGCAAGACTTGTGTTCCTTCCTACCAAAAGAAACATTGCATCTATGAGAATACACCCACAGTAAAAGTTTAATTCATACTTTTGGTAAAATGTGAGATAGTATGAAAAAAATGGGAATTCACCTCTGATCCATTCGACAGCATTAACAAGATCCGTCTCTCAATCTGTCCCAGCAATATGTTTGTAGGATGATCCCAGTTAGAGATTAGACATTGTCAATGCTTCTCAATTAAAGTTTCAAATACACTGAGATCATAATTTAGATCAAAACCTATTGCAATGCGTTAAAAGGTCATTTGTGCTAGTCCAAACTTTAACTTCCCTCTAAACAGGAAACAGATCTAAAGTAATTTAAAAGAAAGAATCAATTGATACTTCATTGATAGGCAAAATAAAGCCAGTGGACACAATGGATGTTTGGCAATCCCTTTCAGGAACATAATTTTTTCCTGCATTTTCTTTTTTACTTCTACAAAGAACGAATTGAAAATTTGTGAAGGCAACAGCACATGTAATTTGTAACACCATACAGAAGTACTAAAACCTAATATCTATAAGTTGCAATTTTCTCACACGAATGGAAAATTTGACTTAAAAGATTAGTAAATTTGTTTTCTCATTTATTATTTTGTAAAGTATATAACTAGTGAAAATACAGTTTTCAGATGAATCCTGCAGCAATTTGTGTCTGTTAATACGGTTTACTGTTGATATAGTCTTATCATCAGAGAATTTTAAAGCAGTTTAAGAAGTTGCTGAACATCTTGATTGATATGAATCCCAGTGGTTTTAGCTATGAAGTGGATCATCGAGCATTTAAGAGCCCTTTGTGCCTCTGATCATGCTCTCCATAATAGCCCACTGATCTTGTGTGACCTGACAGGTTTAAGAAAAAAATAAGAATAAAATAAATAAATAAATATATAAAACATAATGGCAACAGTTTTTTCTAAAAGTCCTAAAACCTCACCTTACAGAGCGAATTGAATTCCCCAGCCATAAACACATATTCACCACCATCCATTCTAATGACCTACAAGAAATCCATAAATAAGATACAAGGTCAAGAATGAACACTTGTTTCCATGAAGTTTCATCATGACAATTTGACAACTACAGTATAGTCTACTTAAAGTGCACTCTTTCTCTGCCTCCCACAACCTTTGTGTGTTTCCTGTCAGAGGGCACAGAGGAAGGTTTTACTATGTATTTGGCTCTATCACACTGTAGCTGAAAGAGGAGCCGTCCTAAGGGAAGCTGTTAGGTGAGCTGCAGTCTAAAGAGACAGCAGCTCTGTCCCACAAGGTCAAAGCACACTCACCGCACCCGACACCCAGCTGGCATAATCGCTGCAAAGGTAGGCAGCCAGATTGGCAATCTCCCCTGAAGTACCAAGCCGACCTACTGGTATCTTCTCGGTCATTGACTTCTCAAACACACCCATGGGGTCCAAGCGGCTAAAAGCACCCTTCAGAATATATAGAAGAAAATGATAACCTTAAAAAAAAAAAACAGATAGCCATCAAGACAGTTTGCTGATCACAGGGAATATGAAACTGTGCTTTAAAAGAAAAAGCCATAAAGAAACAAAGCGGTCAACATGATCATCAAGAATCTGTGAATCTGTATCACACAATAACCATCAAGGTGTGAATGCTGCCTCATCTTGCAAATACTCAATTTCAGATAATCATACTCTTGCACACAGTACCTTGGTTTTGATTGGCCCGGGCTGAATAACATTAAACCTCATGCCGTATCGTCCCCACTCTGCCGCCAGAGACCTGCAGATACAAAAGGAATCAGCTCAAATAATCTTCTGTGGCTCTCATTCAGACAAACATGTAAACAAAAACGTATACACATTCTCACACACACACACTTCAGGATACCATTTACTTTTCCAATAACGCATAAAGGCAATGGAGACACATTGGTAGTGAAAACAAAATTTATCAGGCTGCTTTGGGGGTCAGGCCAAGGTAAATTGATCCATTTGTTTAAGCTGTTTGCTTAGACCAGAAAATCCAATCTACTCAATCTATGATGCTGGATGGGTTGTGGGGGAAATGCAAGGGCAGTGCCTTAGAATTTTACCATGAAAAAGATAACTGAAGAGTCCATTTTTGGGTCTGAATTTCTCCCAGGAGTCATTCTCTTAGGTTATATACTGTAAGTGTTTTTAGCAATGAGACTATGCAGGGCAAGCTTATCAGCAATACAGTACATAATAAGCTTGAACTCTCATTAGGTGTAAACTACCTATTACATCTGCTACTACATGGTATATATTAAAAATATATATATTTTTTTTCTCTAGCTGAAATCTAGAAAATTTCAGATGGTTCACATGGATATCATTAACGGCATCAGTGCTTGACTGCAGACACAACACCCTACTCTGTCTCTCTGGACGATCTGTGGAGACTTCAACCATTTCTATCCTAAAATCTTCCTACTTTTCACCAGTTTGTCAAATGTTTCACCAGAGGGCACATAAGACTTACTGGATGCAAATGTTAGAAACACATACAACTCTATTGCAACTTCCCTACACAGCAGATCAGGGCACAATCTTTCCCTGCTCGAACCCAGCCACACACTAGCTGTCAACATCTGACAGTTAAACAAACAGTTAGGAAATGGACTCCGGATGCAGTAGAGACTGTGTGGCTGTTAAAAGATCACAGAATGAGATGTACTCTGTGATCTGCATGCAGAGGACATTAACCCATGTGATGACCTAGATCCATTTCTGTGTTAAAAACATAATTCCAACCAACTGTTTTCCACACAACAAACCAGGTTATTCACCTGAAGGACAATGATAAGCACAGAAAGAACTAAAAGTTAAGGTAAAAATTGAAATGGAAAGGAAGGTTCAACACCAAGCATGTGAGATGTGATATGCCTTCAAGAACTGCAATGAGCAAAGTATGGAAGTACTTTAGGACCAATTATTTAACCAGTTTAACACTATGAAATACTACATCATCCCTTTTAACTGAACTTGTCTGAAACTCACACTTGCTTGTTTTCTTGACTACTCAAGATACCTAACTCAAGAAACACCACCAAATGCACATGGAAGGGGTGAAATCCTACAGATACCTTGAAGTCCATCTAGACAACAGATTTTATTAGACATGTAACTCAGAAACAACAATAGGTATGCAATAGGTTGTTAAGTGGCATCAAAGCATGTGATGTCACAAGGTTATACTCACTAGGAAAGCAGGACAGGTCACTGGGACCAAATCCGGACTCCTTAGAATTAGTTTTGGGACTATGCAGGGCAAGTTTATCAGCAATACATAAGAAGCTTGAACTCTGTGGAGACTTCAACCATTTCTTTCTATCCTAAATTCCTCCTACTTTTCACTTTTTAGGGATAAACTGCTGCTAATTATAAACTTAGAAGAAAAAGCAGAACAGCAGAAGGTCCTTAAACGCCCCCCCCCCCCCCCGGCCCCGCCTCACCTTCTGCCACACACAATCACTGAACAACTCATCCACTTAGAGTTTATTTGTTTAAAAAACACAACAACCTTTATTTTAGCTTATATTGCTCTGTAGTTATCTACTTTACATCTATAATAATGTGTTAGGTGCATCAGTAATATTTTCTCACTTTATACAAAGAAACATTACTGAACAGTGTGTTATTGCTGACATTTTCTGTACATTATGAACCATGTAAATATAATTCCACATCTAAATCGAACCAAAATCTATAAGGGATCTCAGGCAAGGAGAGCAAATGCAAAGATAAAGATCCCCATTAATCATGGTGATGTTTGCTCCACCCCAATACACACAGGTGAGGGGAAATGCCACAGCCATCATTACATCAACACATGCACAGAATTTAAAATAAGATTAAAGGGCAGCATTTAATTATGACAATGCAGCCTAAGGAGGGGCATGTGGGGTCAGATCATGATACTATACCTGAAAAAAGAAAAAAAAAATCTAAATAGACCCTCAGAGTGTACACTATAAATAGATGTACATCTCCTAAATCACCAATGAAGTCATCTAATGTGTGTAAAAATACCTTCTTTTTTTTAAATACCTTTTTTTGATTTAAGCCATCAATTCACAATTTTTTTTAATTCAAACTAACATTTCAAATTAAACAATCCAAATTAAATCTAAACTGAAATTCCAATTTTAAAAAAAAACATGCTAATAAACATATATTATGTGTGACACACTAAATTGTTTGTCTAAATATGTTTTGCAGACCTAATCCTATTCTGCAGGCTGAAAAGAATTGTGACCTAGCTGTTCCTGTGATTTCCTGGTCAGAAAATGGCAGAAATAAGAAATGTATACCAAAACTCTCCAAAATTAATCTAGTTCCTTTGCTCATAGATGTTGACATTCTCAACATTTTAAAGATACTGTATAAACAGTTTGACTGCAAAACATGATAAATGCCATTTTTAGGCTAAATCTATATTTCCTCAGGCACAAAAGAAAACATTTTTCATTACCCCCCCAAAAAAACAAGCTTTTTATGGTACTGTATATGAAAGAAAATCATGTTAAGGGGTAAGGGGGGTCAGAACATGATACTATACTTGGAAAAAGAAATATTAGACCTAAGAGACATTAGATCATGCAGAGGGGCAAGTGGGGTCAGATCATGTTACTATACCTGGAAGATATATGCATTATGTGGGGAGCAGTTTTATTTTATACATCTGATTACACTGACACCAGCCAGGATTTGAACTCTATTGTAGCCATACAAGCCACACAGACATTCAAGCGGTCAGTTGAATCCCAAACAAAGATCATATGGTGCACACTTCTAGTATGGTAAGGTGCTCCTGTCAGCTGATACTGTTTATTTAAAGCTTTTGTATTGCTTCTCGGCAACTTCAACAATTTATGTAATTACGAAGTTTTTGTGTGCATCAAATCTAAGCACTTTTCCTTGTCCCAATTTGGAGCAAGTGCCAGTTTGCATGAGTTTGTTTTTTGTTTGTTTATTATTAAACTATCAATACTAATAATATAAAACATTTAACTCACACATAACTGCAGTCATCCATTGAGAAAAACTGCAAGAGGTGGATTAATAGCATTTTACTAGAGCATATACAAATTCACACTGATCTTACTAAAATAATTTAGTTTTTTTTTTTACATCTTTATGAATCAAAGTAACCAGGCACAAAGCTTGTACCTCTTTTTTTTTTTTCTTTCTAAAAACTTTTTTAGAATGTCATTTTGTAATCAAATTGTTGTTACACACAATGTTATTATAAAACCTGGCCAGTAAAAAGCTAAACTACTTAGATGCTGTAGTTTCACTGCTGGGCTAAATGGATGGGTATCAACCATAATCTTCAAAAACCTCTAAAACATTATTAATAAATGAACAAAATATTTTTTGAGAGCAGTTACCTGTATACTAGCACTCAAACTGTATTGGTATTTTCAATCAAACTGAATAGGTAGCACACAAGTAACAAGAAAAACTAAGCAAGCCTTGTTTACCAGAAAATTAATCTAACAAAAAAGATCATTAAGAAAACTTTTATACTAGTTTTATACTAATGCAGTCCTCTCTTTTCGTACATACTGAATTACAATGCTAAATGCAGCTTTCGCTATCAGCACATACGCAGCAATTCAATGAAATGACAGGTTATTAATGACACTGCATACAGTGATAAGGTGGAACAATAAATAAGCTTCAAGTACAACAGAAACCACAAAAGTCCTCAAGGTTTAGATAACAGAGAACAGATTGGAAAATAGCAAGCTCTCATTGCTGCATATTTAATGCTCAAACATAGGAAATAAAAAAAACATTTAGCATATCAAGATCTACAGTATTTCTATCAGACTGTAGACATGGTACTGACAAAAATTTAATTGTAATCACGGAAACTGCAAGAGGTTCCGAGGCCCTTGATATACTGGGCCCCTATCTTGATGAAGCCAACCCTTTTCAATTGACAAAGCATTTGTAAGCATCCACATTTACTCCCTCTTTTATGGGACTCATTTGTGGGGATCCTTTTAGTGACAACGAATTTCCACGCATCAACTTATTAATGCTTTTTATACAACCACCACCACCATGCAACTGTTATATCGTTAGTATACTATTCATGTTTTTAAACTGTTACTACTGTATATCTATATTATTTGGTTGTTAATGAAAGTGTGCATAAACTTTACCTTAGCTGGGTTACCTACTTGCACATTGCTTCCACGCCTGCTTTAGCAGATGCACTCGGCATGACAAACCCAGATCCACTCTCAGCATATATGGTGGTGATTGCTAGAAAAGCCGCACCTGAAAACACCATTTGTAATTTAACTCCGAAACCAAGCAAGCCAGCTGTGCTAGAGCTTAAATTTAGAAACAGCCAAGGATCACTAGAATAAAAAAGCTAATTGGATTGAAACCTACAAATCAAATCTACAGCAGGTGTTACTGGAAGGTTTTATGTTTCCTACCAATTTCTAGCATTGAGTTGCGGAGCAACTAAACAAAACACATAACAGTTCACAGCTTTTGCATATGTATTGTATCACAGGAGTGCATATAAGTCATCAAATTGTACCTCTGTATCTGTATTAAAGATATTCTGATGTGTTTTAGTCTTTGACACAAAATAAATCTAGACTATATTGAAACTAGATTACCACAGGTAAAAGTGGCCCTGTTTCTTCTTTTTGCACATGTGTGACTGAAATCTGTGTCCTCCATAACAATATGAACAGCACAACTTACATGAAATCTGATCTTTTCAATTTATGATTTGGCCACTTCCATATGTGATCCTAAATCAGATACAGGACTAAATTGCTTTGCAAACTGACCCGAGTCTGAACAGTCAAATAGGACTTCATGTGACAAAGGAAAGATAAATTGTCAGATACAGGTTACATTGAAATCATAGTATAGAGTAGACAACAGGAAAAATCAGACCTGTTCAGTAACTTATATATGGGCCACTGTTTTGGTGTAAACCTAACCATAAATTCAACCAACACTTCAAGAAATCTATTTAAAAATCAATTCAAATCATCTGATAGTGCTGGCCTGTAACTATGGCAGTGATTCTCACTTAGCAACATAGGTAACCAGAATAAACACAAACTAATAAACATGCTGTTTATTAAAATTCAGGTGAAGTTCAGGTGAAGTGCAATATATTCATAACTGGTCCAATTTTATATAATAGATCACTGCGTGGCTTACTGGACAAAAAAATCTCCTCTGAAAATGATCAGATATTGGATTGAAAATAAGAGCCTAAAATACAGCGCTTCAGGAAAACTACTTCTCAAGACTACAATAAAATACAAAAAACTCTGGGTCTTTGTAAGAAAAAGATAAAGAAATAGGGGCTCAATACTGCAAAGTACTGTAGATCACGTGTCACTTTCCTAGCGTCTTTAGTGCTGTGTACACAGGTCAAGACATTAACTTTTAAACTGCCATTTGTGGGGGTTTTTTTCCAGGAACATCACAAGTGTTTTTTTTTTTCAAAAGAATGGTGAGGGAACCACAGTCTATGTGGACTTAAAGCACAAGCTTGTTGGATTGCAACACTGCAACCTAATTATATACTGCCATCTTGTGGTTGGACATTGCAATCAAAACTTTTTTATTGGTCAAAATTACATATTTCAGAAGTTATGGGCTATACTCTTAGATACTAATAAAATAAGGAACAACATAAACACTGTCAATAAGCAAACTAAATTGCATGCACATTAAATATTAAAAACACCCAAATCATCTTAATGTACTGATTCTAACCTTTCTGAGCTTTGATTAGTCGTTTCCCAATGTCCAGTGTGATGTAGGCTGTGCCATTCAGAACTATGTCTGTTATGGTTTTCCATGCATTGGCCGAGAGCTTTTCAGAAGGAGAAATGAAATTTCCCGCAGCATTGTTGATTACCACCTGAGAACGGAAGAACACACAGGGTTCAAATGATTTCAAGACATGCTCAACTTAACACTCATATTTTTTGCCTTAATACAAATTCAGTTTCAAAAAGGGACCCGTAAAAATTTCCAAGCAGCTGAGAATGGGACCTACGTACATCAGGAAGCCCAACATCAGTGACAAGCTGGTCTATGGCAGCCTTTACAGAGGCCGGGTCCCTCACGTCACACTGCACAGCATGCACCTGCAACAGGCACCGTACTGCTCAGCATTACAGGTGTAAACAATCATTAATTCAAACTGAAGCACTGGGCTTAGTATTAACAATGAGGCAAATTATAAAAATAAATCACATTTTATTGCACTGAATCAATGCCTGCTTTTAAAATGCATTGTAGGACTGATGAGATATGTGGTACCTATCCGCAATCATCACTGACTTCTTCTGAGCAGTTTAATTAACTGAGCAGTTCAATTAAATTAATTGTAATTATAATTAAATTAACAGTAAAAATAAAGCACTGCATTAAGTTCCAGTAATCACCTTATTACCAGTCTGATTTGAGATTTCCACAGCAGTTTGCTGGAGAACATCCAGTTTTCTGCAATAGGGAAAATGTTTCATTAAACCAATAAAACTTATTTGTAAAAAAAAGTATAAAAAGAAGAATGTAAGTGAATAGGGCTAGGCAGCAGATTCACAATAGACTTTCATGATACAGCAGTTTTGTCAACTGCAGGTATTGTCCGCATTTTACAATACAATCTCACACTTTGATTAGAGGAAAATGTGTTAAAGTTTTGAAAACGTAAAACTTAATAATTGTAACATTAAAAATATTTTGTACAAAAACTCCTCCCACACACTTTATTGTCCCAAATATCCCTGCATTTACCATGTACAAAAATATCATTAAATTAAAACAAATCTTAGAATATTTGCAACACTACTGTTCTATTGGCAGTTCTGAATCACTCCTTTAATGTTGTTTATCATACAAATGCTTTTAAAAGATGTGTTTGCAAATATGTGTCTTTTATTGCTCACCACCTACTGTACTACAAGAGAATATACTTTTCATCCTCATGACACAACCGCAGCAAAGTAAATTTCTAAAAGCGTGTCCCATAAATTCAATTCATGCACAAATTTCCCCTTAACATCAATCTAGGCTACTGTTCTGTTCAGAAGGTTAGAGATTCAAAAAACCACTTGTGGGCACTTGAGCAGGACCCGTAACCTTTTCTGCTCCAGGAGCATCATATCATAACTGCTTTACGCCAGCTTCCAAACAAGGTGTGATATGCGAGCGAGCGAGTGAAAGTAAGAAAGAAAGAAGATTCACTGCTCACAAATTGTGTGACAAAGGCTTCATCTCTCTTTATTAGTGAAGCACAACAATTCAACAGAACACTTTAACAGACACACACACTAGCGCCCTAGAGCTCCTGAGAAGCTAAATACAGATTGTAGATTTACAATGAATATGAATAAACATGTGCATCACTGACCTGCTGGCTATTACACACTGTGCCCGGAGAGTAGATAAAACAGTGGCCATGCCTTTACCCAGGCCTGTACCTCCTCCTGTGATGAAAGCCACTTTGTTTTTAAAAGTCCCAGGAGGAAGCATCACTCCTTCAGATGGAGGGAAGAATTCTGCCTGTGGTAAAGAGGGACTTTTCTGCCATAAAATCTTCGTCCCATTCCCTAGGAACTGTTAGGGAACATGTTTAACACAGTCAGACAGCAAATGACCTTTCACCTATTTTTCCCAGTCTGTGACTGCCGTTATAGAAGATATAGCATACTGTATATAAAAGTTATAACATATTATAGCAACTTTTATATTTTATAATAGATTCTCTATTAAAGTTTGATACTATTGCTGTATGAATTATTTTATTAATTCATACAGCAATCGAGTTTCGTGATTATTCTAACACTATTAATAACAAGCTTCGAAAATTACCAAGTTTCACACAAACAAACAAACACTCTTCTTACCCGGGCAGTAATTAAACATGTCCGTAGGGGTATTAGTTTAGAAGTTAACCTCGACCACAGCGCCATGTTCTCCAATCTAACCAACTTCAGAAACAACAGGTTAGCTAATGACAACTCAAACAGCCACTTTACAATTTAAAAGTACAATATAAACCGAATATTTATTTAACTAAATGCACACTTCAATGGCCGTAAATAAAAAATAAAAATTTATAATACGAAGCCCGTGCAGTGTTTTAACGCTCTATAACACTGTATTCGGCTGTGAAGTGGTAAAAGTAAGCAACGCTGAAACAGAGGAAGTAAGTCACTGATATTTTGGGCACAAATTCCAGTTTGCGCACAAGAAACGTACAGTGTTCGATATATGGTGTGGAATCTGTTATTCTTCTTATTTTATTAATGATAATAATTACTTCCTTTTATTTATTTATTTTTTTTCAACCGGATTCTCCGGCTTCTTCTGTTTACTGGCTGATCGCGTCTGACGTTAAAGTGCAAATACCGCCACCTACCGCACTGGACTATTCGTGATATTTATTCGTTCCCATCTATTTTTCCTTAAACAGATTTTTCTGTTGTGTATTGTTCCCTTATCTTAGGTTTCTGATTCTCCCCCCCCCCTCCATTTCCTTTACACAAGTAAGCAAATTTATTTCTTTGTCCTATTTGTGAATTCATGTCAATGTGTTTCCTTCAGCCTTGTTAGCTAGCAGTCTCATTCCATTGTTTTCCAACATTAGCTAGAATCCAGCAAAAGTCTATAAATATTCATTTAAATTCAATTCTTCCTATTTAATGTACGTCAAACGTAGAGTCTGAACAAATCACTACTCTTATTGCAAAGTATCTAATACCTTGCATAAAACAGTGGATTTGATTTTTTTTGTGTGTCCTAATACTTTTGGCCATCACTGTAGGTCTCTGCCACTTCAGTTTGATCAATTCATGCTTCAAATGCACTGTTATACTCTCCCCCAGTATTACACCAGTTCAGGTAAACTCCTTCTTCATATTTCCCATAATTATGGAGTCCACTAACAAAACAAAAGGTCCAGTAAAAACAAACCTATGAACATGTTTAATGTTTAAAGATTTACCTGAATTTGATATTTTGCAAAATGTCAAAAGAGACCAAAACAAGCTTGTTTTCATATTGCAGCACTGTTGAACTGGTGTATTGTACAAGGTATTTAGGGGTTTGAAACAGTCTATGTTGCTCTTCTGTAAATCTAGTGAAATGCACTGCAATATTTAAATGATTTTCATTATACAGTTTGATAGCATCTTTATTTACTGCATGTTTGCAAAACAGTTGCAATAAAAAAATAATAAATTGCTGTAGCGGTTAAGCTAAATTAAGGGCTAATAAAGACTTATGGCTTATGAAGAAGACTTAGATTTTCCTCAGGTAAAAAAAGGCAGATCTGGTGGACTCATAGGCATAGTGTTATGGTAAAAAGGTGTCCTCGAATGCTGTCTTACCCCACTCTCTCTCTCTCTCTCTCTCTCTTACACCCCCCAACCCTTCTGCCCTTGTACCTCCCCAATACATCCTTATGAGAACTGCAACCAAAAGTAGAGCATCACATGAAGACTATTCACTACTGCTGAAGATGATCTGCTTAAGGCTACATGTCATAACTGAGAATGTTTCCACTTAATACTGTAATCATGAAGTTGGCTTTGGACTGTGTTAATATAAATAGTTTTTCTGGGATGGCCTATTAATGCAACGGGTTTAATATGTTTTTAAAATGCCATGAACAATTTTACCTACATCAGTAAACAGTTAATAAACTCAACAAAGTGGACTTTTTAATTATTTATATTTGGAATTTTTATTTCTTTAAAGTTGCTTTGTAACAATGTCCATTTTCATACAAGAACTATATGAAAATTTAAATTTATTTATTTATGTTAGTTTGCTTATTTGTTTATTATAATCCAAAGTCACACAAGGTTCAGGGAAGCCTGGGGCTTGGACATGTTCTGCAGGAGTGTGGTGATACCATAATGCTTTCATTGTCCTGCGTGATCTTTTTATTTTTCCTGCTCATGGTGCACTCACTCAGAAGCCAAAGTGGCCTCCAGCTGTGCAACCTGTTTCTACACTTGCTCCCAATCTCTCATCCAGCTTGTTTTATCCAGCTCTCCAGAGTCCTGTTGCTACTTACACAGTGTCAAAAAAGCCTAAAGCTGTGTGATGTTCTGCCGATGTGCTGTGTTTCTGTCCTCCATTTCCTACTTTGCTTTCTCTCATTCCTGCTCCCATTTTTTCACTCAAAAGCCAAGGTGGACTTTAGCTAAGTAACATTTTCCTTCCCTCTTGATTTATTATCAAGGTCTCTTTGTATAGCTCTGTAGTTTTCTGCCATTGCTCACAGAGTTTCATGGAAGCTTGAAGCGCTGTGTTGTTCTGTAACAGTGTGATGGTTCTCTCCTTCCAGTCTTATCTCTTTTTCCTTCTTATGTTGCTCTCACTCAGAAGCCAGAATAGCCTCCAGCTAAGCAAAATATGCTTCTGCAAGTTTCTTTCAGTATTTCATCAAGCTCTTAATTTCCAGCTCTCCAGATTTCTTTTGTTTCTTACAGCACTTCAGTTCAGGTTCAGTGTTAAAGTGATTGGTTTGTAGTTCCCTGGTACACTGGCATATTTTTCTGGTTTCCTTATTGGTATAATTATTGCCTCCTTCCAGTTTTCTGGTGATCTCTATCCTATTATATAACAAGAACATCTTACCCATACTTACTTTGCTTAATTTCTTTATCACACACTAACTGATTTGATCTTTACCAGCTGAAGTGTTTCCTATATTATTTAATGCCCCTTTTAATTCTCCCATTGTGAACAGGAAATCTTGCTCACCATCCATGCTTTTTTTTTTTTCAATTTTATTTATATAGCGCTTTTAACAATGGTCATTGTCTCAAAGCAGCTTCACAAAAATTAAAGAATT
>JAOVVB010000046.1:15104525-15126057 GCA_028570985.1 Heterobranchus longifilis
TTTTTTTCCGCATTTCCCTATGTATAGCATGTAGGATCATGGGATATATCCGGTCCTCCGAAGCGTAAAATGAACGCAGAGAAAACGTAATAGAAGCGTTTTCCTTGCGTTTGTTGGGATTTGAACGGCAAGAAAAAGCTGCATGCAACGTTTTTTTAACGCCGTATAAACGCACAGCGGGACAAACGCACCAAAGCCCGTGTGAACACTCTCATTGACTCCTATGTGTAGAAAACACTCGGCGCTTCCAGAAAAACGCTTGTTTTTAACGCCCGTGTGAACAAGGCCTTACTGTATTTGGCTTCATAACGTTTTCACAACATTTTTTAGGACATGATTTTCAAGGTAAAGTGATCACCATAAAAACTAAGACACCTCACTTACTTGATTTACCCTGAAGCTTCCTGTATTCTGTATATTGAAGAGATACAGAATGCTGGTTACTAATTACCATACAACAGTATGCTAATATTATGAATCATAGGTCAAAGAATGACCTTTGCTGGTTAAAGAAAATTACATTTAAAAATTCGTGTTTGCATGTGTATGTCTCCTGCTGTAGGTAAATATGTGACATTTGTGATGAATCCACTTCTGTACCCAGCTGTAATTAAACATGGGAAGCAGCTGGACTTCCATGAGTTTTCACGTGCAGCAGCTTCCAAAATTTTTGGCTATCCATATTTACACCCTGGAAGGTTTCCTGGCTTGAGTGACAAAATCCAGAGATCGTTCTTGCTCCTTCAGGGTTCACCTCTCAACTCTCTTGCTCTTAAAATGATAGGAAACTTACAGCTGGTGTTTCAACAAGACTTCCAGTCCAGCCATGTAGTACGAGGGGAGTGTAACTGGCAGCAGGAGGGTCTATATGAGTTTTGTGAACGTGTGATGTTCAAGGCAACATTTCTAACACTGTATGGACAACCCCCAAACATAAGTGTGTATACACACTCGCACGGGGACAGTTGGATAGATGAGCTGCGTGATAACTTTAGGAAGTTTGACTCAATGTTTCCTCTGCTGATTGCCAAAATACCTATTGGTCTTCTGGGAAGAACTAAATATATTCGGGAACAGCTAATTAGGTTTTTTCATCCTCAAAGAGTGGCAGAATGGACTGGTCCATCAGAGTTCATACTGACACGCATGGAATTTTTTCAACAATACGACACACTCAAAGATCTGGACATAGCAGGTAACATGCTTCAAATGGATTAATAAGGAAACAAACTGGTTAATTAAATAACAATTATTTTTGTTAGTTTTACAGATAGGTTTAACAGCTGTTACAGAACCTTACAAAACTTGTCCCCTCTCTAGCACACCACTTTGCAATCCTGTGGGCATCAGTGGGGAACACTATCCCAGCATGCTTCTGGTGCTTGTACCACCTCCTCTCCAGCCCTCAGGCATTTTCAGTTGTGCAAGAGGAGATTATGGGCATGTTTGGAGAAAAGGGTCCTGAGTCTATTATTACCTATGACAAACTGACTCCAGAACATTTTGAGAAGCTGATTTACCTTGGTAATGTATACTGACGCATATGTGTGCCCACACAAAGCAGTAACCCTAAATGATAGAGAATCGAGTAATGTTTTGCTGAAAACTGGTAACCTGCATTCTTTTTTGCATTCTCTCTCTCCCTCTGTGCCTCTTTCTTTTTTTCTCTTGGTTCTTTTCTCCATGTAGAGAGTGCTATTAACGAGAGTCTCCGTCTTTCTTCTGTCTCAATGAATATCCGGGCAGTTCAAGAAAATTTCTGTCTGCATCTAAATCCTCACTGTTCTGTTGGTGTGCGTAAGGGAGATATTGTCGCTCTTTATCCCCAGAGCACACATCTGGACCCGGACATCTACCCAAATCCAATGGTAACTATATAGGCAGATCAGTTTAGTGGTGGCGACAGTGCTAAGAACAGAGGAGAAGTTATGAGAATATCTGTCTGATCTTGACTAGCTATGATGAGAACCTTTTACAATTCCGAAACTGAATAAATGTAAGTATGAATTTTTATGTGGAGATATGTGTTTGTGTGGTCCTGCAGCAGTACCAGTTTGACCGTTTTGTGGAGAATGGGAAGCTGAAGACAGAATTTTACAAAGGCAGTCAGAAGATCCGATACTACCACATGCCATTTGGATCAGGGGCTACCATGTGTCCTGGACGTTTCTTTGCCATTAATGAACTGAAGCAATTTTTGTGTATCACCCTGCTGATGTATGACATGCGGCTCCCTGCCGGTCAGCAGCAGGCAACCATGGACAAAAGTCGATCAGGTCTTGGCATAATCCCACCTGCAAACCATATCTATTTTAGGTATAGAGTGAAAATGAACAGCATGCAGAGACAGGGGCTGTAGAACAAATGCACACTGAGATGAATGACTGCAGTGCGTTTCTTGCACACATTCCAGACAATATTTTTGTGCATTTGGTAAAAAAAAAAATTGTCCATGATGTAGTGATGTAGAAAGGTTAAAACTTTTTCACACAGACATATACAGTATACCCAAAATGAAAATGTTTGACAGTGATAAACCAGAGCAGGAGACAGGTTTTACTTGTAAATACAGAAGTATAGAAAGTTTAGGTTTCGTTATAGAAGGTGACGGCCTAGTATTTGTTGTTGTTCATAAGCCTAAATGTATGCAAGCATTAATCCATTTAATACATTTTCCAATTGTGTTTTTGTCTTCGACCAAAGGATGAAGGAGAACTGATGAAAAAGCCTTCTGAGGGAAACAATCCCTCTGTAACCGTTTTGGATATTGCCTGTTCTCCAAGCAGGTCTAAGAACCATTTCTCTCCAGATTTTTTTTTTGCAATACTCACTGCTAAAAAACAAGTACCTATGTTTCTGCAACAAAATGACTTCATTCATGTACGTGGGGGTATTATGAAAACCAGGCAATCTGATTGCTGTTAACAGCTGGAAAAGGTCAATTTAAAAAGTAACCTAGAATGTGGTAAGTCAAGAACAGAAATAAATGGTCTACAGCAACTGTTCTCTGCTTCTGGACCCAGGTTCTACATTAGACATTGCAATGCTTCTCCTTCCAGCAAGAACCCATTTTGTTCAACCTACTTAACAATTATATTACCTTAGATCAGTAAGCTAGTCTCTAAGATCAGAAAAGGATGTTAAGGCTAACAGAATCTATGCAACTGAATGTATGTATTAGGTCATAACATGTTATATGGATTAAAATAAAATATTATTTTTATATAATCAATTTTATTGTGTTATTACATTTAATTATTTTTACTAGATACAAGCTGCTGGTTTAAAAAACCTAGACAGATTACTACACTATACAAACATAAATGTACAATGATCAGCCATAACATTACCCAACTGACAGGTGATGTAAATAACATTGATTATCTTGTTACTCTTTCAAAGGGTGGGACGTACTGTATTAGGCAGCAAATACGAAGCCAGTTCTCTAAGTTAATGTGTTGGGGGGGAAAAAAGCCAGAAGACTTTTCCCACAACAAGCATTGGAGCTGATATTTCAGGATAGAGGTTCAGACAGAGAAGTTAAAGATGTGAATTTGCCAGATTGGGAGGATACTGTATAATTGAACTTTGAATATGGAGCATTTCAGTCCCTGGTAGTGTCAAAAAAAACTCTATTGCTCTTTATAGAAGTTTCTTTTATGCAGAAATGTTTTCAAAAGCATCTTTTGCATATGCCATATTTTTGTATATGCCAAGACATTTGCACAGTATTATAAGTAAAACAGCTGTTAGGTTTTACTGAGCTTGCTGGAGAATGAGTTCTTATTATTTATAATGCAGACATGATAAACATTTATAACAAAATTGGTACAGCATATAATATGTATATGACGTGTGTATATATATATATAAAATGTATAGTATTAAAATATGTATAATTTTTTTTGCTCATGTTAAAGTAATTGTTGAAATATTTTATAATTATTTTATATTTCTTTTTATAATAATTTTATTATTGAATATTCTGTGTGTGTATACATATATACACACTATTTTAAAGCGATTTCCTTACTGACACGATTAATTACTTATAACAATGTCTTACGAAGCATTTTTGCACTTTTTTTGTATTCATTTTGTCATCTAGTACGCTTCTCACTTTTCAGCTCACACATAGTGAACATAGTGACCTCCTTTACCTTTCACATCTCTCTCCCCTTTCCTAGCAGACCGACACCTTTACTAACGGCCTCCTAGAGCTTGACAAAGTAAAGATGGCAGCGCAGCATAGCACAGGGGGCGCTCCTGCCCCGCTCCCGCGTCTTTCTCACACTCATAACGTGATTGCCACCAGGTTTGTCTTGGTCCTTGTCATTGCCATGTAACAGCAACTTTCACATCTAACTCCTAGTGTGGGTAGTTTTTCCCTAATCAGGTTTAAGGAACACAACTTGAATATATGGGGAAGCCATCAGTAATGGAGTGGTGCGTAAGTTTTTGAGCAACCACCGGATGTTTATTTATAGTAAAAAAAAATATATGTGAAATTTTGGAAAGTAGAGAAACGGGCAAAAATGGAAATAAACCCTGTATCTAACACTACAATATGTTACATACCCTGTGAAGTAGATTACTTTAATTCATGTAGAATCGTACACAGTTGCACAGGTCATGCACCTTTTAGACACTTCCTTAAACCCTGTCACACTGAGCCTTGGAACTTTAGTTACTTTTCAGACAATAAGGTACTAGAAACAAATAAGGACGTAGTATTGTCTCCCTTGATGTTTCTTGGACATGTTCAAAAAAAAAAAAAAAGCCTGGTGATGACGTGGTTAAAGCAAGAACTTAATAAGGAGGTAATAATAACAGCACTTCACTGGCTGGTTAACGACATTACTAACACCTCTTAGGTACTTCACTGACGTACCACAAGGATAAGGAGTGTGTCCGTTTCTTTATTCATTTCTTTTATATATAATCAAAAAGTCTTTCTAGAGCCGCACACAAGTGCGTACCATAAATTTTAAAGAAATGTCTCCACATAGAAATTTCAATGTATTTTATATAACATTTAGTTATACACCAGGAATTATGTGGTTAGATTATGTGTAGAGTCTACCCTGTGATTGACCTGCTGTGGAAATTACGACATCCTGGAGCGACCCTATAATCATAAAACCTGGTTAGAGCTACAGGATTTATATTAAAGTACTTTAATAGGAAATGAAACGCAACCTTTTGACCAATCGGAATGAAGAATCCAATGTTTTTTATTTGTATATTTTAAGAGTTGATATAAATGGAAGACTGTACATCTTTTACATCATCATTGAATGTTTTAGTATTATTATTGTAATGTTGTGTGTTCTGTTGTTTGTGTGTTCAGCATTGTGGCTCACCCTCCAAGGAACAACCACAGACCCAGGGGCCTGCTGACCACTGAACTCTAAGAAACTCACGTCCAGCAGTATTGACTACGTTGCCCTTTTTAAAAAAAATAATAATCATAATAATCATCCCCCCCACAAACATTCCAGAGGAACCCTGCTTGCAGGCGTTCCAGCGCAGAGACTCGAAAGAGCGCGTGTACAAGAATAGCCACGATATCAGGACCCGCCTCCGGCGCCGCACTACGATCTTGCGCTGTAATAATAAGGCAGGACGCAGGACACGACACTTCTTTCCCGCTATTCTGATCACAGCGACTCTGAGGACTTGTGAGCCGTGGTGCTGCCCTGCCCTCTGCTGTTCTCCCGCATCCTCCTGGTACTTCACTGTGAAAAGAGCAAGCAGCTGCACCACTGTGGATCCCTGACACTGGAAACTTTAATTTATAGTAATGACGTAATCTTTTTACCTTTGGCTTCTTGTGGTACGAGACATTTAGTGTTCAGTATTCAGTATAAGCTTTTAAACACTTCACATATGTAGTACTGGACAACATTCAGTCTTTGAGTGATTGAGCCAATTTTATTATTATTATTTTTTTAAATCCACACTACCAGTGTTGGTTTTATTTTTGTAGTTGCGTTAAGACCTGCCTTATTTTAACAGTGTATGCTACAGGTGTTACATTTATAGTTTGTTACCGTATAAATCTCTCTCTTTCTTTATTAATCCTCGTTTTCTGGAACTGCTTTCGATTCACTACGACAATTCACTGGAAATGTAGTGCTGGCGGTACGTAACGATAATCGTCATTTAGTCACGACGCTGTTTATAGGGACTGTGAACGCTGAGACGGCGCTGAACGCTAGCTAGTATATAACCTAGCTGAAGCTAGAGAAAGTGTCACGCTGTGTTCGTTATCGTCACCTTTCGAGCGTCTCGCTGTCATACCGTCTGTTATCCAGGTCATGTACCTAGAAGATTAGCTGGAAAAAAAAAAAATTGAAATATCACTAGATGCTAAAATAATTTTGATATGTATGTTCTATCATTTATTTTTCCATTAATGTTAAGTGTTTTCATATCCACCAGCTTATTCGTTCAAATTCTTACAACTGTGGTAGTTTCTTATGCCCTCTCTTTAATTTATTCCCCCTTTCTCTCTCTCTCTTTGGTAAGAGCACGCCGTTTCACCCTGTAGATATATTTCTGACTTCTTTAGATATCACTGTACTGATGTATTTCCTTTATTTACACTGAAGAACATTAGAGCACCTTTTATTGCCATTTTGTATCATTTAGCTTGTTCTCCAAGTAAAATGTATTTTAACACTGCTGTTGTTTTTTTTTTTTTTTTTTTTTTTTTGGTCATGTATCACCTTCCTAAAGACATTTGAATTGAAAGCATGAGGAAGAAGTCGTCCTACACACAAATCGAGCTGAGAGACGATTTAATCCTGATCCCTGATCTCATTATATGACTACAAACTTTATCTCTCGAGCTCTTATGTGCGATGGATAGAAATGGTGTACAGTTCTTTTGGTTTTTGGAGGGAAATGTGTCCTTTTATTTAGGAAGTTTGGCCAGAATTGCATTTCTGTGAAGGTCAAAGGCTCAGAGAGCGAGTAATCAAATGCGTCATTCATACAGTCATTCATCCATCATGTCAGGAACACAGCAGATTCAGTGCCAGGCGTGGATTTAATAAAATACCTGCAGTATACTGCAGACAGAAAACCACTGGTGATCGCATATTGTTTATACAGAATGGTCGATCCAATAAATATTGGAGGGAACGCCGTCATTCTTTGGATAATCCTGGCATTTCTCAGACAATGCAAAAATAAATAAAAAGTCAAACTAAAAATGCATTGATTTAAAAAAAAAAAAAAAAAAACATTTTAATAGACTTTTGAGTGATATACAGATAATCTCAGATTATTAGAATATTATAAAAAGCTATGATGCTACAGTATGATATTCTAGATTCATTACATGTAAAATGAATATTTCTAGCCTTTTTGCTGTTTTAGTTTCAAAGATTAAAGCTATTGAAAAAAAAAACAACAATTCAGTATTTCAAAATATTAGAGCATTTAATTTCGAGTTAATTTCAGCTCATACCATGTAAATATTGTGCACTTCTCGGTATAGTGTTCAGCACATGCAACCACAATCATGGGGAAGACTCCTGACCGTTGTCTAGAAGACGATCATTAACATCCTGTACATGGAAGGTAAGAGACAGAAGGTCCAGTGCTGGCTGGACAGAGTCCTGTATTGAAGTGGGTTCATTTAAAGATGACAAAAGTGTGGTAGGAAAATGTACATAAGCAATAGGGATGGACATTTATGTGTTGTAGATGGGGAAATATTCTAAAACCTAGATATTCATAAATATTCAAAACTTTCATGATTCATCCCTATTTTTTTGCATCCATGAAAACTTCAATATACTGCAGTTAGTCTGTAATATAGAATATAAATATCTAAGCGGATCGTAGGGTCAAAATTCGGGGTGAACATAAAATCATGTATCCGTCCTGACTTGTATAAATGGTTCAGGCTGCAGTTGGTGGTGTAATGGTATGGTTCATCATCTCGAACTGGTTTCTTGAACATGACGACGAGTTCAGTGTACTCAGATGGCCTCCAGAGACACCAGATGTCAGTCTGGTAGAGCACCTTTTGGGATGTGGCGGAACGGGAGATTCGTATTATCAATATGTTGCTGAAGAAACCGTGAGATGTTTTCATGTCAATATGGGCCAGAATCTCCAAGGAATGTTTTCTAGCACCTTGTTTAATCTCCACCATGAAGAATTAAGGTAAGAATTTACAGAATGATTTATTTATTTTTGTTGGTTTTGCGAGGGTTTAAAAGGGAAAGTTAAATGTTCTGCCTCAGGGACCAAAGTAGAAATAGAAGATGACACTAGGCCATTAGTAATGCATCAGACAATGGAGGATAGCCTGAAATTATTCGAGGAAAGAAACAGACAAGAAATGACAGCGAAGCACAGAACAGACAGCTAACTAATGAAAACACGCCATTTTGACTTTAGAAACAAGATTTGGAAGATTAAAGTCCAGAGTTGCGAGAGAGAAATATAAGACTCCAGATAATGACAGATTGTTAGACTGAAAAGCCAGCAAGCTGTGAGCTGAAATACTGAACCCTTGGGAAATATAACTATGGTCTACCATATTTTACTGACATACACATGATACTACTGGTACTGGTACTCCATGGTACCATGGTTTATTGCATATTTAACCATGATCAGCTACCTTACAAATGTGTGCTTAATGGTAGCTGTGTATATTACTTATACAGTACATACGAAACCAAGTAGACATTCAGATCTCACTAAGCTTTCACGTTGCATGGGCTTATGGACTCCATTCAACCAGAAGTCAGTTATTTTGGGTCGATTGCCAACAAACCGGGTCTGTGTGATCTCAATAGACTGAGGATGCAAAATTGTGAAGGGATTTTTGTATATCTCAAACGGGTCAGCCATGACAATGCCATAAACTCATAATGGCATTGGTACAGTATGTACCCATTAAATGCATGTGCCTAGGTGGAGATGGCGCAGGGTGCTTGCGCCCACTCATCGTTGCTTGCAATTTTATATGTATAAAACATATTATAGTTGGTTTCACACTTGATATAAAGTTAATGTAAGGCAACGACAAAGATTCTGTCTTATTATGGTGCAGTGGGTAGCATTGCTGCCTCAGGCTTTCTGGTTTTATCCCAAGCTCAGGTTGCTGTCTGTGACCACATGTCTTTGGTTTCCTCCCAAAAACATGCATGTGGATGGATTGGCCTTGGCTAAATTGTCCCTCGGTGCTTATGAGTGTAGTATTATGTGTGCATGGTGCTTTGCAATGGTTTGGCTTTCAATCGAGGATGTATTCTTGACTTTCATCCAGGAATATTCCTGGCTCCAGATCCACCATGCTCCTGGTGAGAATACAGCAGTTACTTGGAATGGGTGAATGGCAGAGGATCTATGTCTTCATCTATACGGGAAAAATACTGTAAATCTCTGGTAGGGTCATATTTCCTTAGTATGTTCTGTATTATAGCAGCTGAAATACAGGTACACTAAATCAAACAAAATATCACTAATTGTGTCCTTGTACAGTATATAAAATACTCATAGCTGAGAGTTACCTTAAACAGGTTATCATTGTGGTATTACATTCATCTGGTCAAGGTTTGTAATAAATATGGGCTGATGTTTGTATTCTCTTTGTGTCCTGTTATGTTACAAGCATAGTTCTTGCTTATAAATAGCCAGCTCTAATGGAACACAACATTTGTTGGATGGTGTGTGTGTGTGTGTGTGTGTGTGTGTGTGTGTGTGTGTGTGTGTGTGTGTGTGTGTGTGTGTGTGTGTGTGTGTGCTTAAAGGTCATTATTATTTAATACACAAGTATACACAATGGTAGAGTGCCAGGATTATGGTTTCAAGCTTTTAAAACTTTTTACCATGGATTGAAAGTGTACTTTATCAACGATTGTTGTCATAGCAACTATGGTGGGGGGAAAAATGTAAAACCATGCTTTAAAAAGACTGTAAGACTCAGGGTGTACAGGGCTAAGGAAACAAAATGATCTTTTCTACCCTATTCTCTCTCATTCTTAGTTAAATGATGTAGAATGTAAATGTAATAATTGAATTAAGAGTGAGCCATCAGGTCCCATCAAGTACAGTACCATCAGGTGCCATGAGCTCCCAGCAGGGGGGGACAGAGGCTTCATTACTGATACTTCAGCTATGACTGAGTGTATAAAACATAACCTGGGGGTAAACTTTTTTAAAAATATGAAACTTATATTATGGTTATTATAGGGTTATATAGTTAATTTGACTGCTTACCAAACCTAAATAAGACAAAATAACTTGACTCAAATAGTCACTAGGATGTTACTAGGATAACATGTTTTAAGTTTAAGCACTAAAGCAATAAATCAACAAATACTTAAAAAAAAAAAAAAAAGCTACAAGAGTGCACATTTTATTAATGAACTTAATTTAAAAATATTTGGGTTTTGTTTTGTTGAAATATTTTTTAAATGTTAACGGCATCCCTGGCTGAAAGAATGGCCAAAAGAACAATATCACAAATATGAGGGGCTGAAATGAGTTTTCTTCATAGGATGTTCAGGTTTACTCTCTGAGATCAGGTGAAAAGTTTTAGACGGATGGCATGGGAGTGGTTAGGGGTCACCCAGGAGGAGCTGGGGAAGATTAGTCAAGACAGGGATATCTCCACTTTTCCCTGCTACTACTGTGATCCTGATTTGGCCTAGATAAAAATAGATGATGGATGGATGGATGGATGGATGGATGGATGGTATCCCTGGCTCCAAAACTTTTGTCTACTCCTGGGTTCAAGCATCGACTGAATGAGTTTGAAAGGATGACATTTTAAGTACTAAGTACCCTTAAACACTTGCATTCAGTAACATATCTATTAAAAGGTTTTTAGGAAAGTAAATGTGAGATAATCCTGTAACCAGACAACGATCCAAAATAAAACCTCCTTGAGTAAATCTAATAAAATATGGATCCTGTAAAGGACAGGGAGTCAGTGGTGGGAGGCGAAACCTGTGGTGATGTGATTCAGCTTTTCTTTTTACTGATAAGCAGACTAGGAACTACCTTCTGCTGTGTTCTGTAGCTATACACATGCAAAAGAGGATTTATTTATTATACATACCATAGAACATCAGACACTCAAAATGGATGTGTGACTAATATTGTGATATCGTTTGAAATGTTTTTGGATTTAAGGATAGGTTTAAAAAGAAAAAAGGCAAAAAAGGCCGATGTCTGTTTTCTTGTGCAAATTTAACCCTTACTGGGATATTAGCCAGCAGCAGAAGGATAATTGCCAGGAAAAGAGTGAGAGGAATGAATACCATGCTGATTCTGATTGATATTGTCCAGTGGAAGCATATCCAAAAAGTGGATCTTTCCCTTTAGCTAACCTTTTAGCTCAAACCTTTTTCTAATACTCCTGTGACCAACACAAGCTCTATGAAGACATGGTTCATTCAGATGTGGAGTAAAGAACTCCTGCACAAAGCCCTGACCTCAACCCCAATAAACACCTTCTAGATTAACTGGAACGCCAACTGCACCCGAGACCTCCTCACCTGATCTCACTAATGCTCGTAAATTTCGTGGAGAGCCTTTTGAGAAAAGTGGAGATTTTTATAATAGCAAAGGGGGAATAAAAATATGAGGTTGTATCAAAGAGTTTTGAGACTAGTTTTGTAACTCTTCGACAGATGGCAGCACAAGGCTGCACGAACAGTCACAGGGAGCACCAACGTCCATAAGTCAGTGTGCCAAAAGACATGGTCCTATGTACATCTGGAGCTGTGCAACTAATGTTATAACTGGATCATGGACAGCAAGTTAGAACAAAGAGCAAATGTGAAATTCTGTGTGAAACTGGACAAATCTGTCACAGAGATGTTTAACATGATTCCGCAAGTTTGCGGCGATGCTGCAAAGAGTTGTTCAGGGTGTTTTAAGTAGTATGAGTGCGTTAAGAGCAGAAAACCATCACTGGAAGACGATGAGAGATTAGGAAGACTTTCAGTGAGCTCACCCGGCAATGTTAAAACCATTCGGCAACCTGTGCATGATGATCATCGGAGAACAATCCACAGCATCGTTGCCGTTATCGGTGTGTCATACAGAACAGTCCAGGCCATCCTCACCTGTGATTTAAACATGCTCCGTGTTGCTGCCAAGTTTGTTCCCAGGCTGCTAAACCAGGAAAAGAAGGAACATCGCGTTGAAACATCGCTCATCATCTTTTTTTTTTTTTGACATTCTGAACATTGTGCATCATACGTCCTCAGGGGCCAGACCGTCAATAGCAAATTCTACTGCTGGGTTTTAAGGTGTCTGAGCGAAAGCGACCGGATCTGTGGCCGCGTGAATCTCTAAACTTTTTGACTACCTTGTAATTGTGGGAAATGAGATGTTGAGCAAGAATATACCATATAAGTGTTTTAGTGAGGTGCCCACAAACTTGGGACCATTGTTAAGGCGTGAATGTGGTAGGACGAAGAAAGGAATTTGCATGTGCAAGAAAAGAAGGCCCTCTTTGCTTACCTGTATGTAAAAATTGTATTTTGCGTATGTAAAATGCTGTGTGTCTGCACAGGCTGGAAGACAAAAAGCAAGTCAATTGCCGCTTCTCACTTTTTGATTCTAGTCAATTCAGTGATACGTGTTGATATAACCGCTTCAGCAGTTAGTTTACTTGCAAAGCAATGAGAAATGACAGAAATCAACAATGCAAATATAGAAAAGCAAAGTATACATAGTGAGTCAGTAAATAGGTAAAGGCCAGGGTTAGAGTGAGGTGTGAGCATGGCATGATTGTAGCTGCAATACTTGTACAGTATAATGCCAGTGGAATGTGCGTGCGTGCGTGTGTTTGTGTGTGTTGCAGCTTCATTCTCTCTCTCTCTCTCTCTCACACTCTCTACACCCGCACGCGCTCGCTCGCACGCGCGCTCCAACACGCGCACACAAATACCCTCGCGCTCCGGTCAGCGCACCGGTTTTCCCGACGGTTCAGGATCTACTGTGTGTGTTTTTACAATTATTATTATTATTTTTACCCGCTATAAACCGGACTCGTTTTTACGTCACTGACTCGTTTTGGACTGAAACACTTGAGGACAGAATGTAGATTGGTTTCGTCTCGCGCTCTGGATCGCTCGCTCGCGCTGTCGCACGCGCCGGGGTCGGTCGCTGTTCTTCCTCCGAGCTGTAACTCTGTGTCTCAGAGTGTCTCGGAGTGACCTGCGCAGAGTGTGAATCCGCTGCGTTCTCTCCGCAAACATGTGCTATAGAGCATAGACACCGAATAACGAATAACTTGTGCGGAAAGGAAGACCAGACAAACTTGTCATCGGGGTGAAAATATCGCTTTAGGATGGGAATCAGAGGCGTTTTATCGGCCAGGAGGCATGCAGCTGTGTGTGTTGTACTGGGTGAGTTTTACTGATCATATACCACGCACACACACACACACACACATTTATTACATACATACACTGGAGATAGGAATAAACAGGGATCTCCCGATACGATATTATTACGATACCTCGGTACCGGTTCGGTTTGCTTTTTGATCCTGTAAATATCACGACTTGTTTTCGTCAGTGCAAGGCCAAGTGAAGCAAGTTTACAATTTTTTTTTTGCATTTCTTGTGCATTTTTTGCCAGATTTAGTGAAGACATAGCACCAGTTTCAAGAATGTTATTAAAGACGGTAGTTCTGTTCTGTTCAGTTCCGTTTTTTGTCAGGAGGAACCATAACTTTAGGTTAATTGGGGTATAACATCTTTTTCTAAATGTTTTGATAGTTTTTACATGCAAAAATATAATTACAGTGTTGGAAATGAGTAATATTGGTAAATTTTTTTGGATTGCTGGATTATTTGCATTAATATCATTTCCTGTCGGAAAATGTGTTTTGCGATACGAAATTTTGCCTTAAGAACTCGTCACCTGAACGGATTAAATTTGTATACCAAAGTAAGCTAATTATTTTCTCCTACCACTCTCAGCAGCAGGGTGGCTTAGTGGTTAGCAGTGTGGCCTTGTACTTCTAAGGTTGAGAGTTCGATTCCCGCCATGGGTCTGTATGCTCGTGGGTTACTCTGATTTCTGTCCAAAACCCTGCAGATCAAGTTAATTGGTGTGCCAAAAGTAACACACTAAATTCCTGAAGTGTGTCTGCATTGCCACCCTGTCCAGGATTAAAGATGAGAATTTATATATATATATGTGTGTATGTATAAAATTTGGAGTCAGTGTGCCACACAAAAGAATTGTGATATGATTTTTTGTTGTAAGCCCATAAAGCCTAGATGACAATTGATTATTAAATTTTATTATTATTAATAATAATAATAATAATAATAATAATATTATTAGAAGCAGCAGCAGTAGTAGAATAATGGGTAGGGGAAGTTACGTTAATGAGGACCCAATGTACAGATGCACACACACACACATTTACATTCCAGGCAATTTTTGAACGCCAAACAGCCTGCGCATGGTTGGACAGTGAGAAGGAAACCAACAAAACACAAGAATAAAATGCACACCCCATGCCCACAGACTAGATGCAAGATTCAAAGAGCCTAGTGAAAGTGTGAGGCGTCCGTACTAACCTTTCAGCCTCTGTGACTACCACTACTCTAAAACGACTCTGAGAATAAAAATACCTGACCACACTTTGCCTTGTCCATTAATAGAATATGTTTTTGACATTTAGTCTGTATATACTTTTAAAAGTAAGCAACGCATAACAAATAATCCTCAAAGACCACTACTGTAAAAGTACTACTGTACATTTCTTTTTCTCAGTAAACATAAAATGTATAGAAAGATGCACAGTATCTGTCATTGTAGACCGCTAGCTTTATTCCTGGGCGTGTGCATGGGTCAGTGCCTTAATTGGATAATTAATAATGTACAGAGAGCACCTCCTGATGGATAGGCTTGTTTGCTTGTTTTGAACCTCACTTAAGTGTGCTCTGCATACCCAACAAACCTTTCCTGCCAGGTTTCCTTGCAGGTTGAGAAAGATCCATGAGAGGCTCCTGTTTTAACTGTGCATATGCTAACAGATTTCTCTGTCTCTCTATTTCTCTCACTTACTTTTACCATCTGCTTCGGTCACACTCTCTTGTTTTTGGTGCTTTGCACAGACACACAAATACACGGTTGTATATTGGGTTTTGTTTGTGAGTAAGTATGATTTCATCGAGTGATTGACTGCATGGCAGCTGAAAACGCATCCACGTTGTGACATTAGTCCACATTGCGGTTTCTTGGTCTCATGTGGCACACAAAAATAAGCTGGAGTTTCTGATGGCTTTAACCATCAACACACACACACACACACACACACACACACACACACACACACACTGCATTCATTGCATCAGCTTCTTCCCCAGACACAGATAGATTCATCCATCAAGGACACTGTTTTTACTTCTTCATATCAGATGTGATGAGTAACACTCACGCTATCTGAACAATCCTATGGTAACAACAGATTTAGTGAAATACACCACTTGTGAACTATTAGTCAAACTGAACGGTGCTGGCAACTTTTCCAACTAAACAAGTTAATGCATGCTCAAAAAGTCATTGTAATTTGCATATTCATTCGGTCATTTGCATATCAAAAGGTTTTGTGAAGGAAGATTTTCTGAAGACACCCAGGATAGAACAGAATAAAATAAAGTTTTAGGAGGAATAGAAATGAACAGATTACATCTTTTTTTTTTTTTTGCAGATAGAATATTAATATTAATAATAAACGTGTTTACAAAATATTATTGGCTTATCTAGAATGCAAAGAAAAAGAAGCAGTAAAAGTGAGTAGTTAGGAAATGGGTATTATTAGTATATAATAGTTATAGTTACAGTTAGGAAATGGTTACAGATGGAAAAAATAAGGGGAACCCACACAATACTGGGCATAATGTTTTATGTTATGATTTATTTATTTATTTATTTATTTATTTTTAAGGGTGTGTTCTCATTATGTCTCTTTTGGTTAGAAGGTTAATAAGTAAGTGTGAGCATATGAGATGCTTTCAGAAAGTGTCGGTTAACACCTGCGCAGATCATTTTAGATTCATATGTCACTCATCTCCCATTTCCTTAGGGGAGAAAAAGATTTGTCCATTGCTGGATTTTTGAGTGATAGCTTGTACTAGTGATGCCAAATTGAACGGCTCCTGTGCAAAATGAGTAGAAGTTGTCAGGTGTTGTAATTGGAATAAACATCAGTGGATATCATGGCTGTGTAATACTGTTTTTTTTTTCAGCCTAGTTGCTTGTTAGCATGCTTTGTATTATATTGAAAGAGCTTCGACTCCAGGTTATCTAATTTTCTTTTTTTTCCCTTCTTTAAGGAAAAAAAAAACCCTTACCAATATGAGTGCAGCTTTAACCTGAGACTTCTACTAAATATAAAAAGTGTAGGAAGTGTTGGAGAGCGAACTAGGACTAAAGTGTCGAAGGGTCATGCAAGATTATATAAATAAAGCTCCACGCCATCCTCTGCACAGATCATTTCCTAATGCTATGCCATTATGTACTGCAAGTGAAAAGAACCTTTTAATAGTACATGTTATCTTGCTGGAAATTGGTTTCTGTATCCATTCACTAAGTAAATGACTTTAAGTAAAGTTCCACTAAGAAGTGTTTAGGGATGAGAAAGCTACACAGAATAGTGTACGGTTATGGCGTTGAGATAGAAAAATGTCTTTACTAAAACATGGGGCCGCTTGGATGATTCTGAAGTACACCGATGTTTGGATGTTGGCATCGGTTTCCTAAAAACACATAAATGGTTTCCTCTACACTCTGGCGCCGAAATGTCTTTCGTTTGTACGTTTCTGAATTTTGGCTGTGCTTCTTTCCAAGAATATCTTAATTATATAACTAACTACACTGATTTATGCATTAACATAATTAAAATGAAGTTGGTTGTGTTACATCTGAAGTGAATGCTGGATTAAAATGGATAGCTTGTCCAGGCGTTTAATGTAGATAATTCACATCTGCTGTTAAAGGGATGTCAGAAACATTTACAGCTTTATCTTTATTGCCTGCAACTTTTTCCGGGGAAAAGATTAATAAAGCTGTTTACTCAGATTTCATTTAGAATCGAAATGTAAGGGCATTTGTTATATCACATCTTAATTTCATCTATGTTTTAAATGAACATTATTATTATTATTATTATTATTGTTACTTTATGATATATAAAGTAATTATTGTTAATTAAGACCTGTTTATACAAAAAACATTGTAACAAAAACAACTTTTTACAATGATCCTATTTTGTTTGATCTACTGTATAGCTTTGTCTAAATAATTTTTGAGTGGATTCTACAGAAGTGGCGGCGCGGTGGTGTAGTGGTTAGCGCTGTCGCCTTTCACCTCCAGGGTCCAGGTTCGATTCCCGGCCAGACTCGGTTCCCGTTTCTGTGTGCATGGAGTTTGCATGTTCTCCCCATGCTCGGTGGGTTTCCTCCCAAAGACATGCAGATTAGGCTAATTGGTGTTCCCAAATTGTTCATAGTGTGGGTGTGTGTGCCCTGTGATGGATTGGCACCCTGTCTAGGGTGTACCCTGCCTTGTGCCCTAAGCATCCTGGGATAGGCTCCAGGCCACCCGCGACCCTGAATACAGGATAAAGTGGTATAAAGGATGATGTTGATTCTACAAAAGTAAAGGATTTTCCATGAGTAGTTCTTGCCTGTCCAATGTCTCTAAATGTAAAGTTTAGACTAGTGATGCACAATTAATTGCAAAAAAATATATAATACAGAACTGTGCGATTATTTAATTGGCTTTTATTTAAAAGGCTGCAGTTTATTAGAGGTATTATACACAGTTGAGAATTTATGTAGTTTTTATCAATAATGTATAAATTTTTTTTTAAAGTTATTAATTTATTAAGTTAATAAATATTGGCAAACAGCCTCTAATTGAGGTAATTTCTGCCATTAGCTAACTATGTTTCAATACAACATGGTACATACACTAGCTGTGCCGGTGGTTTAGTTCACGAGAAATTTAATTGCACACTCATATGTGCGTTTTAAAAAATGTACGACGGCATCTGTTGAATTTTGGAATGAACTAAAAATTTGTATGTGTTACCGTGAAATGTGCGGAATGAAGGCATGTGATCATACGCGATTGAAAATGTGCAGATGAATTTTTTCTAGGTTGATTTTTTGTAATGATATAAGGACGTTTTTCATTTAAAATCCCGTGGGCCAATTGTGATGAACTAAAGCCTATATGTTACCTCAAGCTCAGCTAAATACATCTGTGAAACCACATTAGAATTCATTCAGTAGTTTTTATGTGATGCGTGCACAAACAGACAAAAATTCCAACAAACATCTTAATGTGTTCTATTCTTCATCTTACAGCCCCCAATTCTTTTTTTCCGCAAATATCTTCCATGTACAGGCACGCCAACTTTACAGTTTTATTATATGTATAGATATCAGTTTAAATCACACTCTCAGTTTTTTTTAAATAATTGCAATTTTATGATGATTATTATTTTAAAGTCAAATTGTATAGCCCTAGTTTAAAATCTAAATAAGCATCTTTTCTTAGTACAGGGAAATGTCTTGAAATTATTGTTTGTGGTATTCAGTGATATATTTCGAATACTTAAAATCTATGAAAAAAAGATTTATTTTCTTTATTTCCTTCTTTATTTTATGACTAATACAATTGTTTTTTAATGTGGCTGTTAAACCGTGGATCGAAACCAAGTAGGAGTGATGCTGACCTTAGTGCATTTGATCCCATTCTTTTAAAACCGCAAAACAACACGCATATTGATGTCCTTAATTAAATGTCCCAGTTTTTTTTTTTTTTTTTTTCTAGAGATGCTGCCTTGGCAGATCAGTTCAGCAGAGTATACTGTTTCATTACTCTGGGTGGTGGCAAATTACCAACTCAATTATTTCAGTGCAAACCACCAACACAGCAGCTGAAATAGAGAACTTGGGCATGGCACCGCATGTATCTGTTTATGTTTAATATAATTATTATTAAGTATGCATGTAGATCATTGCAGCATGTACTAATATCTTCTTATTGTAAAGTGTGAACACTATCACCCTAGTAGAGAGCCACAGTCTCCATGGGGTTAACCTGTAGACAAGCAAGTGTCACGAGCAAAACATGAAAGCACTACATCTGCTCGTGCACACAAAACATACAGAGGTCTCCACAAACGATTAACAAAGTGATGAAGTATATATATACGTATACATATATATATATGAAGCAAAGAGCTTTACTCTGCTCGGGCTGAATGGAGAGATGGACGATGGTGGGTAGCGCAGGCAGCACTAATAAATGGAGATTAATTCAGACGTGCTTTATGTCTTCCTCGTTGCCAGGAGAGCTTTGTATTTTGCAGTTTAGTGCCCGAGAGACACTTTTTTTTGTCTTCACTAGCCAGAGTCACTAGTGGAGTAGAATCGGAGGCTTTCTGATATAATGAGTAAACAATGTCAAACATCTACAGATATAAATAGTGTATTATAAATAGGAATACTATCTTAAACAGGCTGTGACATGGCAAGCTCCAAAGACAAACACACTCACTTAGACACTTCTAGTCCCTTGGATACAACAAGTTATTAGCGTAGTCGGCGACTTTTTGGAAGAACTGAATTCGGTTACTTTTGTTTCTGAAAGGTCTGTAAACACGAAAGCCCTTGTGTAACACTGACATTCCCAGTGTCTCCATTAGTAATTGCTAATGGGGCCCATCAGTGTATATGGAAAATAGATCATCATAGTGCTCTGCGCTATTATTGCCTTTTTAAATGTCTTCAGTTGCATTTTGCAGCAGCAGGACTGATGGAGAACGAGGACAGCCATGCCTGGGAGCCTATTTAATAGCAGTGTGCTGTGCTACACCAGCTACTGAAGTAGCAAAGAAGCGTTCTCATTGGGGTATTGCTTTTATTCTGGGCGAATACTCCAGTTCTGTTATGTTTTGTTGCAGTCTGCATGGTAAATGCCTAGGCAGGTTTCAGGCATGTATAATCGCACCGTTCAAACTGGAAGTCAGAAATCCATTTTGTAAGAAATATCCAAGTCGAACCGTTGCCACTGTTGGTAGAGGGCTCGCATTCAGGCTGTGGAGTTTGTTACATTTACAGCAGTTGTAAATAATTGGTAGTTAACTAAGGTGTGACATCAGTAGGGAACTTACTGGGTGGAATGGAATAGAATGGAATGGAATGGAATAGAATCTCCTCTTGCATTAGCTGATTATTCATTATGCAGATCGAGCCTGCTAAACGAACCGTGCCGTGATGCTGTGCATATATTAGACAAAGGAGAAAACAAGGTGGGAGTGATTTATCTTTCCTGTTTTCATCCGTGATTGACGGTTGTTTCGGAGACAACTTTGTCAGAGACAACGGCCCCGCTCGTTTATAGCGTGATTGTGATTTCTGAAAGCTGCCAAGGAAGGCATGATTAATTTCTAAGACTTTGACTCTGACAGTCCGTTCAGTAGCTAGACACACTGTACTGTCCTTCTCAACAGATCTTTTCATGCTGCACTTTGAGAAATGAGGTCTCGCTGAATAGGGAGACTGCACTTTCTAGACTTTTAATCACACTCCTTATTGCCCCACTACAAAGCTCCTTGTGTTGCTCCTTTCAGGGTTAGTGCTATATTCCCGGGCAAACTGAGCACCTGGGATTTTGCTTTTCCCTCCAGTGTGATCATTTCACTGTTTGATAAGTACTAAAGGCTAGTGAACCTGAACAACTGAAGATAAAAGACCAGCCGATATTTTTCTGATCATCAAATGTTCGGATTCAGTCAGCCTGTGCCCACACTACCCTCAGATTCCTGTTTTGCAACTCCGTGTAGGTTCCTGCCATTGTACCTCATCTGCCTCAGGCTTTAACATGTTGCGTTATCCAAGCTGATCTTCTGTTCACCATGGTTGTAAAAAAAAATAAATAAAATAAAATAAAAAATGCTTATTTTAGTTTGAACTAGCCTGTCCATTTTTTACTGACCATTTCTGCCGAGGGTACACCACTCCGTGTCTGTTGCACAGAGCTCGGGAGGTGCCATGGAGTAGACATAAATAAACTCTGTGCATGGATTAATAAAGCAAGAGCACAGATTACTATACTGAGAAAATGCCGAAGACTGGTTCCCAAGCTCGGAATGATTGCATGCTCACAAAGAAAAATCAACTGGTCCCAGTGCCAAGTGTTCTCGGAAACGGTTTTCAGTTGATCCATAAACTGTTTACAGGATCTCAAAAATAACACAGGATTGTGTTCAACGTTCAAAACCTGAAGTATATCCACATATCTCAGTACGATATCACAAAAAAAGAACATCTAAGCAATACATATGTGAGAAATAGAGAGAGATAGAGAGAGAGAGACTAGCATGCAGGTGATAAATTATGCTCGGTTTATTAGTCTGTGCGCTCAGTTTATTAATCCATCAGGATGAAATATGTAATCCATGTTCTTGTTTTAGTAAACTGTGATGTCAGTTTGGTAAATCATGCCACGG
>JAOVVB010000046.1:15126157-15137500 GCA_028570985.1 Heterobranchus longifilis
GCCGGGAGGGAGTTTCGCCCGGGGAGCAATTCAGTGTAGAACTGCCACTGGCACCGGGTTCGGCGTATTTAATGAATTCAAACCTAAACAACCAACAAACGGATTATGATATTTTATCTAAACTCTTTCTAATGAATGTTTTTTTTTTTAAACAAATTTAGTCGTTGTTATTGAGTTTATTCTTTGTTCCCCTTCATTCATTGACCGAACGTGTGTGTGTACGTGTGTGTGCGTTACGTGTGAACATGTATTCTTGTGTTGCGTTAAAATAACCGTTCCTGGTCGATAGCCGTCCTGTGTGAATTACCATTATAAGGTTCATTTAAAGTTCATTTACAGAAAGGGTTAAATACAGCTGTACATTTTAACCTGTTACATTTATACTTTGTCTTGTGTGTTTGTTAACACAGATCAGGAATATTAATGAATGAAGTTGCTTAATTTGAGTCGCCTGGCTTTGTTGTGTTTTTATTTAACCGTATGCTGTTACATTTAAGTTACACTGTCTTTTTTTTTTTTACCATTTTAACATTAAATGCTTAAGATCAGAGAACATCAGAAGAGAGGAAAGTCATAATCAAATGTCTCTGAGGGTTTTGAGCCCTTGTGTCATACTGTAGACAGCATTACATATCAGGCAGGTATTTTCTAGCACAGAACATGTCAATCAATATATGTTATAAAAACAATGCGTAATGAGTCAACTCTATTTGCTTCTGTTTTTGCAAAATTTCTAAAGATTAGGGAGCAGGATTAATCTCTTAATGTCAGAATTTATGAAAGGTACTGTAGATATACTGTGCCTTGCAAATGTATTTATATCCCTTGAACTTTTTTCAGATTTTCTTAGGTTACAACCCCAAACGTAAACTCACTTTATTGAGATTTTATGTGATAGACCAACACAAAGTGGCACAGATTTGTGAAGTGGAAGGAAAATGATAAAGGGTTTTTAAACAATTGCCTCCACAATTCACATAATTAGTAAATAGAGTCCAGCTGTGTGTACTGTAATTTAATCTCAGTATAAATACGGGTGTTCTGTGAAGCACCCAGAGGTTTGTTAGAGAACATTACTGAACAAACAGTACCTAATCAACCCACAGATTTTTAATCAGATTCAGCACTGGGCTCTGGCTGGGCCATTCCAAAACTTAAATATTCGTCTCATGAGGTCTTTTGTTGATTTGGATGTATGGTTTGGGTCAGTGTGATGCTGAAAGATAAAGTTCAACTTCAGCTTTTTAGCTGAAGACTGAAGGTTTTGTGCCAACATTGACTGGTAACAACATTGACCCAAAGCATGATGCTGCCACCACCATGCTTCACTGTGGAAATGATGTTCTTTTGGTGATGTGCAGTGATACTTTTACAACAAACATAGCTTTTGGAATCATGTCCAAAAATTCAACCTTCAACTACACAGCCAGTACTTGCCAGAAATTCCTGCTGTTCCTTTAATGTTGCCGTAGGCCTCTTGGCAGCCTCCCTGACCAGTTTTCATCTTGTCTTTTTATCTATTTTTAAGGGGTGTCCAGTTCTTGGTAATGTCACTGTTGCACTTTTGTAGCCTTTTCCTGACTGATACCTTTTAACAATGAGATCCCTTTGGTGCTTTGGAATCTCTTTGGGGACAGTGGCTTTTGCTGTAAGATGCAACTACTGTAAGTGAATAACAGGATAAACTTACTAGAACAGCTAAAACTTATTTGGGGTTAGAGGCATTTAGAAATCAAAACCCTGAAACCCTGTTTGTACAGGTTTGGGCTAGTTTTGCACAATAACAAAAGAAGCAGGAAAAAGATTGCCAAAATAAAAAAATGTATTGTCACTGCTTGATCCAGAAAAACTAGTTTATGCTTTTATCACCTCTAGCTTGTATTATTGTAAAGCCTTTTTGTCTGGATGTTCTCCTAGGTCTATAAACAAGCTCCAGTTAGTCCAGAAGGCCGCAGTCAGAGTACTCAGAACCAGAAGACATGAGCACATCTCCTCTATCTTATCCACACTGCACTGGCTCCCAGTGGAATTTCACATTGATTTTAAAATATTACTATTAACTTATAAAAGCTTTAAATGGTCTCGTACCACAGTGCTTGAGTGAACCCTTAGTGTTTCATGATCTGCCATGGCTACTTCAGTCAAAGATTAAATTAAACTACAGCAGGGGGCAGAGCTTTTTCTTACAAAGCTCCAGATTTATGGAATAGCCTTTCAATTAATGTTCGGGAATCAGACCCAGTCAAAGTGTTTAAGTCTAGGCTAAAAAGTTATTTATTTAGCCAAGCCTTTTGTGAATAAAATTGACTTGCATAAAGGTGCAGATCTGCGGAACTCAAGGACATAGAGTTTTTCAACATATTATGGTGAACTGGTATGTTTGGATGCTGTCTTGGCCACTCTCATTGGTCACTCAGGTTGTTGATGGTGAAGTGACTGGGTTGCTTTACAGTACATCCTAGGAAACCCTCATGTCAGTGTTTTCTTCTGGCTCTCCCTTTTAGTTATGCTGTCACAGTTTGTCCTCCTGGAGTCCCTGATTGCACTCTGCACAAAATATACATTCACATCATTTACATTTATATTTGCAGTATTTTGCACACATTTTATGTGACTGTTATCCGACTTTACTGGTCTCTCTCTCTCTCTCTCTCTGCCACGCTACACACTCATGAGTTGCCAATGATCCAGACTCTGTCTTACCTCCAGACCTGTCTGACACGTCCTGGTGCCCCGCTTCTGTTCTTGTCGCATGGAGGTATCTGGCCCTATATGGCCACATATAGTCTGCTTGGAATGAGTGTCATGACTGAAAACTACTTAAAGTCTTGGACTCAGCTCATGTGGGCAGTGGTTATCTGATGGCTTGTAACTTCATTTTATCAATAGTTCAGCACTGAAATTTCTGCAAGCATTTTCATACCTGAGCCTCCAGCAACGAAAGTTGGACTCCCTATTTACTTAAACACCTCTCCTGTTATATTGAAATTTAAGCCTCCTAACACTGCAAGTGATGACTGCAAATCAACCCCGCTACCTGATAACTTCCAAATGAGAATGAGTTCCCTGTTGAGTCTGATTCCTCTCAGGTTACTTTTGCCATCTCAAAGAATTTTTCCTTGCCACTGTCACCCTTAGCTTGCTCATCAGGGATAAACTTATCATTATAATTCATACATATTTCCTCACACTTTTTAAAAATCATTTGCATATTGTTTATTCTGTGAAGTTGCTTTGCGACATTGATGATTGTTAAAAGCACTGTATAAATAGAATTGAATTGAATTGAGGGACAGAAGTCCAAGGACATTGAGAAAAAAAGAAGGACACCTGCAGATCATTACAAACTCTCTGATTTCTGACATTTAGAGGAACTTCTAAGCAAAAAAAAACAGGAGCAGGAAATAAAGACGCCCAAGCTGGATATGGCGGAGAGAAACAATGCACACCTCCAAATATGACTGAGCTCCAGGACTTTTTGAAATGATGTGACGGACAACAGAAGTCTGCAGAGCTACAAAGACTGCATACTTGCAGAATGCCATCCATCTACTAGCTTCTTTGGCACAGAAGTCTGTAGAGATAGTGGGATGGCTTGATAAGAGATGGAGAAAAATGTTTCACAGGTAGAGGCCATACTTCTGAGTGAATGCACCATGAGGAGAAATTCAAGCTGGACAATGAGAACATGATTACCGCATACCAGCAGCACCCATGACCCTGTTGTCAGTTCACTGCTTTTTCTACTTACATAATGGAAAATGGTCTGTCTGTCCGTCTGTCTGTCTGACTTTCTATCTACCTGTCTGCCTCTTTGTTTATCAGGCTGCATATCCATCTGAGTGTCTTACTGTCTGCCTGTTTAACTATGCATTACACAGCGTTGTTATGCTTTAGGGTATTCTTGGGTAAACAATTAAAACACTGAGTGTTAAGTAACAAAAAGTTCAGCTGTACAGTTTAATGTAGAAAGGCCTGTCTCCCTAGCTATTTGTCTGCCTGTGTAACATGAAATTTTACTTGATATTCATTTTAATTTTCATTTAGTTTGCCTTAAGCAAATATTTGAAAGTTATTATTCTGCAGTTGGTTTAATCTTAATGTATCTGTAATTATGTAGACAAAATAAAAGCATCCTTCAGCAAAGTCTGTGTGCATGGATTAATATTCCCTAGGGATTACTTAACTCATTTCTACATTCATCACTTTACCTCCTCACATATTTATTTTTTCTTTTGGGGGGTAGTGTGTGAGGAGGTAAAGTGATGAACATAGAAACTAACCCTAGAAATGAATTAAGTAATGTCTTAAAGTTGGAAATAAAGTTTTATGAATTCCATTGTAACCCATTTCAAGCCTCTGGAGACATTACCTCTATTCAACCGCTCCAATACAGTTTTTACTGGTCCAATTCCCACTCACTCACTCTGTCTATACCGCTTTATCCTGTATACAGGGTCACAGGGGCCTGGGGTCAATCCGAGGAGACTTAGGGCATGAGGCAGGGTACACCAGACAGGGTGCCAATCCATCGCAGGGCACACACACTCACACTCTCATTCACACACTACGGGCGAATTGAGAATGCCAAATCTGCATCTCTTTGGAATGTGGGAGGAAACCGGATAACACGGAGGAAACCCACCAAGAATGGGAAGAACATGCAGTACAAGTTTTTTTTTGTTGATGTTGTTTTTTTAAGTAATACAAAAAAACAGAGAAAAGCACGATTATTGGGTAAATACATGCAGATGGTTAGGCAGGGGTGTGGTTTGTGGTAAATATGTTTGAGCTACAGCAGTAGTTTCCCCTCCTATAGGCGTTCCATTTGTGTCTCACACAGCTCTGACATTGTTGGTGTGTTTAAAGCCTCAGATGCTAACACACACAGCAGGGTTGCACAAGCTCTTAGAACTTACAGTCTGGATAAGGTTTGGGAGGTAAATATGACTTTCAGAGGTATTGCATTTTTCCTGTGCTTCATGTGTCCTGCATACTGCCTGCTTGAGCAGACCACACAGACAAAGAACGAAACAAAAGGCAAGTTTGTTATTTGTACTTTATGCTTATTTTCTTAATTCATGTATTCTAGTCATTAAAGCTTAGATAAATCATTGTCAAACATGATTAGTTTATTTCCCTAACAGTATAAGAAAGTATGCTGTAATGCATATTAGCTCATTTTTATGTTGCTTGAATGTTTGATAGATGTCCTGCTGGCACCAGAAGCTGCTCACAGTGCTGCCATTGAAGAGCTAAGGAAAAAGATTGATGAGATTGTGAAGGATCTGAATGCCCTGAAAGAAGTCTATGCTCTGCAATTAGGTACTGAATAAAACTATTGCAATACTTACAATTTATCTATATATGATAGGTGACATTCAAAACATTTATTTACAATGTATTTTGAAAGTATTATTATTATTATATTATTATTATTATAGTGTAGTCGTACAGTTGTTGTGGCCAATTGCTTCTTATTTACTTGTTATTCAGTTGTTATTCAGCGTGTAGAAATTCAAACAAATACTGTACAAATGTTGTAAAAAATATTAATAATAATACTTTTTACCTTTTTCATATAGACTACAGTGGGCTTAGTGCACCTGGGCTCTTATAAAAATCTGAAAACAATATGGTCTGTATTAAAAATATAAACAAGACAGTATTCTCCAACCCTTCAATCTTTAGCCATATTGTAGTCCACAACCCAGAACTGAAATTAGACCACTGGAATTATATTTCATGAATCATGCGAGCCCATGCAATTAAGCTGTATAGAGGAAGTTGATTAAAAATAAAAGATGTAAAAGTTGCAATTGTTTCAAAATGATCTTACACAATGGTTTCATCATGTTAATAAAATAAGTGAAACCAACAACAATTTTGCTGCAAATCCTTACTTAGAAAAGCCATTAAAACACTTTTCACAAGACACAAGCTATTTTTTAATTAAAAAAACCCCAGTTGTCATCAGAAATCACATAATTGGTTAAATGGAGAGCACCTCTATACAATGAAAGTCTCACATGATAAAATCTCCTGTTCCTGGAAGGCCACGGAGTCTGTAAGAGAACATACAGTATCTATGCAAACTGCATCATGAAGGTTTTATAGGAAATATAGATGCTTTATCTGTTAGACATATTTTGTAACTTAAATGGTAAAACCCAATTATGCTTCCAGGCTTAAATGTGACAAATGGATGAATACGTATGCAAAGCAGGTTTATATACTTAACTTCTCATTATTGTTAAAGGTAACTCATACCAAATGGACAGGGTGCTATGGCAGCACCATCATTTCCCACCTCACTGACTATAATTGTTACACTGCTGTTGTATGTCGCACTCTGTTTCTAGAGCCACAGTATTTCTCCCCACTGTATACATCTAAATGTACAGAAAACTGAAGAGCCTGAGTTGGCCGCATTTTCTAGATATGAGTTTCTGCAGGAATTTTAGGTGTTTCTTATATATGTTTCTTATATATCAATATAAAACAAATATATCAATATAAATATATCAATATAAAAATGAATTTTCTCCCCTTTTTTTGTTGAATTGAACAACATGCAGTATAATGCAAAAGTCTTAGACACCCTGTTTTTTTTTTGTTTTTTTTGTACAAACTTTGTTATTCACGTTTATTTATACACTTCATTAAGTCAGTCCAAAAAAAATCTGATTTCCAAACATTAGTATTCCAGCAAAAACATTTAATCTTACAGGAAAATATTTGTAGGCAAGAGAAGAAAGCAGCATATTAGGTAAAAGCTTACTTTTCAGACATAAAAGAAAAGAAAGAAAGCTTCTGGGTTTTGCATGCATGAAAAAGAAGCAGGTATGACAAAGTCCTCAGAAGAACTATGGCTGGTTCTGCAGGATGTTCAGCAACTAACAGTAAGCAACTAATGTGCTTATAAAATTCCACCTGAAAACTATACCTGAAAACTTTAGGCAAAGGGTCATCACACAAATTATGGACCTTGTTTCATTAATAAATTTACTGCTTTTTACAGACAACCTTGCAGTACAGCAGTTATTTGCAGTGTCTAAGACTTTTGCCCATTACTGTAGATCAATTTCTATAACTATATATTATATAATATGATGCAATAATATACTTATTACATTACATTAATACATTAGCCCTTTTTAAATTAATACATTTTAAATTTTGCCTTCAGTGTCACCTGCACCTGTGGTGATAATCACAATGGATGGTTTAATAAATGAACCCACACTACTATGTTTCCAGATGAACAGACATCACATTTGTCTAGTGTTAACTAACACTCCACAAGCTGTTTAAGAGCACAGGCTTACCAATGTTTGTCTTTAGAACACTTGGAAAATATATAGGATTCATTTATGATGTGTGGAATTAAGTCCTATATGTTAGATCACATGTTTTCTGCTTTGCACGAGGTGATGAACTGGAATTTCTGTTCTACTTTGGGATTTCAATTTTTGTCTTTTGAAACCTTAACATAATTCTTTGTAATACCTCCTATTCCAGTTTGCCTGAAAGGCATCAAGGTTCCAGGCAAGTGTTTCCTGGCCAGCTCGGTAAAGAAGAACTTCTATGCTGCTACCGATGATTGCATCTTAAAGGGTGGTACTCTGAGCACCCCTGTTACAGGCAATGAAAACTACCAGCTCTATGTCTATGTGCATGAGACAATTGGACCCAGCGAACAAATCTGGCTGGGCATCAATGACATGGTGAAAGAGGGGGAGTGGGTGGATAAAACTGGGTCCAGAATACGTTTCCAAAACTGGGAGACAGAAGTCACTCGTCAGCCTGTTGGAGGCCCCAACCAGAATTGCGCCTTTATGTCCGTCATAGACAGCGGGAAGTGGTTCGATGAGAACTGTCGTGCCGTGAAGGCTTTTGTCTGCGAGTTCAATATTGTCTGAGTTCCTGTTGCTCCTCATTATCCTTAACACATGAAGGTAAAAGCTTGTCAGAAATTATGCATCTTAAATACAGATAACTTTGTATATCGCATGTGTATTCAAAGCTCCTAAGGCGAAAACCTGACAAGTGAGAAACAAGAATTACAGACCAACAGCAGCAATGAGGATGCCTCCTTCAACAAGCCAATCTTTCTTGCTGCTAATTTGTATGCCAGAAACACTCATAAAATATTCTTCAAACAGGAAAAAGACTATTAATGAGAGACCATTTCAGACAGTTGACATTGCTTGGATCAGTTCCAAAATCTAATCAGTTCTTCTGCTGCCTAAAGCTTTATTCTAGTGGAACTGAGATAATGACAAAGATGGACAGAAGCAAAGACAACTGGATGGACAGATAACCCAAAATATAATGCCTCCTCCAGTTGATTTTAGAGGTGTAAACAAGTTGAGATGAAAAACAGCATGATTTATGTGTCAAAAGAGAGAACAGAATCTGGTTTTAAATAACAGACAAACTGTCAATTTTGTTTATTTCCATATAGTCCTAAATTTTATGACTATAAAAAAAAAGTTGTGTATGCATACAATGTTTATATTAAAATGTGTTAGAGATAATTATATTAAAAAAAGGAGTACTGATGTGGAGGTTCATGCAGGATTTATAATGTGTATACCAAATACTTCAGCTCTTATACTCTTATGCTACATAAAACAATATTAATAAAAAGTTTTTATTTTGTAACTGCACTCTTTGTGTACTTTATTCAGAGGACACAAGTAACAACAATACTTATTGTAAGATGTTTTCTAGTAAAACAAATTACTTCACTACCAAGTATTAGATAATATGGTTCTTTCTGGTTTCAAAGGACTTTCACACATCTGGCTGAGTGTGTCATCATTGTCTGGTTTAATACAACTTGTGAACTTCTAAATAAATAAAAAATAGTTATGTAACTTACATGAATCTAGTGTAAAAAAACAAACCTTCCCAAATACAAGGTGAATTAGCACATAGAAAACAGTGGTTATGCCTTTTATATGTGACAACAGTCAAACAGGCTCCTTTTATGTAGCACAAAAATAGGTTTTAAAATTTTATGATTTTTTAATAAAAACAGCCCAGGTGTGGTAACTCACAATTTACATTTTTCATCAGTCATTTCATGTATTTCAAAGAAATTAAACATTTTGTGATATTAACAAAAAGGTCTTATGGCATTATCTGGGAACAATTTCAAAATGTAGAAACTCAGTTAAACAGACTTCTTAGGTAAACAGACTAAAAGTTATATTAAAGATAGTAAAAATCCAGCAACAGTATCACACGGTTTGCTTTCTGTTAGCTTCCAGTGCAACTTTTAATCATAAGCTCTTCATAAATTCCTATTCATTCACTTGTGGCCCTGCTTTCCAGGTTCTCTGTATGTTTGGCAGAGTTTCTGGATCGTGAACAGAGTCCCCTCCACTGATTTCCTCATCAGATTTCTGCTTGTCTTTACATACCAGATTTTTTCCTGACCGTACAAGTATATCAGGCACATCTGGTGCACTCTGAGACCCAGTGAAAGGCCTATAGACCCCTACTTCTGCATCCTCTGTTAATGGCTGCTGTTCTGTTGGTCCAGTAAAGTCCCGGTACACACTGACAGCTGGCTGTCCGAAGTCATTCATTTCTACACAATCTTTAAGATGTCCATATACCATGTGGTCATCTATACTCTGATAAAGATGAAAATCTTCCTCTGTTTCCTGGGGAATCCCATGAAGGCCTGGCAGGAAGGGATGGTTATTGGGATTGTAAACTGAGACCTTAGGAGCACTCTGTTTCCTCTTCTTTTTCCTATTTGATGGCAAAAATACAATACATTTATGACAGATTGTGATGTGGATTTGAAATGATGATGCAATTTTGGACAGCGACTCACCTTATAATACAGAACACAGCTAAAATGATTGCTGTCAGCAGCAAAACAACACCCACAACACTTAGGACAATGGTTAAAACCATGCCTGAAAACATACCAGGAACATGTTTTTATTATGCCATTACAACAATACTACTGTATGTACTACACTTCTGTAAATACAAGCTTATATCTGTACTCCATTTGGCATGAATTACCAATTCAGAGAGTCGAAAAAAAATAGAAAAAACAGACAAGAACAAAAAAGACTTTCGTACTTTTGCCTGTGTGCAAGGTGACCTGGCTGACCACACTGAAGGCTCCTTTCACTGGTAAGCAGTTTGACATGTTGAGGTAAAAATTTTCTGATACAATTACATCCTTAGGATTTTGATCTTGCCAGATGTACATCTTGTGTTGAGACTGCTGCCTGTGCAATTTGATGTATGCTGGTCGATTCTTACATGTGAGCTGACTAACATTGGGAAAGCTCACATGAGCCTCGAGCTGTCCAGGAAATGAGACGAACCAGGAGACAGTACCATATGCCTTCATTCCCAATGGCCATGCTGGAGTTGCTAAAAGCACTGGTTTATCCTTCTTTGGCAATACAGTGAAAATGTAGTTCTCTGAAACAGGAGAAAGAAACACACAATCAGTTTAACAAATATGCAACATCTGTGTTTTAAAAGGAGACTGATTTCAAGAAAAAAACAAGAAACTGATTTAAAGAAAAACAACAATTAATCCCAACAGCAATCAATTATTCTGGAATTTTTTAGTGTTCAAGGTATTAATGGAAAACATAATTCATCAAAATGTCATAGAAAAATGTGTATATTTTAATTTAAAGGTTTTTACAGCTGTGTTTATTTCAACATCGTGCTAAGGACATAAAACAGACTAATTTAAATCTGCAACACTTTCCTTGACATTGTTGTTTCTTATACTGTGTACTCATATGAGGATGTTTTAGCTAAATGCACTTTAAACAGCCTGACAATTTCTTTTTGTGTGACTGTTTACCTTTTATAGATTTACTAAATAAAACATGTAAGAAGGAGCTGGTGATCTGCCTTAAATTCTTGCCACCTGTGGGAGAAGCGCTCACTGTAATGTTTGGAACATTAATTTGTATTTTTTGAATAGCTCCCTGGGGACAAAACTGCCCGACAGTGATGCCTTTGGGCTCATTTTCTGATACAGTGAGAAGAACAGTGTTGTTGCATGTGTGGCCAGGCAGAGATTGCTGGAGGTTCCCCTCCAAAGCCAGCAGCTCTACTGTCCCATTTTGTGGGCCATACAGGTGCCATCGGACCTCTTGCACTATTCCCATGATACATTTCTCCAGTGCAGGCACCCCTAGAGGTTCAGGGGATGAGCATTCTTTCGAGCGATAACATGCTGGTAATATAAAGACAAACAGAGAATTAATATCCTGTGTAAAATACACACACACACACACACAAACATTATATACACACACACAACATTATATACACACACACATT
>JAOVVB010000046.1:15137641-15148821 GCA_028570985.1 Heterobranchus longifilis
GGACAGGATCAGTGGGCTGATCCCACAAAAATAAAAAAAAGACGGAAAATGGTGCAGGCCACAGTAGAAAGACACCAGAACAGCCAGTGAATCACAGATGTGAGGCAGGCAAAAAGCCCAAGGCCACCCATCTAGCCTCCCAACTCTTCACATCCCAATCCGATCAAGCCCCCATGGGATGCCCTGGTTCCGATATAGGACCTGCTCCCCAGCATCCAAAGCATCCACTGCTAAAGTCCCATTACCAGAGATCAGACACACCCAGAAAGGTCTTGTTTAATCATGCTCTGAGGGGCCAGAGCTGTCCTGGGGGCATATCTGAACCTACCCAAAATTGGGATTAGCATTAGTGTTATAGCTGATCGTTGTAAATATACAGTACACTGAACAAAACACGATAGGCTTTAGAAAATGATGATGATGAAAAATGACAAATTCTGCTGAACCAACTTGTTAGATCAGTTATTTTTAAAAGTCTATTCTGTTAACCTTCTATTCTCTTTGATTGTGAATAGATTTTTTCTCTTTGCCTTGGCAGCAAGAAACAAGCCTGGCGGCATAAACGGGAGGGTAAGCATGGCAAACCATAAAAGCCTCAAGTTAAACAAATAGTGACCATCTGGTGAAAGCAATCATGAAAACCTGTAACAACACATTTTCCCGTAATTAAAAAAATAAATATAAAAATTCAACTGAATGTTTCCCAAAATACAGTCAGCCGCTTCAAGTGTTTACCTAAATGATAATCATCTGAATATTTTACGATGTCGAGACATGCCTGGGTTATGTGCATTAAGGCAAGGTAACTTTATTTATAAAGCAAATTACTCAAGGGCTGTGAAAGTGCTGTACACTAGGAATGAAAACTCAAATAATTATACAGGGATAAGACTAAATAAAATGGACTAAGTCATGATGAAAAAACACAAAACAAGAGGAGGGCTAATAAAATAAGATTTATAACCTTAAAAATCTTTACTGACTCATAAATCTTCTTTAACCATATGATCCCGCTCAAGTCTGTAGTATACTGTATCTAGAGCCTAGGCCTAAAATCCTGAAAAGATTTAACTGTAATTGAACAGCTGAATTGTTCCATGCTATTGCCCAGATACAATGCATTATATATATGTGTGTGAAGCATGAAATTTCACTAACCTTCACGGCCTCTCTGGAGAGCAGAGATTTTAAAATGCAGGGTGAGACCGGGGAAGGGGGATTGTGTGTCTACATGACAGTTCTGCAGAGAAAGATTGAAGGAGCCCTGGTGCTCAGATAGCTGTGGCTCACTCAGTTGCTTCACCAAGGTCGTGCTATGTAGCTGGTATTCCACTCGTGTATCCTTCTTTTCGCACCTAGGCGTGGTGCAGTTCAGTATATTCACTGTTGAGTAGTACTTGTGTGGAACTTGGAAAGTCCATGTGACTAAGTCATCATCAGGAAAGTTCTCTGGATAGTTTGGAGAAAAAAATTCTTGGGATGATGGCTTCTCCGGCAGGGTGACGCTGATAATCGCAGGTGCTGTTGAATAGTAACCAAAATGATTATACTGCAGCAGTACAGGCCAGGTGAAACATTAACTAAACGATTACACATAACTATCATATGAAAGATACTACAGATTCATTTAGACTAGCTCTTTAACACAGTTCACAGAGTTTCATCCAAAAACGTATTTACATGTTATTTCCGGTCCGAGTGATACACCAAAGCTCGTTGCATTCAGCTGTTGTTTTCCAGGCACTTGCAAAGACACACGGCCTTCCCGAAGCACCTGCATGCTTTTGATGGTTCCCTGGCGGCAAAATGTCCCAATTCTTGCTGTGGCTGTAGACACTGAGTAAATGTGTTTGTCTTGACATTGCTCTGTAGGTTGGATCTGCTTTAATCCAGTTCTGGTAAAGTTCAAGCAGAAAGCATTGCGGCTCTGGACTTTTACGTTCCAGGTAAAGGTGCGGTTAAAGTTTTGAAGAGAAGAGTAGGTCTCTGGAGTGATAGTACCATTAAATGTACTAGTGCATACTGTAAGAAAAGATAAGGTATAATACTTAATCAGAGTAATTGGTATCTTCTAGGACCAAAATATGAACTAGTATCTTTAAAAGTGTAATAGTATTGTATGTTAAATAACTGAATTAAGTATTTCACTCATTCTTGTTTTCTTTTGAAACTGTTTATTTGTATGTCTTAAATAGTATATCTAAGTATCAAACCAAAGTAAAGTAAAGGAAGTAAAGAATGGTTTACCAATGTTTTTAACAATCTCCACCCTGAAGACCTCTTCTGGTTGTGGACAGCTGAAGCTCACATTCATGCTTCTACTGAGTGTCAGAGAGGACTGGCATACATTTTGACTGCAAATATCACATTTTAACTGCGAAGCTGTACTCCTATTTATATGTATGGTAGAATTACTATAAACATCAATGGTAAGTGATGGACCTCCTGAAAATAAAAAATAAAGATGTAATTGTTGATCAGAACCTGAAGACTGCTCAATGAGCTCATCTAAATCACTATAAACAGCAGAGATTTTATTTTTTTTAAAACAGCCCTTTAGATGTTTTATGGGTAGCTTGTAAAGTTATCCGCAACTAATATACAATGCATGTCATTAATTTAAATTATCCAATCATCCACCTGAATTATCTAATTCAAATCATTAGTCACAGCTGTCATGGTCACAGCTCTGCTCCTTTTCCTTAAATTAACAAGAGGGTTTCAGCAATCAGGTTGCATTAAGATGCCACCCAGAACTCAAAATAATTTTAAGTTCTATATATTATTTTCACCTCCTGAGACCCAGACTCTACTGTTGTGTACATTGCAATGTCTCGTCATTGTTTCTCTTTACTCACACCTGTTAACTTATTCATTGTCTTCAAACAGGAAGTATGCCTAATGGGCCTCACATGAGGGTCACCACACTCATATGAGGATGACTTGATTTTTCCTTTTTCTGTTTTTATTAAACATTGTTTTTTATTAAACAATGGTGTGTCTAAACAGATTGAAAGATGAAGGATCAGTCCCATCCTGAAGTCTTTATCTGACTGGGACAGAGTATACTGTATTATGCCTAAGTTTTATGCTACAGTAATAACAGTATGTGTGTAATAAAATATGACATGCTAAATGCGCATATATACGTAAATTATTTACTACATAATTTCAATACTGTGCTAAACTACACCATAACACTATATAAATATATCCACTTTTCTAAAAAAGAAAAGGAGTGGTTTATAAATACAAATGATGCTGTAAGCAAACAGTCTTGAATTTAACAAAAAGGCCATTTATATTCCTGAAATAGCAAGTACATTTCATGCCAAAAGGGCAAAAGCAATTACAATTAGATTTAGTGTTTGATTAAACAAGTTTACAAATTTGGAAAACTCGGAGACCAACTAAAACCATACACATAAATTGTCTTAATACTCATAAGATGATGAGATTTTTTTAAGGTGGGAAAGATATCAATTTAATTTTATGAATCCAACTAACCTTTATTAGTAGTAGTAGTATTTTAATAAAAATATATGTGTGTGTATATACTGTATATAAAGTACACTAGAACAACAGCAGATTAAACATTACTCTAGTAAGTTATAGCCTTATAAGCCTAATATTTAATAACTTCTGGTTGGACAAATCCCCGTTAACAACATGCATCAAGCATTTATAAATTGCTTTGTTCTTGTTATTAAAATAACTTTCATAAAATATAGATATGTCCTTCAAAGCGCTGCTGGTTTTATACAGTATGAATAAGCGGGAGGGTTGATGACGTCAACATGTACAACCCGAATGTAGGATCGTGTACCTGAGACTGAGATTATCCACACCGACGAGTAAAACACTCCACAAAGAATCAGCATGTCGCCCAAAAGCCCCATGACGTCTCTCTTCCACGTGGGTTAGGATAATTTAATAAAAACCTTTCTCGCCATGGACGCCAAATCCGTCTTCCTTGAAAATAAGGCGGACTTCCTGTAACACCGCCGTTACTTCAGCGTGTTTCTCTCCAGGTGGACAGAGGGATCCGCCCTTTGAGCTCATTTGCATTAGGACTGTGGTAACGTCCTAAACCACATACTACCTTACTAAACAGGCTAGCATGCCGAAGTAGTACTCTAGCTATACTGTAGGTCAAGTCAAGTATTTTAGTGAGGTGTTTTGGACGCAGCCTGTGTGAGACGGATAAACTGAGGTGAACGGTGAAGAGTGGATTTATGTCAAATGCATAATAGTGTTTTATACAATAAATGTTATTCGTGTTTTCCACAAACGGACTTCCACATTTTATTAACTCTTACAAATATAAATACAGTTAAGCCAATGAGGACTAGGCGTTTTTTGTTGTTGTTTTTGTTGTTAAAAATCCCCCATAACAAATTCCGGAAACGTTTCTACAGTCTTAATCATATGAAGAACGTTTAAGATAAAAACAATAAAAACATAGTATTTAGTAACATAGTAATCCAAAAGACAGCTAAATAATACATAGGCTAAGGCCTAGTCAATATTAATATATTATAAAACAACATTCAGTCTAATTTGCACATTTTACAGATTTTATAAAGACATTGTAATATTACTATCTGACAAAATATCCTATTTGCCAATTAAGTAAATTGGCGCACGGTGAAGAAAGTAAGTCTGTTTGGTTATAAATGCTTTATCTGGGTCTCCGTTGCTCCATTCCGTTGGGCAGGAAGCCCGCGATGATGGGCACCGGCCATATGAGGGCAGCCACGCTCCATATGATTATGACCAGAGTCATGAAGCAGGCGACGAGCGTGGACTCTATGGGTTTCCGATTCAGCCTCCAGCTACGATCCCCTTTGAGTTCGTCCAAAGCAAAATCAAGACAGCAGAAGTGCACACTGTCTGCCATGTCCGGTCTGGATCGGCCGAAGCGCCTGAACCGGGAGAGACCGCATCCGATGCACAGCCTGAACTCTTGCTGTGCGCCCGCGACGCCCACGTGCTCAATAAAAACAGGGGACGCTGCACGGTTGAAGGCGGCTGAGAAAAACGCTTTTCCGTGACTGTTGGTGGTGTAGACGAGCACGTCGCAGCGCAAGCCCAGGTCCCCGTCCCACCGTGCCACCAGCTTGGCCGGCAGCCTCTCCACGCTCACGTTGCACCTGGACGACGCATCGTCATCCTCGCTTGCGGCCACCGATCTCTTCGAGTAGCCCACCTCCAAGCTGGCCAGAAAGCCGCTGGTGGAGTTGATGGGCGCTGCCACGAGCTTGTCATCGCTCCAGGCACCCGAGCGCGGTGCGAGTCCCGCCACGGCGCTCAGAGTGAGCACGAGAGCGGCCGAGCGGCTCAACATGATGGAGCGCGCTGTGAATCCGAGGGCATGGCGCTCCGGACCGGGTGCCAAGGCGCAGTATCAAACTTGTACAGTTTGGGAGACGTCTGGTGCGGAGACGTCACATTTGAGCCACATCTCAAACGAGTTAGTTGTGCGGTTGATTTTGCGGGTGTGGTGTGTGCAAAACCAGTAAGATCATCTGGATCAGCCCCATTTAAACGCGCCTCCAGTATCCTCCATCCTCCAATGGCAACTCCAGCGGGGTGGACACACAGTGCGTGCAAGACAGAGAGAGGGAGTGTGAGGAGTGCGAATCAGAGAACACAGCCTATGAAGGGTGGAGGGAGGCGGAGGAATATAAAGAAGTGCTCTGTCACACACATCACAATTCGCCTCCTGTCGACTTTCTTTCATATACTATATTTTGCGAATATACTTCTCTTATTCTGCACGGTTTGTCTCTGACTTTGCACAAGTTCTCTCTCATTCTGATTGTTCTTTTATTCTATACAATTTCTCACACGAGTTCTCTTTAATTCTACTCCAGTTCCCTCATACGAGTTCTCCCATATAGACAAGTTCTTCCTTATCCCATGCAATCAAAGCCACTAGTCTTATAGCCACAAGTCCTGTTCCTCAGGTCAATTTTAGTTGAATTGCCTAATACAGTTCAGATGTTTCAGGTGAAGTGGGCATGTAGTGCGCTCAACCCTGCTGCAATGGAATTTATTTCCCAATAGAGCTGCTACTGATTTCGTTTATTGAATTATTAAAGAAAATTATTTTAAAAGATATTTTTAAACCCTTATATATTACAGGCCTGTCACAAATAACAATAATCCGTTATTTGTCATACAAACACTACAGAAAGGTTGTCAATTTGATTTCGAATGTATGTGCAGTAAATATGTACACTGATTTCTCCACTGATTTCTTCTGAGCAACATGAGAATAATGGAATGTAGTTTTGTTGTTTAAGTTAAAAGTACAAAGTTCATTTCAATTGCAGTTCAATATACCTGTGATACATGCTACTTTTTATTTTATTATCATTAATAGCCTTTTTTGTTAGAATGTAATGGATTCATTTCAGATACCCTGGGGTAAGCAATAACACTCATTCTTTCAAAAAGATCTTAGGAAAGCACTTGTTTCCAATATTGTTGACCATTTATTGCAGAAAATGTATTTCACTTGTTTCATTATATAAAAATGTCTTTGAATGTACTGATAATGATTAGGAGGATCATCAGAACAATATCTGGTATTACCTCATAGAACACCCAACATCTACCCGGAAAACCACCACATTTAATAGTCTATGTGTGCAGGCAAATTTGCTGCAATTACTGCTCCAACAGTTTGTGAAGTCTCACACAGCAGGCCAGTGTCACTTCAAAGCAGGTGCTAAAATGAATTTGACTGTGCAGATGTCAGTTCAGATGACCTCAATTTGTATGTGAATTTCGTTTAAGTGTTCTCTACATTGCCATAAGCAGGCTCTCTACGCCAAAACTCAATGAGTCTGGAGCAGGTGGCCACTTAGAAACACTTTCATATCAACTGCCTTTGAAAAATCCAGATCAGATACATCTGGAGCATGTCAATATTCTCTATCTTAAGGCAAAACGAGACTAGATTTAAGACTTAATTTAAATCGCAGCACCTGGAAGAAACACTTTATGTTTAAGGTGGAGGTTATTGAACCAAAAAGGAGCTATTTCTGACTGGACAGATCTCATTATTTCATGAATGTTCTTTTAGTCCCAAGGTGAAATGCCTTCTGGGATTGAAATGTCTGGCACTATATCTGAAACTCATCCCTTAACAACATTTAACCACCATTTGTGGAGAACTCTAATATGAACTGAAAGGCTTATGAATGGCACACAAAGAAAAAGGTTTGTTTGTGGCATGTATACAGTATATTAGAACTAGGTGTTGTTTCTTTAGGGCTATTTTATTACTGATAGCCCAGTAACACAGTGCATAAGACTACATAAAGTGCAGATTGATGAAAACGATACAATAGAATATAAAATAAATAGACTGGATAGAACCACTTTATGCAAAAGTGAGAACAGTAAACCCTAGCTTTCATGTTGCCTGAGGAATATGTATGACACCTGAATGAATTGTTTTTCTCAGTACTGCTTAAACGGCTTAATTTGTGCTGGAGTCCTGCCTCCCATCGTTTGATGTTTGGGCCAACTGCTGTGAAAGACATGGGTCACATTAGCCCTCTATTTACACCTGAAAGAAACTCTTCCCGGTGTATCTCTGTTGTTTATCATATTACTATTCATTATTCCTTATCTTAGCTCTTTACTCCCCGCCATTTTAACCTCTCCACTAAAAACTCACACGCATTGTTCAAACTTTCCGTTTCTGATAGGTTCAGACACCCAGGCAGCCAGCAGAAGAAAAATGTAAATGACTTTCTTGTTCATTAATTATGCTATAAAAATGTAAATTGGTTCAGTGCCAAAAATGCTAATGGAACAGAGATAAAAAGTCTCTTGTGCCAAGAGAATATAAAAGATTCATTTTCCTAAATGTAGTTCTGCTCTCAAGAAGAAAGACCTCATGGCTTCTTTGGTTCCTTGTGACTTTTAAGGTAAGGCCACCTTATTCTCAGCACAGCACTCACATACACATAGATGCCTGTTTTTATTAGATTCAGGAAAAAGAATGACTAAAAGCTTTTTGCTCCAATGTAAAATAGGCTTTAGAAGTTTATTGATTTTTTTCCAGAATTTGTTTTGCAGTGACAACTTCATTTTCGAAATCCTTTTTACTTTGACCACTCTGTCATAAATGATCATACGTTAAATGCACATATGCGTTTATGGTTGAATTTAACTTTTTGTTATTCTTTAAGGTTTCTACAGCTTTATGGGTATTCAGTGTACATTTATAAGAAGTTTTGTTTTAAACTTCTCTAAGAAATGCTATTTAAATATCTATTCAATGCTACAATAGAGACAACAATCATGAGACAGACATGGTCAGCTGGGGCACGGCCTCTGGAGCAGAATCTCTGTACATCCACTCTTCCAACACCCTCTCAAAGGATCAAAGGATCAGAACACTAATTAGCTACATTAATTAGCAAAGAGGTCCTGTTGATGCAGACTGTCGGAATGGATGGGGCAGGAAGAGAACAGGAAGAATTCAGAGCACTGGGGAAGTTTATCTCTCTTAGGAGTCCTGCAGAGCTGTCAGGCAGATGAGTCATCAGAGAACACACAAGTGACAAGTGGCATCAAAAACACTGATTACAAACCATCTATACTGACAAATGGTATGCTTTAGTCATGTTGGCATCACTTAGAATGGGAAAACCTATAAAATGTAAAGCAAATGCAAATCAGTCTTTAACAGAGAACAATTTTATACAAATAAAATTGAATTGATGGATTGGCACCCTATACCAGGTTTAACCTGACTCATGCCTTTAGTCTCCTGGGATTGGATCCAGACCCTGTATACATTAAAAGCGGTGAGTGAGTGAGTGAGTGAGTGAGTGGGTGGGTGAAATAAGCTTTATGTTAATTGTTAAAGCTGAAAAGCAAAATGCTAGCATTTCTGTGCTTCATTTAATGGGTAATCTGACCACTTGCAAACACTTCATCTGTTTAATCCAAATCAGTTTCTTCTCATAGTACCGAACAATGATTAACTAAAATAAGTGTGAGTGTGTGTGCATGATGGCCTATGAATGATATGCTGTTTTACTTCGTATACCAGTGTACATTGGAAAGGGGTCTGGTTTTCCTGCAACCTTGTTTAGGATAAATGGATAAAACAATGATGCTGAATTAATAAATAAATAATATGTCTTCAAAATTGATCATTGTTTGGCTTTAATCCAGAGATTGCCTACCATCGTGTATTATTTTCTCTGTACAGCAGAGGAAAATGTAAATACTGGACATGACAGGTCAGATCATGTCGTATATACAGTGTATATATATATATATATATATATATAGCACAGTGGCATAGTGCTTAGTACTGTCGCCTTACACCTCCAGGGTTCTGGGTTCAATTCTCACCTCAGGTCTGTGTGCATGGAGCTTGCATGTTTTCCTCATGAGTGCGTTTTCTTCGGTTTCCTCCCATAGTCCAATGACATGCTTTAGACATTAGGCTAATTGGTGTTCCCAAATTCCCAGTGGTGTATGTGTGTGTCCTGTGATGAATTGGCACCCACTCCAGGGTGTACCTTGCCTCATCCCCGAAATCTCCTGGGATAGTCTTCACACCCCCGCAACCCTATACACAGGATAAGCAATATAGACGATGAGTGAGTGAGTGCTGTCATGGAACAGATATTGGGAGCATAGTGTTTTATCAGATAAAGAGATAACAGGCTGCAGCTCATTACGTAGTCATTATTACGAAGAAAAAGATATAATCATTTGCAGAGGATGCGAGCTCATCAGATGGAGTGTAGTCATTAAGATGAGTAATGTAAAATGTTATTACTGTAAATACTCTTTTGAAGAAGCTTAGCCAGGTCAAAAAAGGGCTTGTCACTTCACCAGTCTAAGCTGATAATATGCCTCCAATGCAACAAAATTTTATGATGGTATCCTTTATTTTTTAATTAGAAATTAGGTATCATTTTTGTACTCCTATTTTTTATTGATTGGCATAATTTGGTAATCTGGACATAGCAAATCAAGCCTGATGTTGTGTATGGATGTGTTTTATGATTGATCTGAAGAAGGCAGTTATCATGGTGACAATGTAAGATACAAGAGTTCATAACAGCTTACATCATTATTATTTTTCATGTTCTTGTACCACAACCTGATAATGGAGAACAGCACAGCTGGATGCAGTTTTCTTACACTTCATTCAGGCACATATTGATCTCGCATCTAGTATTGACTGACCACTGTCCCGGATCATTGAACATTTTTCTATTTATAATCCAAGGGTGAAAAGACAATAATAAACATTGATACCTGAATCAGACTTTGTTTAGTGGCCTAAATCATTTGAATGCTTGATATATGCTTATATATACATTATACAGTATATATATACACACACATAAATATATACACACATATACTGTATATATACCCACTCAATTTAGTACTATATATATCTGCTACTAAATTAAACTTGGATATATTTTAGAGTAGTCAATGTCCAGCTTGTATTACATTATACATTTACTGTCCTCTGAAACTCAATATACAGCCATTATTGTCAAAATAGCTGGCAACAAAAGTGAGTACACCCTAAGTGAAAACAGCTTAACCATGCAAAGTCACATGTACTATTCATGTTCATGTGTTTGTCAGTGGCCACGTACAGTATGTCTCCAGACCTGAACCCTTAAACACCAGTGGGGCATCCTCAAGCGGAAGGTGGTGAAATGCCACGTGCCTAACATCCAGCAGGTCTGTGATATCATTATGGAGGAGTGGAAGAGGATCCCAGCAACAACATGTGCAGCTCTGGTGAATTCCATGCACAGGAGAATTAAGCCCGTGCTAGACAACAGTGGTGCTCACACCAAAATCATGAGAGTTTGGACATATTTTTGACACCTTAGGATGTACTTGTTTTCGTTGCCAGTTATTTAGACAACAAAGTGTGCATGTTAAGTTATTGTTAAAGGGCAGTAAGTCTGAACTGCTATACAAGCTGCACATTGACAACTCTAAAGTACTGTATATCTACTTTTTATTTCTATAGTATTGTCCCTTGAGAACATATAATAAAGTGGTTGCTGAAATGTGAGGGGTGTACTTCTTTGAGGGTGTACTTACTTTTGTAAGATAGTGTGTGTGTGTGTGTGTGTGTGTGTGTGAGTATATATATATGTGTA
>JAOVVB010000046.1:15162494-15181933 GCA_028570985.1 Heterobranchus longifilis
GTCCCAAACGTCTTCCATTTAAGGATTATGGAGGCCACTGTGCTCTTAGGAACCTTAAGTGCAGCAGAATTTTTTTTGTAACCTTGGCCAAATCTGTGCCTTGCCACAATTCTGTCTCTGAGCTCTTCAGGCAGTTCCTTTGACCTCATCACTCTCATGCTCTGACATGCACTGTGAGCTGTAAGATCTTATATAGACAGGTGTGTGGCTTTCCTAATCAAGTCCAATTAGTATAATCAAACACTGCTGGAATTAAATGAAGGTGGAGAACCATCTCAAGGATGATCAGAAGAAATGGACAGCACCTGGGTTAAATATATGAGTGTCACAGCAAAGGGTCTGAATACTTAGGTCCATGTGATATTTCAGTTTTTCTTTTTTAATAAATCTGCAATAATGTCAACAATTCTGTGTTTTTCTGTCAATATGGGGTGCTCTGTGTACATTAATGAGGAAAAAATGACCTTAAATTATTTTAGGAAATAACAAAGAGTGAAAAATTTAAGGGAGTCTGAATACTTTCCGTACCCACTGTATATATACAGTATGTGTATGTGCGCGTGTATGTGTGTGTGTAAGTCTATGTGTGTGCTGCAAAGACTGCATCTGGTCTTGAAAAGGATATACCAACATGAACACCAGAGATCTGTCTTTGGGAGAAAAGTAAACCAAGTTGGGAAAAGAGGAAAAATCAATGAGACATTCCACAAGCATATGCATGGCCAGTACATCAATTTGTAGTGTCTTAAAAAAGAAAAGGAAAGCACTGGTGTACTAACAAGCAGACATGAAACAGGTTAACCAAAGAAAGCAGCAGCAGTTGATTACATAAACATTACAAGGTGTAAAGAAAAACCCCAATACAGTCAGCGATATAAACAGCATCCACAGGGCAGTGGTGAAGGTAATGCAGTCAAGCCCATACTTGACTGCAAGATACACAAGAGTCAAAAAAAATCTGGAACTAAGATTAACCTCTAACATAGTAAGGGAAAGGCCAAAGTGCTGAGAAAGAAATGATCTGCTCATGATCCAAAACATACACGCTGAATGATCAAGCATGGTGAAGGTAGTGTCATGGCTTGGGCTTGCATGGCTGCATCTGGAACGGGCTCACTAATCTTTATTGATGATGTAAGTCATGACGTTAGCAGCAGAATGAATTCAGAAACATTTTGTACCCAATTGAGAGAGAGGTGCACCCAATCTAATTGGAAAGAGCTGGACAAGACAATGACGCAAAATACTGCCAGCACAACAAGAGATGTCGGGGTGGAAAAAGTGAAGTTTTACACTGAATTTAATTAGCCAACCTTAACCCAACTGAGCATTTATTTCAGCCTCTGAATAGGAGACTGAGGGCACAAACCAGCTAAAACATGATGTAGTACAAGCCTGAAAATAAAATGTAAAAAAATCATCTTAAAAAAAAAAGGATGCTAATGTTTGCTGATATCAGTGAGTAACTGTTGGATGCAGTTATTGCAAGCAAGGAATCTGCAACCAAACATGCCACACTTAGTGGTAGTACCTATTTTTAACACATCTAGCAGAATATATCAGAAAACGAAAGCTGAAATTCTGTTCCATCATCTTATATTCATCTCACAACATAAATGTCTTCACTGTATAGTGATGATTCTCAACCCTGGTTCTGAAGGACCCACAACAATGTGTTGTTTTCTCACCTCCCAGCACACCTGATTTAACTAAACAGCTAATTACCAACCTTTTCTTGAAGTGGGTGTAACCAAGCAGAGAAAACCTAAAGATGTGCAGTCGTCCAGGACCAAATTGAGAACCACTGTTACTGTGTGTGGCATAAACAAAACAAAACAAAACAATTGGACTCACTATTCCAATACCTTTAGATGGAGATGTATTTATTACACAATCTATTAGTGTAATTTCGAAATATTTGCTCTTCCATTTTCTTTTCTGTCTGAGTTTGTTTTACTATCACAGCCTCTGTGTGGCCTTTAAACGATTCCGTTTGCCTGTGCTGTCCTCTGTATGCTCATGTCAGGAACATGCGGCAGCTGCTGGGTTTTGTAAACTCAGAGCTTTGTATCGGTGATGACTTAATGGTCTTGGGCTGAGTGTCAGCACGGTAACAGTGGCAGCAGCTGCCCCGGAGCCACTGATTGAATTGGACCCTGACATTGCTCAGTCAGATTTCCTTATTACGGAAGGTTAGCAGGGGGAGCAAGAGAATGGCTGAAGGGCTCTATGAAATTAAATGTGTGATTATGATGGAGCACAAGCATGGTTGTTTTGAGACACATGTTTGTGCTGTGCTGTAATGTCCCATGACTCCATTTGCAAAACAGGAATATGGTAATGTTGCTGTAATGCCAAGCGTTGGCTACCAATAGCAAGGTGATTAAGTGAAAAGTGTAAATTGTAAATTGAAAAATCCACCCTGTATTACACTATATGATCTTAATAGCAAATAAAAACCAGTCCATTCACAGGCTGATCTAATTGACTTAACAATTTCCTCCATTACCCATATTCTCTGACTGTTTTCTATTAGTGTTGAAGAATGATGCTGCAGCACTTTAAGCCTTTACTCTGTTTTACTCTCATCTCCTCATCTCTGCTCAAACAGAACAATCTCCAAAGCTTTACCATTTATACTGCTACCACTATTTACACCACCGTACTTATCTCATAGATCACTAACTAGCTGAGTCAGTTCTGTGGAAATGAAATCGTGTAAAGTAGTGCCATCTCCCAAGGTAAAAGAGAGATGGTATACAGTGTTTGCTTAGGACGCTTTACTACAAATACAAGATGAGACTGAATTCAATAAAATTAATTAGGTGTAACATCTTCATGAAATAGTCATTGACCTTTTTTTTTAACATCAGAATAAAAGTATGCGAGTATGAAAAAGCACATACTCGAGTAGTGAGTAAAACCTAACTACATGGGCCGCGAGGGCATATTGCACATTTCTTTAAGAGCTTGAGTGCTAATTAAATAATTTAGTATCGTCAGGCTATAATAATGAAATGACAAATACTGTAGTACTTTTAACTGCTTCCATTAGGGGTCATTTTGACTTTGGCACAGATTTTATGCCTTTTATGCCCATCCTGATGCAAACCCATTTCTAGGCAAACAGGCTGGTAGGCAGTCCCGCACTTTCCACATGACAGACGAGAAGCATCCCATTTAGCCCAAGTGACCAATACTAATGGATAAATATATTAATAAATAATATTTCAATTTCCTCAGCTGATGCACATAACTTTAACATAAAAAAATGCATTTACACCACTGACTTTTTTGTGTAATTTCACACATGAGAAACAAAGATGGCCCTTTATATTTCCATATGCAACAGATGTTCTGTTTTTTTTTTATTTTATTATTATAATTTTTTTTATTTTACTGAGTTTTATATAAAATGCGAGTTGGATACATACAAAAGAATATAATTAGGAGGCTGCTTCACTGATTGTTTTTTATCTGGCTTAATAAACCCACTCCTGCTGCTTTCTCTTAACATGGTCATTTGGCACATGGCCCATGATAGCGAGCACGATGCTTTATGTGAAGTCCAGATGTTGGAATGAGTCAGCTAACAGAGCCAGTAGAAAACATGGACATGATGGAAGCGTACCGTCTGAATAACGAACTGTTTTGAAGGGACAGTAAATAGTTCAGATGGATGAACAGCACCCAGGTCTTCCTTGTCAGAGATGAGGTGCAGGTGATATGCTATGACCTGCACCACACCACCATGACAACATAAGTCAACATGTTCAATACAGGTTAAGAGTAAAGAATCTTAGATTGATCTGACTCAGCTGCTCGATTTCCTTCTGCTCGCACTTCACTTTGACACCCTGTGAAGGAAACTAAAGCCAATCAACAGACAAAACAAAAAGATCACAGTAGCTGCAGGAAAGCAAGGAAAAATATACAGATGGTTCTGTCACGTCACTGCATCACATATTGAATTAGCTGTGTGTGTGTGAGACTGAACATTGGGATGATTTTCAGCAATAACGGTTTTTAATGTTAGGCTACATGCCCCCTTCCAATCTTTTGTTCTAATTTTAACTCTTTTTTTTTTGTACCTCATCATTACATTCGTTCAGTATCAAGATGTTTGTAGTAATAACAGTAAGCGAGACAAGATTGTGCGGGACTGCACGCTTTCCACAGGTTGTTAATTTGCTTGTCCTAATGACTTTGTCTTATGGTGGTTCTGCCATCTCCACCCTAATCTAATTAGCAGACTCAGACCGTGTGATATTTGTCATGTTTGCCTGTTGTTCATACTTCTCGGTACAGTGGAGTTTTAGCACCCTCTTGGCTTTATAGCGAACAGCTTTGCTTAACAAATGAGGTGCAGGCAGTTACCAAGGATACTGATTCTCCTCCGCTTCAGCACGAGTGGCAAACCTTTCTATGTCTTCTCTCTCTCTCTCTCTCTCTCAGTATCTCTATATGCTTTCGTCCTTACCTTTTGCAAGCTTTCTATTTTTTTCTTTTCTTTCCTCTTTCACTCTTCTTCAGTTTCTCGCCGTCTCTCTGGATCATGACTAAAAATAGAACTCTTTACTCTCATTGTCTATGTTTAATTATAACAATACACAAAGAGTGTATAGACAGTGTATAGAGTGAGATAGGAGGAGACGAGGGATTGATAAGATTTGATAAGTGAAAAAGACAGTGTCGTATTAATTTAAAATATCAATGGTCTATTATTCATGTAAAAATAATGTTTATTATTTGACTTCAATAATGGCTGTCAATTCCCAATGCACATGCACACCTTTTGTAATCTTGATATCGCATCATTGTTTTAACCGGAAACACTACTGTAAACTGTATAACGCTTAATACTTTGTGACATGACATTTTCCACCTAATAGTTAATTCCTATATTACATGTGTGAGTGACAGATGCCTTTCATAAGGGCTTTATTTCATTATGCAGCCCCGTAACCCATGAAGCTCTGTAACACAATAATAAGGCTCGAGACTGCAGATTTATTAGCAGGATAAACTGTAGGCATTATGAACCCCTTCTGCCTTTGGACAAATCCTTACCTCTAGCATCAAATGAGGATATTGCTTCAGGTTAGAGTCATGGAAAGGAAATAAGACTGGATTTGCCTGATTTTATTTTTGCAAACGAGCTTGTGTTCTTATGGCAGGTTCTGAACCCGATGGGCTGGGATGCTTTCGGTCTTCCTGCTGAGAATGCTGCCATCGAGCGTGGCCTTGACCCTGAACACTGGACTAAGAGGTAGCTGTGTACTGTATACTATGGCTTCTCATCTGCTTTGTTTTTAATTTTAGTCATACCACAGATGCTTGTGCAGCGTCATTTGCTTTGGTAATATTTGTAGCATGTATATCTTTATGCTCGTGTACATAGATGGAATTATGAGAATATGAGACCGAGCCCAGAGTCAACTGATTGCTAATCTGTAATAATAGAAGTGTTCATTGTTTTCTGACCTAGTCTTTCATACACTCTTTGTCAGTCTCTTAAAGAGTTGTGTATATAGCATGCTTGGAGATGTCATTTATGCAAATGTAATGAGTTTCACAGTCCTAGGAATGATCTATGTGTAAGCAAATGCTGACAATAACATAACAGTCACCATCAGGACTCATCCACCCACACACATCAAGTCATCAGGTCTTTGCCAGTCCTTGACCTTTACTTTACATTCTCACTCTCCCTACAGTAACATCCAGTCCATGCGGGAGCAGCTGAACAGCCTGGGGCTGTGCTTTAATTGGGACAGGGTGAGTAGGGAGGAAATCTGACACGTGTGTGTTTCTCTGCAGGTGAGGAACCACATTGCTTTCAGTACAGTTTGCTAACCTTGCATCATTTCATCATCACAGCTGTTGACTCTGAAGCTCTGAGTTAATGTTGCCATGATGCTTCCCGAGGCACATGTTTGTGAAAGTGACTGGTTACCATGTGAATAGATGGATGATATTTCCAGTACGAGCAGAAATAATGTCCCATTCTTCCAGAGCTGACACCTCACTTGGCAGATGTAGGGAAATTTGTTTATTTTAGTGAAATTCATGCCAGCACTGTGTACTGACTGCATCGTTTTGCATTAGTGTTTAAAATGCGTGAAATACTCAGATAACTACAAAAAAGTGACATCATTTGTTTAAATTAATTGTGATTGATTTGATTTGATCAACAAGTTTTTACATAAATCATCTGGTAACCTGATAATTGAACAATCTATGCCTGTGTGAGTCAGTCGATTATCAGATTTTGTAACATCACTACATGTAAGCAAAGCTGTTACCTTTACTACATTTCCCATTAGTGAGATGATTTTATCACTGCTATTGAATATCTTGGGAGTCGTTAATTCTTTCTGTTGACTTAGTAACAAAGAATTGATTAAAAAGTTATTCCATCAATGGAGTTTTTCCTTCCCTGATGGCATAGGCATATTCCAGGACTCAAACTGTGAAAGAGTGGTTCTGGCAGCATGTGGATCCATTTTCACACATGAATAGGCCTCCACATTGCACTTTGTAATCAAAGCCAAATTTAGTCGGAAGATTAGTGTGTGCAACTTTATTTTTTGGCCAGGCAGTGTATTAATGCCATTCAAGTGGTTTCTGAAGAACTTTAAACACCTTTAGTCTGGTATAAGATTTTAAAGCAAGATGATTACATGGCCAGATAAGTAATCTGCTAACCTGCTAAATGCTGTAGCATGAATGATTACGTGCATTCATTATTTAAATGAAAACATGATTGAAGTTGCTCAGAAATCAATTTTTAATTCCAATCTGTTGACAGGAAGTCACCACTTGCTTGCCTGATTATTACAAGTGGACGCAATACATGTTTGTGAAGCTTTTTGAAGCGGGACTGGCATATCAGAAGGAGGTAAGATATAGAATATGCACGTTTGTTTGAACATGAGTTGTTACCCTCATACGTGTATTAATTTTTTTTTGCCTCAAAGCTTTAAAGGAATAGTTTTTCAAGTCTGTCTTAAATCAAAATTGATGTTCATGTGCATAAGTACATTACTATTATTGGGCAAGTCGTCTTCTTTATAAATTTTCCTCTCTGTGAAGTTTGACACCCAGAGTCCAACATAATTAATCAGGTCCAAATTCCACAACCCTTGGTCTGTGTAAATAGATTTCAGTATTCAGCTGCAACTCATATGAAGCTCCAAACTTCTGAACTATCCCTTTAAGTATAGTTTAGAGAGAAAAAAAAACTGTACTCCAAACACAGATGAAGTAAAGAAATGCTGCATAGAGGAGTTGGCATATACACTACCAGTTAAAATGTGGTCACATGACTTATAAAGGATTTTTTAGACAGTTTTTTTATCCATGTTTGAAGCTTTTAAAATGACTTGTTTATGGATCTAGTATAATTTTTAGCCAAACAAAGTTTGTTAGGATTGAAGCTACATGATGCAGATTAATTCTGAAATATATTTACATAGGCCTTATGATTTAGATATATTACACATTCAGTTTAGTTCAGTTTAGTATGTCTAACTGTAGTGTGTACATTGCTGAGAGAGAGAGAGAGAGAGAGAGAGAAAGACACACACACGCACGCACACGCGCACACGCGCACACACACACACACACGCGCACACACTGTGAAATTGAGAGTTTCTATCCTTTGAGACATAGTGTGTTGTTTGCAAATTAAGAGAATGTGTTGAGAACATTGGACAGAACCTACTTACTAAAACATAAGGGACTATTGTCTGAAAAAAATAATAAACACTGAGTTTTTGTATCCTGTCCAGCAAGTTTTCTTGTGATTCTGTCTGTATGAGGTTCACACAGTACTGTGTGAGTGTGCATGTGTGGTATGGAGTGTCTTTGCATCAGTCAGGTAGGCTTTACATATTACATTGCATTTATTAAATGTAGATGTGTGCTATGTGATTGGCACCTGAAGCCAGAGCCAAGAAACATGAACTCATCTAGCTTCTTCCACCTCAAAGAAAGAGTGGGAAGCTGTTCTCTCCTGCCAGGCAACGTTTGCATCCATCCTTATGTGCTGTGTTTCTAGCATCTTTCCCCTGAGCACTATGACTTTAACTCCCCCAAGAAATCAATGCAAAGACACACATCTAGTGTGTCTTTAGTTAGCTCACAGATCTTTGCTCAAACAGAACTTAAATATAATTAATACCAAAGTGTCTCTCTCTTCAGGCACTGGTAAACTGGGACCCAGTGGATCAGACAGTCTTGGCTGATGAGCAGGTGGATGAAAACGGCTGTTCGTGGCGGTCTGGTGCGTGTGTGGAGCAGAAACTCCTTAGGCAATGGTTCATCAAAACCACCAATTATGCCAAGGTGAGTTAATACACAACCTGGCAACTTTCAGCTCTAAAAGAAACATCAACTCAAAGCACTGCCTGGGGATAGAAGGCCTCTAGTTCTTCTGGAGGCCTACAGTACGTTTAGCCCTATTTAACACTTATTTAACACTATGAATTTATTTACTTTTTTTTTCTTTAATGACAGAAAAACTGTTTTACTATGGGTAAATGTTATTAGCATATATTATCATTAAATATTAAAATATAATTACATAATACAAACATAAAACATATATTGTATGTTGAGGATTGATTTCTAAATCTGCTACCTGCTATTTCATTTCTATCCACCACCATGGTTTCTCAATATCAACTTCCCGGCATTGTAAGTTGTAAGTCAAACCCTCTATTATTTCATTGGATCTTTTGCCTTGATTACGGCTGTGGCGTCGTTTTGATAAACATAGGCAATGTCACAACAGTTATTTTAGTCCAGAGTTAATTATTAACATTAACATTAATTTCTGTCTAAGATATTAGATCGTAAAGTCTTCTGCAGCAGATTCTTAATAGGGCTAAGATCTGGACTCTGTGGTGTCTAATACACGTGTGAAAATGATGTCTCATGCTCCCTTTCACGATTTCTGCCAGATGAAACCTGGCATCATCATCTTGGAATATGCCTGTGGCATCAGGGAAGAAAAAAATAATTCATGGGAAAATTATGGTCATTTAGGAATGATAGGCACATCACTTCATCTGCCTCTCTTCATAACCTGATTCTTTACACCATCATGGGGACCATGGACAGGGTGAATTTGGACTTTTCAGACCACATGCCCTTTTTTCAATTCCATTTTTTATGCTTTTTTTTTTTTTGATTAGCCTCACTGATAAGAGGTTTTCTTAAGGCTATCCAGCAGTTTAGTCCCAATCCCTTGAGTTCTCTTCACATTTTGAGTATGGTAATGCTCTTACTTTGACAGTTGAGCATAGCCGTGAGTTCTACTGTTGTTTTTTTTTTTTGTTTTTTTTTTTTACTGTTGTTTTCCGCATTAGTTAGAGTTAAATAATGTTGCCATATGCAGTATCATCATTACTGCAGTAATTATCCAATTGCAGTAAAATCACTGCAGTAATTATCCAACGGAACTTAACTATTAAATTAGTTAAATCGAGGTGGTGACAAACAAAAACACACAATCATTTGGTAAGTTTGTTTGTGCCATAATTTAATTACTGTCTAGAAAGTTTTATATCAAACTTTATCGTTTTGTAAAAATAACACATCTGTACAATTAATAATGTTTTTTAGTATTGTTTAATGTTTGTGAGCCAAAACTTGTCAAGCCAAACAGAACAAAAAATCTTTACATTTTCTTCATACTTGCATGTGTTTGTTGATCACACCCATGAAGTGCGACTCATTTTCCCTACAAAGCTCATGCCTATCATGTGAAGCCAACATAACCCTATAAAATTTCAAGTGCACAGATTGCTGGGAGGACAATGTGAATGAGGGTAAAAGTTAAAGGGCTAAAAGTTAAAGGGCAGAAGTCAAGGTTTACCTTAATTAGCACAAGAAGGATATTTTAAGTACCAAATTTATTGTGTAAACACTCGTACCTATGATTTGCAAAAATTGTCATAAAGCTTAGGCTAAATGTAGCCCAGTGCTAAATCTTTAAAAAAAAAAAAATAAAATCAGGTTGTTCATACTTTAAATTAGGGTTTGTGCATTATTCATGTGATCTAATTCAGTATGTTGGCAATGCATATCCACAATTTTTGTCCTCTGAAAAAGTAATTCCACCACTGAGAGGAGGAAAGATACAGCTTAATTCACCAGTACATTTAATGAAAGAATTCATGATGGTGTTCTATACTTTCTCCATAGACATTCTCCACATATCTTCATATTTCGAGTAAACATTCAGGGAAACAAGTCTTCTTTGTTTAACTTCTATTGTATATTTCAAGTACAAACAGTTTTGTACTTTTTTACTTGCTGTTAATGTAAATTGCAGATGTACTGTTGTTATTACAGATGCAATGGATAGTGATTTGGTGGCAAAAAATCTTAAAGTATTCCTTTAACTTTTACTTCATAACTATATTCACAACTGTTCTTAGTCATATAACAAGGTCATGTTTGATTCTTGTCTAAAATTTGTTCTGCTTTTATAGCAATTTCAGCTCCATAAGACTGTAGTTTAGAACAGATTGTTTTTATGCAGTGTTGTGTGCTTCGCATAAAAAAAAGAAGACTGGGCACTTAAGGATTCACACAACTGCTGAAGGATAGTGAAGCATCCTGTTGGCCTGAGATCAGTCTGGCTGTTAGAGAGATCTGTTGTGTTATTGCTCTCTGTTCCTGCTATGGCTTTTAAGTATTTGCAGCGCCAAATTGGAACACATTCTTGGTGTGATTTCGTCTCTGTGGTCAAGCTGCCAGTTTCACATGTCTTAATTGACCATGTCCATCCCTTGCCAATTTGAAAGGAGGAAATGGTTTTATGTCACCTTTTTATGAAGTGGGTCCTCTAAGTAACATTAAAGCTTTCTCCATGGCATAAAAAGGTGCGCTGCCTGGCTTCCTTTAAGAGTAGAATATAAACTTGTTATCTGACATGTCCTTTTTTTGGGCATCATTGCAATGATTGTTGCAATAATGTTCCTATTCATCCTCAGTCATGTCTGGGTGAGCTGTCTCTAGAGATTTACCTCTTCTGAGTTGCTATTTGAGCACCGGGTGTGGGGCTTTCTCAAGATATGAAAAGGGCTCAGAAGTCTAAATCTTATCTTTAATAAAATTCTGGGTAACTTCCTGACAAAAAGACCCCTATTGATTGAGGGAGGATTTAACAGAATTATTCCTGGCTTGGCATGTAGGTATGTGCGATAACGGTATCTAATAAAATACAATCCAATGCAGTAACTCCTAGATAGTTTTTAAGATGCAGTTTTTCCTTCATAGATTAAGATCAATTATATTAATTAGCATTAATATTTAAATGAAAGTCATGTCATATTGTCCAAACCCAAGTGATTATTGTTGAGATTTTGATGATAGAGATTTTTCTTCTTTCTTCTACAGTACATGTGATGACTATTATTTTTGGTGCATGCATCTAAATCTGTTTTAAGCTTTTAAAATATAAACCTTCTATAACCTGTATACCTTGGCACATGCTGCTTTCTAGTTTAACGGATGTGTGAAATCCATTCCTGATTCATGAATAGCAGTGTTTGTTCAGACTAGGCTTCTTCATTGAGCTGAAATGGCTTTTCTCTGGCTCTATAATGGAGAGGTATAGACTAATGGACTAGTGTGGATTTTATTCTGCCAATCAGTTCTTGTTCCTGCAGTCACATACAGAACTCATGGAGGACATATCTCTTTTGAGTGGCACTGTTCGAGTTGTCCTGATTATGAGGTCTATCCATTTGCCCCCCCCTCCTTTTTAGCGCACTGTTAAATCAACCCTTTTTCTCTTGGTTCCAGCTCTTTTATCTAAAAAAAAAAAAGTCTGCACAGCAGGCAGCTGGTTCGACTGAGTCTTGTTTCTTGATTGCAAGTGTACCAGGATGTCCTCAATGTGTAGATATGATGCAGAGTTCCATGGATCTTAGCTAGGATTCTTTTTCCGATGAGTGGCGCCAGCTCTTTAACAATAAAAGGGTCTGAATTAAATTAATGTCCCAGCCTGCACACAGAGTATTATTTCTGCCCGGTATTAACCTGAAAAATCTAATCACTTTTAAAATGAATTTGATGTATTTTCCAGGCTGATCTATTGACGGTTTTTTTATTTTATTTATTTTTGCTGGAAATGGGTGTGTTTTAAAATTTAGATCATTTTTGTTTTTCGTTTTTTAATGCAAAGTCAGGTCACTCATTATTTAAATTTTATGCTAATTATTATATCAAAGAGAATAACAACAAAGGAGTCATCTGCATGCACCTGCTTTTTAAATAGTCTCCTGTAATCGGTTTAACAGTCAGTATATGATTGTTAGATGATGTTTATTATCTTAATTAAAAAAAAAATTGGATGCTTTTTTAAATAAATGCAACTGTAACTTGATGCTCTAGAGGTCCTTTTTTCTAGTGTTGTTGAGAGGCTTTCTTTCCTATCGTTTTCTATGTGTAAGAGAGTAAACTTTTTTTAGAATGTAACTCTACCATCTTAGTGGTTAGCAATTGCACCTCCAGGATGCGAGTGTGATTCCCGCCTCGGGTGTGTGTGTTAAGTTTGCATGTCCCCCACCCGTGCTTGGTGGGTTTCCTCCGGGTACTCCATGTTTCCTCTCACAGTCCAAAGACATGCAGATTAGGTTAATTTGCGTTCCCAAATTGCATGTAGTGTGTGAATGACCGTGTGAGTGTTTGTGTCTGTGCCCCACTTTGTGCCTAAGTGTCCTGGCATAGGCTCCAAGCCCCCAAGTACACAGAATATAGAGGATAAGTAAGTGAGACAGGTAGAGTCCATTTTAATAGAGTAGACAGATGTCATCTTTTTGGGAGACATATGCTGTTTTCTGTGTTTGCTTTTATTTTCCGAACACCAGAACTGTGTGTGTGTGTTTTTTTTTTTTTTTTGTATGTGTGGATGTTTTTCTCTGTTGTCTGATGTTTGGCATGTCAAGGTGGACCAGTTTGTTCCTGTGACTTCACAGATCCTCTCATTTGCACAGCAGTGCAGCTCTGCAAGTGTTTGCATGCGTGTGTGAGAGAGAAAGAGTGACAGAGTAAGTATAGTTTGTAGGGAGAAATAAGGGAAGTATCATTACTCACATAACGAGCACTCATTATTGAACCACGTTAATTAGTGTTGGTGTGTGCGCATAAGTGTGTATGCTATTAAAGAGACGCTCCCACATGCATGCAAAAAGCAGTGGCCTCTGATGTTGTAAAAGACACTGATAAGGATGTTACTAACTGAATTTGACATCATGCTATTTTATTGTTAGTTTTATACTTTACAGAATCAGTGGATTAACCCAGCTCTCTGTGAGCCATTAACCCAACAATACAATATACACCAGTTACTTTTTAAATATCTTTAAAATCTGTTAAAGTCATGAGGAATCTGTTTTGTCATCATAAATCAAATTAGGAATAAATATGTCTTCCTTTAGGATGTGTTTACCAAAAATTGTAACAGACAGGCCAATTTGTATTATTGACAGACGGTGCATTGTCAATAAATACAAACAACAGACTGGGTGCTGCTGTGTAATCTGTTTAAACAGCTGTAAGAACTTTTAAAGTGACTTTAGACAATATGGACAATACTCCGCAAGGGTAGAGAATTCGTTAAATAATGGTTTGAAATTGGTGAAACATTAACTCGAGGCTAGGTTATTACACTACTATAAAACTATAAAAGTTTTAGAATGAGACAAGCATAATTTTTTTCCCCGTAAGGATTATTTCCATATCCATGTAGAATAAAAATCTCTTTGACTGACGAATTTATGAAAGTGATCCACTACGGACATGCACTTCTCCTACATCTGACATCCCTAGATGAACTCTTTTGCCCCGTTGCCCTCTGGTTTGTTTCACTTTATCCCTATGGTGCTTACTTGCCTTGCGTTTCCATAGAGACAGTTAGTGCTTTTGTATGTGTGATGATAATCCCAATTGAAACCGCTTTCTGCGAAAGTGTGAATGCCTTTCATTTAGAGAAGCACATAGATCAGAAATGTGTTTCAGGTTCAATGCTTCTGAGGTTAGCTTCATTTGTTATTGACACCTGATGTGCAGCTCAGGTGCTTGTGTGACCACATGGACAGAATCAGCTCTGACTGAAAAATATGTGAAAGTTCTACTGAGTTACAGATCTCTTGCTTTTATTTAAATGACTTTCATTGACTTTCATGGAAGCAAATAGTAACTAATACAGGAGTAATTTTTGAATGGATGGCTAAACAGGATGGCTAGACAGAAGCTCTAAATAAATTATAAATTATCCAATACATATTATGCTCTGATAAGACTAAGGTAGAATTTTTGGTCAGAATTCCGAAAAATATTTTTGTCACGAAAACAAGACATCACATGGTGGTGGCAGCATAGTACTACATAATGTTGTGCTTATTGTCAGGTTTCATGGCTTGTTTTTTGCTTACTTCAAATTTGTCACTTTTGGGCATTGTGAAACGTATTATTAACTTTTTTTTTCTGAGCAAAAGTATTTGAGCCTCTAGCACAGTATAAGTATAGTAGCCCTTCATCAGTGACGGTCAAGAACATGTTTTTTTATGTTCATTCCTGCCTCATGCTCCTTATTTTCAGGATAGTCTCCAGAATCATCATGACCCTGAAATTCATGAAGATGAATGAATGATATATTTACATTACGTCCTTTGGCAGGCACCCTTATTCAAAGCAACTTTTTTATTTCATTACACATCTGAGTAGGTGAGGGTTAAGGGCTTTGCTCAGGGGACCTTCAGGTCAGTAATCCAATGCATTAACCACTGAGCCACCCCTTCCATTTATTTAGTGTATAGTGCAGATACCGCCAAAGTGTTACGAATTTTGTGTTACCGCCCACCCCAATCATGATCGCTAATTATACTGAGTAGTTGAGACTTGAGCATTAAGGGTAGAAAATGCTCACGGCAGAGACAAGTGTGTCTCGAGTGCCCTACAAGAGCTTTGAAGTACCATCTTCTTGAGGTAAATGGCTAAAATGATAAGCAAATCTACAGCAACTTTCCCACTAAGACCAGACACCTGACCCTCTTCTTCCTCCTTTGAGATCACACACAGTCTCACATTAATGAGTGAAAAGCGAAGCCAGGAGCAGCCGCAGGGTCCAAAAGATTATTTTGTATTTACCTTTCCTCTGGGGAACCGAACTCCTCAGGGCCCGTCGTGCTAATGAGGAGTGACAGAGAGGAGAGAGATATCACAACAGGCAGGAGTGACTGCTCATATCCTCTCTTTCACTGCCTTTCAGCCCAGCTGAGCTACTTGGCTCCCATTATTGTTATTATGGATAGCTCCCTTTTTGTTATTCACATGTGCCAGAGTTCACTTCCTTCCAACAAAATGTCCTTTTTGCTTCTTCTGGGAGTCTTTTCTCTTGTCTGGGTCTGAGGTGTTTGGAGGGGGGGGGGGTGCATGCCTCTTTGTGTGTGTGCTTGTCTTTGTCTGTTCTTGTGTGGCCTGAACAATGAGGTTTAAGAAATTTCTTTCTCATTCTTTGCTACTGTATCATATAATGGTTACTATGATACAATGTTATAATGTATGAGTGATGATATTGAGAGGGTATTTAAAAGGGGGGTGCCTTCTGACACTGAGCCATATTTTTTTTACTGAGTTTAAATGACATCCTCAAATTCCATTTAAGCACTTTCCTTTATTTATTTATTTATTTATTTTGTCTAAAGCTATATGTATATTGCCACGGCTTATCTTGCAGCCTCTCCTGGATGCCTTGGCGGATCTCCCGGAGTGGTATGGTGTGAAAGCGATGCAGGCCAACTGGATTGGGGAATGCTCCGGCTGCTATTTCGACCATGTACTGATGGTAAGCCTGCTCTTTCTCCGGATTTGAAAAGCTTTTCATTTTTCCATTATTACCTCATAGTCATCTTTTTATTACTTTTTTCTTACCGTATTTAATCATTTAGAGTTTTTGTGCCCATGCATTTTCATTATGATGTCTGAACGTTTTATTGCATTTTGTACATTTTATTACTCTATGTGTCAGCTTCAGCTCAAGGCTGTATGTGCTGTTTTTCCTCAATCACATTATGAGAGGAAATATGTTCAGTTAGCAATGTCCTTGATTATTAAATCCATAATTTAATTTCCTAAGGGTTGAGCAAGTAAAGTGAGTAGGTGGGCTGAAACGCATGATCTGGCCAGCGTTTATTGTAGCATCTCACAAATAGGTTTAATGTTAAAGTCATGCATTTTACAAGAGAAACTGATTTCCTGAAAACAGTACTGATGTTACTTATGAATAAATTTTTTCATAATCCAGGCAAAAATTCATTTCGGACTATAATCTCCCTCTCTGTCTCGATTTCTCTTTTTTTTTTGTTTTTTTTTGTTAGCTGAATGGCAAGGAGACAGGTGAGGTACTGGCTGCTTACACATCTTCTCCTGAAGCTGTGTTCGGAGCAGCGTTCGTCTCCATCCTTCCTTCACATCGGCTTTTGCACGGTTCCAGTCCTGTGGGACCTGCCCTGCACAAAGCACATCAGCCTGGAAGAAGTAAGGGATGCAGAGCATACTGGCACACACAACATAATATATTGTGCTGACAATTAATTAGGTACATTTACAGTTTTGTTATGCTAGGGCAGCTGTACTTTTCATAAGAAAAAATATTTGTGTATACAGTGTTATGTATTTGTATTATACCAGCACTAGACACAGTACCATGTTACCCTGTTGCTCATGGTCTGAGAATATCCCAGCACATCATGATATGATTATGATGACATGAATATGATTCATTCCTCAATAACATTCATTTCTAACAAGCAGGCAACATTACAGTCAATATTTATCGATATAAAATAATACAAGTGTATAATAAATAATGTGAAAGAACAGCCTGATAAAATCAGTACAGCAATAACATTAAATGTCATAAATAAGCATGACTGCAAAGATATCATGCCTAATATTTTAGGGGTTAGGCTGCATTAGCAGTGTCGACATAACAGGTTGTTCCAAATCACTCAAGTATATAATTCGTCAGTAGTTTATTTGTATACTTTATCAGTTGAAATGTTTAGCTATAGGTCTTTTTATTGTGTGTAATTAAAACCCTGCTATTATTTCAAATGGACGTATCCCTGTGAACATTGTAAAGAGCGCAACTTTCTTTAAGTTAAATGTCAGGAATCAAAGACACTTTTTAAACAAAATAATGCTCACTTGTGCACATGTATTGAAACCATAAAAACAGCCGTATAATAACTTACTTTGCTATAAAAGCTACATACCATACCTGACATTTTGTAGATGTATATTATTTTGATAAATGCCAATATAGGACATGTTTTCCTTAACTATGCAGACTAATCTCGCTGCTGCAAACAACCACAATATGATAGAATTCAATTCTGTGTCCCAAGTCACCGAATGCATACCAAGTAGTAAGCCTGAATATTAATAACACCACTGGTTTAGTGGCATACTATTTAAAACGGTAGTATATACACCGCCTGGCCAAAAAAATTACTATTTTAGAAAGGTCAACTTATTGGGCTGCATCAAGCAAGGAAAAAAAAAACTAAAGTAAACAGTAAAAGAGTATTTCCTTATGTGCATAATAAGAACTCTCAGGAGTAGCTGTTAAGCCATAAGAAAACCACTTTTTAGGGAGGCTAACCAGAAAAAGGCTTCAATTAACTAGGGAGCATAAAGATTGAACATTGGAGCAATTCAAAAAGGTCACATGGTCTGATAAGTCCAGACTGACCCTTTTCCACATCAGGGTAAGAAAGTAAGCACATGAAGCAATGCGCATCTCATGCACAGTGCACACTGTACAAGCCTCTGGAGGGAGAGTTATGATCCGGGGTTGTTTAAGTTGGTCAGGCTCAGCAACATAATTATCTATATAAAAGACAAGTTAGGTCTTTACATTGATCAGAGCTTGCTCTTTTGATGATATATTTATGTTTTCATACGTTGGAGGACCCTGGAACCATTCTCAGACATTTTTTTTGTCTTGATTTTTATGTGCTTTTTAATCTACTTTAAAATAAGCTATTAATAAGGTGTGAACAAACACCTACAACAATAGATATTAATTAGAAAAGCTAAACTGAATATTTTTACTAAGAATGCTGAGAATATTTTCACAGCTGGAATAACAGTGCTGAATTGGAGTAAGTGAATTTTAACACGCTGGAGTCATTTTAAAGCAATAAACCTTTTTCAATTTCTAGGATTCACTCAGATTATCGATCAGGGAGTTTATCTGGCTAACAACGAAAGACGTACAACTCGGCGTAAACAAGGCATCAGATATTCAACCTTACAAAATGTTATTTCTTTGTATTCATAGATTAGGCAGAGAGTTCTGCTGTACAGAAAGACAGGCAGACATGTACGTGGGCTTCAACCTATAATAATATCATTGATTACATTAAAGCTGATTTATTTATTCCTACAAACTTTTTTCCCGCCAACGATGGGTACTTGCGCTCGTGTGGAAATACAATGAAGTCAGCTGATGACCTGAATAAACTGAATGACCAGGATATCTCATCAATGGAGTTTTTCTTCACTGATGGCACAGACATATTCCCAGACTCAAACTGTGAAAGAGTGGTTCTGGCAGCATGATGAATCATTTTCACACATGAACTGGCCACCACATGTGTGTTGTAATCAAAGCTAAAGGTGATTGAAAGAAATCTTTTTTGCCAGGCAGTGTAGTTGAAGGAAAATTTGTTGCTCAGCTATAATCTCACAGTGGACAGCATGTACTAAATATCAAAGCTTTTTACAAAACCCTGTGCCTGGCCTACTCTAACCTAGTATAACAACTCACTGTGAAAATGCACTTCTGGTTAGATGCTAACTGTATTTCGTTGCCTGTACTTATATGTGCAGTGACAATAAAGCCAATGAATCTAATCTAATCAATACTTAAGAAAACAACTTCACCATACATTAGGTTTTTCATATGCTGACTTTTGATCCACAGACTCACTCAGTGAAGTCACTGCACTTAATTTATTCACTGGACGTGAGGTTCCAGTCGTCGTCTCTTCTAAGAACGAGTTTCTGGGACATCTCGACACTGTGATAGGTAAGTGAATTTATATTAGAATTTCCCCTCTTAGTGTCTGTAGGATGGAGGGCACTCAGTGCTCTCATGTTATTGACTGCTTAACAGCCAGTCATTGGCTTCTGTGAGCTCGCGCATGTGGAAGGAGCAGATAGCGCTGTCCTCCTAGTGTGTTACGCCGCCCCCAATGCTGCGTGACCAAGCAGTTTGAAAAGATGCAGTTGGCTGGCATCACGTGGTGTAGAGGTAACATGTGATAGTCTTTGGCCCTTCCTGACTGACTGGTAGTAGTAGTAGCCTTAGTGTGGGAGCCCCCTAGTGACGGGGGGGGGGGGGGGGGGGG
>JAOVVB010000046.1:15214038-15235099 GCA_028570985.1 Heterobranchus longifilis
TATAAACACGCACACACAGACAATGTATATACACACAGAAAATGGAACAGGAATAAGACCACAGCGAGTAAAGAGTTTCAGGCTTGCTAAACTGTAGCGGCGTAACGTTACTCTTTCCACAAAACATTTCTGTCAACACGTCAAGAGCTTGGTAATAAAGATAATAATAATAATAATAATACTTATATTTCTCATTCGACATTTTTTACTTTATTATACGCTTATTCATTTTTAAAAGATAACAGAAAACAGAATATGTTACATTTTTTTTAATAAAGTTAATTACTTACGAGTACACCTTGTTTAAACTGCACTCGGTTCTCACAACACTCTCAGTTTGGTGGTTGCCATGACGCCACGTTCGCATCCTACAACGGGCCACCTGATTTGTTTAAGATTAGAAGCGGCCGAGGCGATTGGACACCAGGTTTAATTTGCGGCAAAAAGGCAAGGCGCGTGCAGAGCCGCGTCCCTGTCCTGGCAACACAACAACACGGCCGAAGGGAGGGGAAGGGGTCTTGCGCATGCTCTGTAGTTACGGAGGAACTTTTCAAAAAGATCCCTAGGTAGTCCAGTTTGTTTAATAAAGATTTTCATACTTTTAGCGCACGTTCATATCGTGGAATTACTTTCAAAGAGGGACAGTCGCATAATAACTTTGTATATGCAATTTCCTAATAAGGTTTAGGGGCAAGGTATCCCTTCAATGGACTCCCTTAGACTTTTTTTTACATATTCGATTTAAATAGTGCCCTGCGATGGATTGGCACCCTGACCATGTTATTCCCTGCCTTGTGCCCTAAGTCTCCTGGGATAGGCTTTAGGCCCCCGTGACCCTGTATACAGGATAAAGTGGTATAGATACACACACATGCGCTTATTCACAAACTACAGGCTATTCGGGAACACCAATTAGTCTAATGTGCATGTCTTTGGACTGTGGGAGGAAACCGGAGTACCCAGAGGAAACTCACCAAGCATGGGGAGAACATGCAAACTCCATGCACACAAAAACAGCTAATGCGAAGTGTCTGGCATTCTTCCTACAGTATTTTTGCAACTTAACAAATACAGGCATTAAACTGCTTCACATCCTCCAGGGCAAACTGAAATGAATGAGTGATAGCACAACTCATGACATGTTTTAACCCAGATGGTGTGAGCAAAAAAATATTAATGTGTGTCTGCTTGCCATTACAGAGGACAGGTGCATCCACATTAGAGTCACTTTTAATTATGAACGTGAACCATCATGACATGCAAATCTGATCTGACAACAAAAAAAAAATCTGAATTGAACAATTTGGCTTGTAATGTGAATGAAGTCACAGAGGCACAGCTTTCACAGATTGATGCTCTGTTTTTTGAGTCATGTTGACTAACAGCTTAGGCTGCAGCACTTGAATCAGAGACCACTTCTATATAGCATTACAGAGCATGCAATACAACTGCCAATGCATTGCCTTTTAAATTTATCACTGCAACATGCATGTATAGTACATTGCCAACAGGTTAACAATTCCAAGTACGGTCTTTCTTAAACAAAATGCCTAAACAGATGAGATAATAAAAAATAAAAAAAAGGGTAGATGTTTAAGACAGAGATTTAAAATGTACCTGAATTGGAGATATAAAAATGTCTGTAAAAAGTTTTCACTGAGAATATTGATAGTAGCCATTGAGAATGTTATAATCTAAAAGCAGCAGCAAGAGGAGACCTGAACAAAGTGACCAGTTTTAAAACATTTTTTAAAAAATTGTAAAGAAAGTTTTGAAACATGTTACTTACAACTAGCTTTTTCATAAGACCTGAAAGTACATAGGCACAGGATAAAATGATCTCCTCTATTATTTTTGCTTCTTCATTTTATTATTTATTTATTTGTAATTTTCTATTGGTTTCTATTAGTAGAATAACTTATTCTACTAATTGTTGGTCAAACAGAAACCCAATGATTATATAACATAGCATTATTAAAGTAAAATGATCCTAGAATGCTACGTCTGAACAGGTGTGTGAAAAGGTCCCATTGGGTAACTATGAAGCATGTACTGTAAATTTTAATAAAGAGTGTTTCAAGAACCTGGTCACTACATAATAAACATAAAAATCAGAAATCTACAGTACCATATATGGGCCAATGAATGCCACAGACAGACAGACAGATAGATAGATAGATAGATAGATAGATAGATAGATAGATAGATAGACAGATAGATAGATAGATAGATAGATAGATAGATAGATAGATAGATAGATAGAGGCACTGACCTTGTGGTGCTGGTGGTTTTATTGCTGGTGGCTTGTTTGTTTGTTAATTTTGACTGCAGCTTTAAGGGTTAGTTCAGATGTAGTGAAATATTACTTAGCTGCATTATATACAAGTAAAGGTGTGTGAGTGTGCGTGAGTGAGTGTATGCTGTAGTGCTAACCGCTTGATGATCTTTGGTGTACTGCCCCTTTAAATGAAACAATGCGCGCGCGAGTTGTGGGCTACATTCAGTATATAAAGTTATAAGCCGCGTGTTGGCGTTTAGTGCCGGTGTGTCAGTGTGTACTGTAGTTTATGATGTCCTGTATTATAAATAGCTGAGATTATACTCGGGTTTAAATCTGATAGGAGTCTAAAGTCGGAGTGTGAAAGCGGTTCGAGCGGATTTCTCGCAGTGGACTGTGGTTAAAAGCGGACAGCATCCTGTCTGTGCTGTAGTTCAGATGAACAGGAGGAGGACTGAACAACACACACACACACACACACTCAGGCAGCATACCCTACACATAGAACGCTCTCTCTCTCTTTTCGTTAATATAAACGTTTCTCACGAGGATTATCTTTAAACTTTTTCGCCCATTTTCTCCCCCACGCGGATTTTCCTTTTCAATGCAGTGAGTGGATGTAAATCTTACCCACTAGTTCACTGCACTGCTTTTAAAAACTACAGTTTGTTCTCCGACTTTGGTGAGTGAGCGTTTTTTTCCCCCCTTTTCACCATGATGGACACAATGCGAATTTTAAAGTGATTTCTTCACTCAGAGCGCTTAAAGCTATTTTAGAAACTTTTTTTCCTGACTTTGGTTAACTTTGGTTAAATCAGTGCACATGGATAAATACGAAGATTTAGGGCTCGAAGCGAGCAAATTCATCGAAGACCTGAACATGTACGAGGCGTCCAGGGACGGACTGTTCCGCATGAAGAGGGACGCAGGAAATAACCCGGACTTCGAGGAAACCAGGAGAGTGTTCGCGTCCAAAATGACCAAAATCCACATGCAAAAGCAACAAGAAGAGATGGCGAGGAACAACCTGGCAGAAAGGCTGAACGGTGGACACGTCAAAGTAGCAGATGGCACGTTTCACACCAAAGACAGACCACCTATCAGTAGACATGAAGCTGCCTCTAAACCACCCATTCTCTCAGGACCGAGCACATGCTATGAAGGACACAAACATCATCCACCCAGTCCACATGATGCCAGGGTGTTTAGCTATGGAAGCAATCATGACAAAGATTCTCTGTCACGCTTATACCATAATCCTTCTGTGGAACCTAAAAACTCGTATCCTCAAACTATGCCTCTTCCTCCCAGTCCTTCTGGCACTTTGGCATCTAAGAACAATCCTCATTATCAGGCATCATCATCATCATCATCATCATCCACCCTTGACATGATACCTGGATCTAACATGTTGAACCATGGAGCACCACGTCAGAGCTCACCATGCCAAACACCCACTGGAAAGTCTGACTGGTTCCCACCATCAGCCACCACTGGTGCTCAAGGAGAACCAGACTCTCATCACAAGTCTTCTCCTTATGTGAGCCCTACTCATCACTCTGAACCCATCGTGCCTCAGAAATCCTATGGAGACCCAAACCATAATGGGGTTCCTGGGATGTGCCCTGCCATTCAGCTGTCCCCGTTAACCCAAAGCCAACCAGAAGCACACCAGCCTAAAGGTCAAGTGCAGGGTGAAACCCGAGGCCATAGCATTCCGACTGTTTCTGACAACTTGGCGAACTTTCCTGCAGAGCCGGCTCGGAGTGATGCCCACAGCCCCCCTCAGGCGCTCAAACTGCCCTGCCATACTCTCCATATACAGCCCGAGCCTGGACCATCTGCAGCTGAAATAAAATTAGAAGCTCTAACTGAACGTCTGGAAAAGGAGATGGATACCCAGCCTAAGCCTGACTACTTCGGTAAGGCAGATGTGATCACTCCCAACGTCATATTTTTTTCCCCTACATTTTTTTTCCTCGTCTGTAATTTTGCAGAACAGTATTTAACAGCCCACTGATCGAAAAACAAGCTGTCTGCTCCACTTGACTTTCACAGGGAGTGTGAGAAAGAGTGAGTGTGAGTGAAGCGGGGTGGAGCGAGGCCAAGTTGAGTGATGTAGTTAAGTGTGTGTCTAAATGATGCATTGTTGCTCCCTGTTGCTTGTATGTCTCCAGTCTAAGAGATTTCATTTACGTTCAAGTGTTAATCATTGTTTCTTCTCCATTTTATCAGCCTTTAACCTACTCAACTTGTCCAAAAGCCTTTGAAGTAAACTTTGTCTGGAGAAAATGCCTCAGCTTTAAATAATTCTCAATCTCAAAAAAGAAACCTATAACCCCACTATTACACAGACTCAACACAGAATTGCTTAACGTATTGAAGGACTTCACTAATCTGGCCAGAAGATGACAGATTGTGCATATCAGGGTTAACAAAATCTGCTTGGGAAATGTCCTGGTTTGTGAATACCACTGTTTCCTCTTATATGCACCCCTGATGAGTATGCTTCCTGTTATGATATCTTTCCTGTATTTCAGAAATTCAGACATTGACCGGTTCTGCATTTAGCTGCTTAGCACAGCAATTTTTGGGGGGGCGAGGGCTTTGACCTTGTATCATTTTTAAGCAAAGTTTATTTGAACAATCTTAATGTGATAACGTGAAGTTTACAGGATCATTACACATAATTGTTTAGAGAATTCTTAAGTAGATATTCAGATTTAAAGGCTGCTAAGTGCCTTTAGTTCTAAATCCTGATTCCCTGGAGTTGTCAAGTACAAGAGTTACAGAGACATGTGTGTATGTATAGAGACATATGAGTATTTCTTGGGATGAGTCAGTATCACAGCAAAACAGCAAGCACTGTCTACCAGCATATCCTACTGTTTACAGATATACATGTAACCACTAAGTGATAACAGATTTAGTTATGACTAAGTGAAAAAACTGGACATTCGAGATGATGTGCTGCGTGGAACTAACTGTTTGTCCTCATTGAGGTCTTCCTGAACCTCGTCCTTACACCCCACACTGTGTCTCATTCTCTGACTCACTCTGTCAGGCCACAAAATGGACTGAGTGACGAATGGAGAGCTTGGCATTGCTGGTGCCTAAGCATATTTTAAAACTGGGTCTTGCTTTTCATGGCTCTGTCTTTTTCCACTGAAGAGTGGGTGAGTGTTGACATCACTGTGTCTATTTTCAGTCTTTGTTCCTGTGGTCAGTGACAACCGGCTATTGGTTTGTATATCAGTGACGAAACATATGAAACCATCTATTTTCCTGTCCAATACAAGCAAGACCTTGGACAAAAACGGCATACACGTCCATATATTATTAATACAGAATTAATAATAATTATAGGTTCTGTTGTGCGATAGTTAAAGATTGACCTGCATTAATTTGACCCATTCTGTTTTTTTCCCTCTGGATGACGCCAGTGCAGCAGTTTATCAAAACACCCACAGGAAAATGATCTGAATCTTACAAGATAGTAAGAATGAAAAGAACAAACAGTTACTTGTTCATTTATTTTCAGTAACTGCTTTATACTGGTCAGGGTCATGGTGGATCCATAGCCAGCACTGGTAACCCTGGGCAAAAGGTGGGAGACTTCAGGCTGTATGTGATGCCTCACAAAAAAGGGTTAGTGTATGTTAGAGGTTCCTCCAAAAACATAATTTCTGCATTTTCTTTTTTAACAAAGCTTTCTAGACTATTCATGAGATCTCACTCGTGGATTATTTTTGCAGCACACATGCAACTGAGTTCACTGGCAAGTCATTGAGCAAAGGTTCTGGGAAAATGAACATGCAGCCAAGCTGCTGCACAGGGGGATATGGAGGAATGTCTGGAAAACAGTTGTAGATTTTTTTAAAAGAGAGTTTTGGGACAGAGCCAGGAGATTATGATATATATAGTGAATCCCTACAATGTCTACAGTGTCCAAGAGTCAATGGATCAGTAATTGAGATCAAAATGGAGACGAAATTGTGACCTTCTCTGTCTAGACTTTTAAGTAGAACCTGTGTGCATCAGACTTTTTGCTTCAGGAGAGACAGATAAGATATGATGCTAGACAGATCCGGAAGAGAAACAAGGAAACTTGCTAGCAGACTATCTTAATTCTCCTAATTTTTTTATATTTTCCCTCATACTCTATTATCTTACAGTCTTTCTTACTAATATACTATTAATTCCTAAAAAATCCCAATTTCAGTACAGAGGCCTGGAGATGTTCAGGGACATCTCGCTTTACAATAATATTTTATGCCTGAATCTTTTTGGTCCTTTAACCCAGTGTCCAGGTTCTGTGTATAGAAAATCCTAAAGCTTTCCCATTCATATGCCTAAACGGAAGAAAAAACAGTATACAGTGCAAAATTCATTTAATAGTTGCCAATCGCTGTAGCATCATGTGCACAGACATGAGCCTTATGTCCCACCCTGACTCCACCAATAAAGAGTCATAAATTGTTCTTAACATGCCTGGAATATTATACGAAACTGACTGCGTGTTGTGTAGGCCCATGTGATTTCATTGCTGTGATCTCTTTAGTGCTGGTTCCAGTTCACCACTCTGAGGGTGGTTCTCAAAAATAGAAATTCGAAGAGGATGGCTCTCAAAGAAATCCAAGGAGGGAGGCATATAACTTAGTCATCATAAGTCTTTAAACTCATTCTCTTTCTTTTTCTTGTCATTTCCTACAAGTATCATCAAGTCCATTCATTTGCACAGTCTGTATAGACCTAAGCACTCTAATTTAATTAGTTTATTTCATGCATATTATCATGATTTGTCAAATCCCTTTTATGCACAAGGGATATCCTTGATTATACATACATATGAAATGGTGTATGTGCTTTCTGAACTTGTGTTCTGGAAAATGAGAACGTGCTATAGGACAGGGCACGGACTGAGCACTTCCTCATGGTGGGAGATACGACTCTCTATGCTCATCTCAAAAATTGGTATTTTGACATAACTTGGCGTGGCATGAAAATCTATGTAGTAGGATCATGCTCACATCAACCTGAACCTCAGTTTTTAATGAATAATAATAAATAATTTAATTTATATTGATTTATTGAGTTCAAGCATGAGGAATTCAAGTTCTAATTTTAAGACCGTATAAATCTTTTTTAAATGCTTATTTATTATCATGAGCTAAAAAATTTTTTTTAACTCTTCATAAGACTTATCTGTTTAGTTAGCAATAAATGTAATTAACATATGCTAAATACACAGTAAAATTGCTTGCCACAATAAAAAAAGCTTACCATCACTAAAAGTGTCATCGCTGCACACTGTTTCAAAATAAGTTTATATTTCTTTTTCATATAAGAAAGCATTGTAGTTGGTTTTGCCTTTGTGGTATTTTTTTGTATGGAAAATGTGTTTAAGGCAAGTTATATGGGTGTGGTATTGTCCTCTAGTAGATCTTAACACTTCAGGAGTGGTTTATTTGGAGTGGGGTGAGGGGGTGTAGGCAGAACTTAAATGCATGAGAGAACAGAAACTTCTTTGTGGGTGTATATTCCAGTCTTTCCCTGACGTTCCTATCAACCTTGGTGGAGAACTCGCTCTGGGTAATGGTGTTAGCTCAGCGTGATCCTGAACATCATGCCATTCCTCATTTGTTCGCACATACTGAGAGGCCTAGCTTATGTTTGAGTGTTCAACAAAGACTACTGTTGTGTAGAGGTTTTTTTTTTTCAGGCAGTGTTGTAGATCTTGTGATCATGTCATTTAGCTGAACTTTCTTTGTTTTGAAAAACACATTTTATTAATGCTGTTAAATGTCTTGCTGGCAGTTAAATAAATGTGTTATGTCCACATGTCCACCTAGCTTTGTTGGAGCCAAATTGCATGGAGTAGAATGTTCGGCATCAGTTTTCTCATTGTCCGATGGGTTGTAACCAAGATGATTGTCATATTTATGCAGTTTGAATCATGCACTTTGTCGTTTTGTAGTTGGCTGTGAACTGAAAATTTTCACTGTTAAACAGGAGTTTAACAGTGGCACATTATAAAGGGCTCATTTTGCCTTTGCTCTTTAGCATAGTTTTACTGCACACTGAGTGAAAGTGCTTATTGTGACAGGGCCATAATTGTATTGTTGCTCCACATTGAAGACTGAACTGGTTAAAGAGGGGCAATAGTGTAATAAAAGGGAAATAACTGTAATCAGGGCCGTGTTGAAGTTTGCCAGCTTTTTGCAATAATCAACATAATAGAAACATGACACTTAACACTACTTTCATTAAATTTACTGTATGATCTGTCAAAGTGACTAGAAACTATTTCACCTCTCTCTCATTACCCTACTTTAGTGATTCTTTCCTTTTCTGTCTCTAATACTCTTTGTAATAACTCTTCCCACATCCTGTTGATATAAAGAGCATGTGTGGATATGAGTGTGTATCATGTTTGGCAGTGTTCTGTGGGAAATCTTCAGCATCTGATTTCACTGATCATGTGGCAGAATTCTCAGTGTGTGTATGTGCCAACTCAAACAATTAAAGTGGAGTATATTTCCATCATAAATGACACAATGTCCTACCAGCCTGCTGCACTTTTTCACATCTTATTTGTTTATTCAACACGCAGCTTTATGCCCAATGTTATATTTCAGGTTAAGACTGATAAAAGCACAAGAGTTCTAGAATTAGTAAGAGCAAATATTAGTGGAAAAACAATCCTTTTTTTACTGGTAGGAAATGCACACACCCACTAATGACAGACCATCAGTATAAAGAGAACTGGCAGCAGTCGAGTGATTTTGGTCTGCTGTGCTGCCAGTGTGGGATTGAAACCATACCCACAAAGGTACAACTGTGTTGGTAAATGCATGTAATAATAAGAGCGTTATTAATATACTTATGCTGTGATTGTGTGTGTGTTTTTTTTTTGTTTTTTTTTGTTTTGCAGGCAGTTGTGTGAAATGCAATAAGGCTGTGTATGGAGCCAGTCAAGCATGCCAGGCCATGGGCAGCCTCTACCATGACAGCTGCTTCACCTGCAGTGCCTGCAGTACGTACCTCATGTCATACTTATCTCTCAAAATCTTTCTCATGTTTATAGCAATAATGGTCTCTATATATTTCCAAAATCTCAATATGCTGTCCATACTAGAAAAGAACAAATGGATTAACTTTAAATCTACAAGAATTACTTCAAATCCTGAAAGTATATTTTATGGATTTAAAACACTTGTAACATTGACATTATCCCCGAGATTATTGTCGAGTTTGAATAAAAATTAGGATAATACAAATAAACTGTACAAGAAAAACATATTCTACTGGTTTATTTTCCAAGCTGTAACTAATGGTTGGAATTAAAAGCAGGGGCATCGTTCTGTATGCCTAATTTTGGAAATGTTTATTTATTTATGTGTATTGAACTCATGAGATATTTATTGATCCCCTTCACTACAGTATAATAAACAGAAGCACTAGTGAAGTGCTATTGATAGAGACGGAATAAAGTGCACTAAAGCACAGGTTTGGAAACACTTGTTTTATGAGCAGCATTTCAGAATGTAAGCACCGGAACAACAGTCATCAGTTTTTCACAGAGATGGATAGGAAAGTAGTGCCAGTTGAATGTGAAGATGATCATCAAACATGTACCAGCAATGAATGTTTTTCTGAATTTGCACATTTGTTGTATGTGTTTTGCATTCATTTGGTTAAAAATATTCCTATTTTGATGCATATCCATGAGAAGCAGGTAATATTTATCCTTTGTGTTCTGTATAAAGCATCTGTCCTTTTCACCAGGTGTCTTGCAGTACCTCCGACCTTGGCCTTGTGTGAGCGTAGTAAACTGGTTGTGCTTGCTTATTTGGTTTCAGGGTGTGTTTCCTTTTAAGTAATGGCAAGAAGATGTAAAGAAAATTTTGAATGGAGTTACTCTGTACAACAGAAAGATCATATAACCTGGAAGGGTGTGCCAGATGCAGCAGTTATAAATGTATTACTGCAGTAGGAAATAAGGAGGCGTAGATCTGGTTTTATAAAATTAAATGTATTTTAATATGCATTACTAGTGTGTCATTTTAATCATTTTAATTGGAACCATTATTTAAGTATTTCAGTGCAAAGCTATTAATATGTCAAGACTCATTTACAGTAGATAAAAATTACAGTTGAATTTATATATTTATATACAGATTTCTATAAAGCTGCTTTTTGGCAATGTCCTATGTTATAAGTGGTATATGAATGACATTTAATTGAATAGATAATGTCCGAAATGATCAAAATTGCAGATTCATGCCATAACTGCTCATAATGCTGTCCCAACAGTGTGGTAAATATCATGGTGTGATCTTATTTAATGTATCTAACCCCCGCCAAACGCTTAAAATGAATTGCTGGTTCCACCACTGGCAGGCACTGAGAGGGTGAGAGGCTTAAATGCTGAGGTGGCTGTATTGTGTGTGGGCTCAGAGTTCATGCTGTGAGGTGGCGTGTGGCCAGGTGCTGCTGGAACTGATGATTCCAAACAGGAGCCATATGTTTGTGTTCAGAAAACATGCATGACTCTAAACCAGTTTCATCAACCCCCACCTCCTATTTAGGCACAGCATTCACACATACACATCAGTTCCTGAAAGGAAAAATTACTGAGGCATTCCTAAACCTTTCATCTGCATGACTGGCGCGCTGGTACAGCTGAATCCTTTACTTACAATTTCTTCCCTAATTACTCGGGCAAACAAGGGGAGGGCATGTTAATGTGTGCTGGTAGCTATTACCATATGCCATACGCAAAGACATTCCACATATTTCTGGGCCCGGTGCAAATGTCGTCTCCGTTGGACCTCTTTGCATGTTTTAAAAATGCAAACATTTTTGTCCTGACTCCTTGCAAACACCCTTTAGTTTGGGTTCTTGGGACGTATGATCCTCATCTGTTTCTCACTAAAGTTGAGAATCAGCTGTTTGTGCTTCTGAAGGTCTACCTGTGTTTATGAGTCAAACTGAGGTCTACCATTGTTTATGAGTTTTTGTTTAGACACTTTTTAGGGCTGCTGTGTATTATCCCATTAAGAAAGGAGCCATGAACAGGAATGCAGCCTGAGAGCGGGGTCTCTGATCCTTGGGTGGGACGAGCAGATGGATATCAGTGTGGTGTGTTATGTCAGCTGGATGCTGAGAGTAAAACCTGGTTAATGATGGAAGAGGAAAGAAGGGGTGTCCAGTCCCCTGGGAGTGTTTTGTATGTACCTATTGGATCATCCATTTAGAAAATATTCAGACCACTTTATTTTTTTCAGCAGACTTGAAAATGTTTCATAATAATTCATTCAAAAAGATCTGCAGTTGATTAGGTATTTCGAAAGGTACACCCCTTTTGCTTTGTTTTTATAAATATATTTCAAAGGGGGAAAAAAACAACAATGGCAAAAATGTAGACCTTTTGAGGCACAGATCAAATAATCTGTATTGGCTTTGGTCAGAGATCCTGCGTAGAAATGGGAGAACTTCCCAGAAGGACAACCCTCTCTGTTAAGGTGACCATATGAAAGCCATTCAATAAAAGGCACATAACGGCTTGTTTAGAGTTCACCAAATTATCTTCAGGTATGGCACGCTTATAGCCTAATACTCATACTCATACTTAATAATCAAGTCTCATCATATAGTATATGTTTTAACAAAATACTGATCCACATTTATTTTAAATAAATCTAAATCCTTCCATAAAACTTTTTTTTTTACAATGGAAAATGTATGCAGATTAATGAAAAAAATATTATAATTATTAAAATTAAGATTAGGTGAATGTCTGTGAATATTATCTAAATGTAAAATATATGAACACACATTATACCTGTTGGCAGGTTTAAAAATAAATAATCATTAGTCCTACTGTGTCTTTTATTGTTCACTATCCATATTGTTAGTATTACATGATAGTCGTAAAAAAAACTTTTATTTAAAATATTTCAAGATTTAAGTATGCACATTTATAAATATAACAGATTATTAGTTTACACTAGATCAGTAATATACAGTCTAATGGTAAGTTTAGAGATGAATAACACTTAGTGTCACATTCGGTGCATTGTTAAGTGTCCAGGCCACCCAGAGATACAAATTAGAGTGAACACAAGCTGTAATACAGAGAGTCTTGTGGTTTACAGCATTAGCATCACAAGTGTTTTATGGAACTGTAAAAAAAAGTGTCAAAGATTTATCCTGTGAAGGTTTTTCTAATGTGGGATAGTGATAGATGGATTATGTTAGTCTTGGCATTTCTTATTTCATGAGATGTCTAGTGGCCTGATATTCCTTTCAGCAATTTTCTACAGCACCACAAATGCACAATTAGTGCTATAGCAAAAATTGTGTTAGGGCCACTTTTGAAGCATAGAGATTAAATTTATGGCCGTATATAGGATCTGGAAAAAGTATATTGGCAACACCATGGCTCTTAAAAGAGGAAAGCAGAAAGATAATCAATTGAAAATCCCTTACACAGCTATAAATACCAGTGAACTGAGATGGCTTTCTGACAGAGTATGGCCTCCCTTTTCTAAACAGACCTGACGCAAGGGACTGGTACAGGACGTGTGCAAGATGCTAGCCATGGGTTAGCTAGGCATGCTTTTAATGTCTATTTTTACTTTTAGCTCTGGATTATCTCCTCTACAAAGATGCTTTGTGTAGAGGCTACACGTCTGAGCACTCTGTCATGGTCTTTGTCCGGGGTATCTGTTCTTCCACCTGTGGTGCCTTGTCACATCTCAGTTTTCCATTTCCTTTATTTGATGTTCTTTTGCTTTATTACATATTTTTATGGGTTTGATTGTTAGCCTTTGAGCTTGGCAGCTGTTTCACCAGCAGTTTGTTGGAGAGAACAGGGTGGCGATTGTTTGAACACTCAGAGATCTGAGTGAGTTGAACACTCTGATCCTGGTTAAAGCTCAACCCGACAATGTGAGATATATTTGTTATTCAGGCCTGAACACCAAGTAGCACAGAGCCTGTAGATTCTCTTTGTGCTCCTTCTCATATTCAGTAAAGGATTATATTGATATAGATGGTATCTGTTTAAATGTAACACATGTCAAAATGCCAATGATGTACATTTGTAGATGGATGACAAATGAAAATAATAATGATAATAATAACATTATATATGATCTGCTATGCCTAGTGTATGTGTGGACTTTGCAGATTGGGCTTAATTTTTTCCATCTGTTGTAAAAGAATTATCAATGGATTAGACAATGAATCAGTGAATTGAGGATGAGATACGACTTGTGTTTTGATGAAGTAAACCCTGTCTTTTGGGCTCGTCAGACAAATGAAAAAATGCTGTGTGTAATGAATCAATGCATGAATCTCTGATTTGTCAAGGCCAGTAAGTTGTATAACAGATAGTTTCCTTACAGTGTCAGACTGTTATGATTATTTAAGCCATGGCAACCCCAAAGACAACATAACCAGAATATCATACAGTATAAGATATTTATCTTATAAGAAAATGACATGAATTATCCATGTGCTCTAAATTCTGTATCGGTACAAACTTATCTTAAGAATGAGTATTAAAACTCATTCTTAACTGCTCTTCACCTTCCTGGAAACTCTGGCACTTCTCTATTGGATAAAGACAGAGCGAAATTAATGTTAAAGAAGAGAACAGTTTGTTCAGATTAGAAATCCCTTCTTTTGGGATTTTTCTCCTGTAGGAGATAACATTTTGTGAGAAAGACTGCTGCCGATTGACCATGTGTTAAAGAGCAAGAATAATGAAACAGGTAGATAAAAAAAAGATTAAAGAGTAAAGCTGCTGTAAAATTATGAGCTTGTTTGTTATAAATTTAGCCTCATTTTAAATAGCATTATTGTAAAGATGTGTCAAATATTTTATACTAGTAATCAGATTACTATTAAGATTAGCAAATTGGTAGAGGATGAAAGTATTTAAATTATATGGGCTTAAAAAATCTCCTTAATCTTATTCTTCAAATACTTTGTCTGGATCCTTTATAAACATATTACCAAAACATATTACCAAAAAAGCTAAACTGCTCAAGCATTCTAACTGTTTAATAATCACAACCATGTTTCAAGCTGGTAAAGAGAATTTATTAGTCAGGTGCGAGGAAAAGAATGGATAAGGAAGAGAGGGTGAACTATGTGTAGTTAAACAAACCCCATGCAGTTGCTGAATTGGTCGTTTAACCATCATCTCCCAGGAGACCATATGATTTAGTCACCACACCCGACTTTACTGACAAACTCGCGTTCATTTCCTTTTTTCCTAATGTGTAATGCTGCATACTTTCAACCTCTGAAACTAACTGTTAGATATTTAAATACTTCCTGGTTGATTTTAGAAATAAGACATGTCTGCTATAATGTGTTGTTCGATTCTTTTTTTAGTGTGTTAAAAACGTGTGTTTTTACATTACATTTTGAACATCTGGTTGCAGTTGACTGCCACTTTTCTGTATTTGTTGCCATTCTATAGGGGCTCTGTCAAATTTTAGACCCACAATGAACTGATTCATCCCAGAAAAACTGCTGAGTATATATTCTGCCAATATGTACTGCCTGTATGTTGGAGGCAAATGGATGAAGGCTTCTATTGATGATGTGTTGCAGGCCTGTAAGGGTTAACTACATTACCATTACCCAGGACCCTTCTTACAAAATGTGTGGAATGTTCCCCTTTCCTGTGGGACAGGGGGTTTGTGAATGGGAGGAGTGTACGTGTAGTTGTGTGAGTGTGTGTGTGTGCACGCACGCACGTGCATAAATGCATGCTTATGGCTATGGAAGAAAGAGAACCAAAGAAACAGCCAATTCAGACAGGAAGTCCACCCAGTTAGCTCCAGCCTATGGACCGACGGAAAAGTACAGTGAATGCCTAAGATCCACGAGGACCTCTCTTTCTACCCTGACATACTCATGCTGTGTCTCATATCAATATATTCATATCATAAGCTAAACTATACCCTTCTTTACAGAGACATGCAAGAAGTAGAATATACACTTATATTTTGAGGATAAAAAGTATGCACGATTATTATTATGTTGCCATATTCTTCTTCTCAGATTGGAGCGGAATCATCTGAAGCATGCTTAGAAGTGAAAATTCTAAGGAAATTTCAGATTTTTAAATAGACTAGATTGTTATTCAGTCTGAGGGCAAACTGTCTTAGAGACAAATACCTAGAATTATTTAAATAATCCTTTGTTCTGTCAACAAAATTATAGTAAATTTTTGTACAGTGTTTTGACCTGATGTTCGAAAGTCTGTTGTGGATAACCTCTTAAAGACGCTAAATGAAAGTCAACAAAGTATTAATAATGATTTAATAGATAAACCTTACCTGCTAAAATACATAACAATTTTTGGTCCATAAATTTTATTATAAAACTGTGCATGTCTTTTTACTTCTTGCATGTATGTGTAAGATGCTGTATAAGAGACTTTGGAGATTTCAGAGGAGGAACTAAACGATCAAAAATTTAATCCAATGCTCAGAACCTGAGTATAATAAAATCTTATTAAATTGATTAATTAAATGAATTGTTTTATGGCTTTTCAAAATGGAATAATAAATTCAATTAAATATTAAGGTAAGCTGTGCATTAACATGAACAATCAATTGTTCCATGTCAGTTCCCTTGTTAAAGCTCTTTTCTCAAGGACAGGTATAGTTGTAATACAAGACATGCATGTGATGTAATGTGTTATATTCTGTGTGCTTCCTGCAGGTCGGAAGCTCAGAGGGAAGGCGTTTTACTATGTCTCTGGGAAGGTGTTTTGTGAAGAGGATTTTCTGGTAAGCCATAAGGTGAAAACATAATTGTAGAGATATATAATAACTTGATTTGAATCAACATTTATAAGCATTCAAACATAAAAAAAAAAGACCTTACTGATTTTGTGCTTACTGTAAATGACCTTTTAGCATCATCAAGTACGTATCTTGTTAGTTCTGGAAAAGGGAGCTTTAAATAATTTTAGAAGTCAAAGAGGGGAAATGACTAAGCGATATGAAAAGAGAAACATGTGGCTTACAATAGTGTGACTTATTCACAATAGCATAAACTCAGTTTGTCATGTTTATGTCTTCATACTAAATCTTAATTAAATTGGATCGTGTAGGTGTCAAAATGAATGAAAACAAAATTCCTTCCTGCGTGTTCGTTCAGTGGTAGCTGTCCTTTTTGTTTAAATAGTGGGATACACACTTTGAATTCTGTCCAGGAAATCAAATGATTATCTCCAGTATAATCTTGAAGTTTATAGTTCACTCCTGTTTAGTCTGCAGGATATTTTTTATATTGGTGCTGCAGGCAAAATATCTAATAACAGTTTTGCAATTTCACTCCTGTTGCTATGTGACAGTGTTTTAATGTAACCATGACAGCAAACATATGGTTTATGCACAGCTTACATTTAAAATCTGCTTCTGCCTTTGATGATGTGGTGCAAAATGGAAGTAAGACAGACTTTTGACATGAGGTTTATTTTTGAAAGAGATGATTTACAGGATTTAGCACATTAAAATATATCACATTTAACAGTCAAGAACAGCGCGACATAATACGCTAAACAACAGCTGTATAATGGTAGCCCTGCGACTATTGCTGGTGTATGGAAATGCTGGATTAAATACACTTTATGAGCAAAGATTTGTGGCAACTTGACAATCACACCCATATGTGGTTCTTTCTCAGTGTGGTTCCACAAACTTGGAAGCACACAGTGGTATATGATGTCTTTATATGCTGTGCAATTAGAAGTTTCTTTCCCTGGAATCGAGAGTCCCAAACCTGTTCTAGTATCACAGTGCTCCTGTCTGCAAAATGAGTGCAAGAACTGGAACACTGACTGCACCCCAGGCCTCCTCTCCTGGCATGACAAATATGGAAATTCATATTGCTAAAACTCAGAAATAAGTCAGAAGGAATTAATAGGAATAGATGAAAAAAGTATTAATAAGAAGTAGTAATTAAAAAAGTAAGTAAATGAAAAGAGTATACACATTTACCTCTGTTGTCAAAGATATTGAAAACTATTGAAAATAGTCACTCATCGTCTAAACCGCTTTATCCTGTATACAAAGTCAAGGGGGGGGCTGTACCCTGTCCCAGGAGACTTAGGGCACAAGGTGGGGGTACAGCCTTGACAGGGTGCCAATCCATCGCAGGGCACATACGGTCATTGGGACCACCATTAGTCTAATCTGCATGTTTTTGGAGGAAACCCACCAAGCATAGGGAGAACATGCAAACTCAATGCACACAGACCCACAGAGGGAATCGAACCCGGAACCTTGAGGTGCAAGGCGACAGTGCTAACCACTGTGTTGCAACATTAACAAACAAAAAACAATTATCTGTCCCAGAAAAAAATACACAGACGTGACATCACCACATACTGTATATTATTAGTCATGGTATTAGCAACATTTAACATCATCATGTTCTGAATCATCATTTATTTTCTGATACGAGGATGTTTTTCTCCTAATCCTGTATTGTCTTCTCTGAAAACACAGTACTCAGGCTTTCAGCAGTCAGCTGACAAATGCAGTGTATGTGGTCACTTGATCATGGACATGGTGAGTACAAAACTGCTGATCTATGATTTAGTTTAGTTTTTTTAAGGCTTTTTTTAGGGTATGAAATCTGCATAAAAAATCAAATTAGAATGAATGATACTATAGCAATCAGTTTACATAGATGTTTAGCTCATTTGATATGACATGATATGATATGATATGATATGATATGATATGATATGATATGATAAAATATGATAGACATGCTGCGGTTTGAAGATGATAAGATATTACAAATTTTGCCTATTTGCAACTAAAATTGCAATTACGTCCACATTTGGGTGCACACATTTCCCAAATACATATTTTGATAAATAGTAAATGTTTCTGTGTTGGCAGTTTTCGGGCTTTTTTTTGCCTTTGGGGAACATTCCCTACTGTCATTAATTTACTGTCATGTTCAGTAAAGCCTAATATTTACATACAGTGTTATAATGCGTATAAACAGTTACACTCAGTGAACTGTAGACTGACTCAGCTATATATAGTAATGGTACTGTAATAACTTTGTGGATAATTTAGTTTTCTTTAGTGTGTGTTTACAGACCAGTAACACTGATCTCTTCCACAGATCCTGCAGGCACTGGGCAAGTCCTACCATCCAGGCTGCTTCCGCTGTGTCATCTGTAACGAGAGCCTGGATGGAGTCCCTTTTACTGTGGACACAGAGAACAAGATCTACTGTGTCAAAGACTACCACAGGTGTGTGCGTGTGCGCGTGTGTGTGGCTAAAGATCAAAGATGCATGAAGTGCAAGAAGCCATTGTATATTTCAGTTTTGACTACAATGACATGTTTGTGCTTAACAGCCACAGTGTTCTCAGTAAAACATAAAAAATATCAGTTTATAAATTCTCTTGTATGACATTTAACAGCAAGAGGTGTTTGACCAACTAATTTCTGTTGGGGGCATTCATTTACTGAAGTAGGGCTATGCAGTGTACAGAATGAGGGTTAAATTGTGGTCTGTTTGCCTGTCTCACGTTCTTACGTGTTAGTCATGTAACTCTTTTGTGTGACTTATCATCTGAACATTTGCTTAAGTGTTAAAGTGTGTGAATAAAGTACAAACTAACACCTGTTTCATGAAATGACAACAAAATCCATCAAATCACTATGAACAGTTTAAGGAACACAAGCTACCATCCACTAGTCCCAAGTTTACCTGTCATATGCATATTATACGGCTCAATTTGCCTTCATAAACATTCAATATTCATAAATACTCCTTTATATAGGCATGTAATTTCTTAATATTTTGCTCCCCAAGAGCCAGACTGTCTTGTATTTTAATGCAGTTATGAAAACTATTTCTCCAGGCTTCTTCAAAGATTTTCTAGGCTCTCATTTTCAATCTAAACCCTGTACCTAACCAGTTTCAGAGGAAACTTTCTGTTGGTAAAGCCACACAGTGACCTATGAATCACTGAAGCATAAAACATATAACTTAAGGCATGAACCAGTGAGAAACAGATGCATAAGATGACAGATGAGCATGCCTGTGATAAAAATAACATTTTTAAACGTATGTTTAGGCATTTACAGCCTATTCAACTGTATGTATGTACAGTATGTATGTCTGTATGTACAGTATGTATGTATGTATGTATGTATGTATGTATGTAAGTATGTAGAGAGAGGGGAGAAAGAAAGAGAGAGATAATAAAAGAAAGGCGTTTAGCAGGCTACCTAAGACCTGAAGAAGATCAGGGAAAAGAGTTGTCTTTGATCTGAGGAAAGAAGTCAACTGTCAGTTATTATGTCTAAAAAAATAGTTTCCATGTGTGCATTTTTATGGAAATTACTGAAATGGTGTGAGTTAAATGTCTTTTAGTCATGATAAAAAAAAGCAGACAATCAGATGGTGCCTACACACAGGAAAAATCTAGAAACGGAACAAACCTGGATTTATTCTCAACTCTTTTTTTTTATTAGCAATTTATAATGCAGCAGAGACAGAAACACGTGTGCAGCTTGGCACAACTTCTTACTTTCCTCCTCCTCTTTGTCTTACTTTCCATCTCTGTCCTCAGGCCTGGACTACTATATCCCTTCTTCCCGCTGAATAGTTCCATGAAAAATCTTTGATTAAAATCCAAGAGGTTTTATCACATAAAAAATATTATTTTTTTCAACTTTCTTTGTTCCTGAAATACTTTATTCTAATTTTTAGGGTTCTTGCTCCTAAATGTGCAGCATGCGGTCAGCCAATCCTTCCCCCTGAGGTAAGCCTCCTGACTTCACGCCATTGAACACAGTCAATATTTTCCCTTTTTTTCAGAGCTACAGTGGACTGGTTATCCTTAGCTGTAAACACAAAATTTTCCACAGCACAGTGTGGAATCTGTGGTTCCAGGGTGGGCTCTCACTGCTCGAAGATGGTGTAAATGTTTGTCTTTAGAGAAAATGGACTTTGGTATGTTTAATTATTAACCTGTGTGTTTCATTGGCTTTCCTTTACAACCAACATACTATTACTGCTTCAGAAAAAATGTGTTTCATTGGAACTTCTGTAGGTGTGCTTCATAGCACCAGAGCATCAGAATGGTTTAAGTGCCTTTGTGATTTTATATCTTACCTTATTTATACCTTAGTTAAAATTGAGCATTATTATTATTTCTCTACATTCTATAGATGTTCTGGAGTCAAACTGAGGTTTATGCTTGTTATAAATACTTATATGCAAGATAGCTGCTGCATGAATCCCGAGTTCATTTTTTGTGTCAATTATGAATGAAATGTAGGTTTAATACACGAGTAGTATAAACATTGGGAAAAGTGTAGTGAATTCGGTGTGATACAGTAGATCTGTAGGCCAGGTAGCAAACGTTGATTGTTAGGTTAAGACACAGAAGTTGCCTGGTACCCAGGTTTGTGTGCAGGCCCATGGAAACTTATGATGTTTGATTAAATATATGTTGGATAAAAACACAAGAGGTCATTTCTATTGCTAGAAAATGTAACTTTAAATTAACCAGACACTACGGGTATACTTTGTATAATGTATACTACAGGTCTTTCCTTCAAAATAATACTGCAGTGTTCTATGTCAAGGACCCCCCCCCCCCGAATGTGCCACTTCAGTGTCTATGTAAATTTTTCTTACTGTATATGAGTTCACAATAGGAAAAAGTGTAATTGGATTATATAAACCTTGGCCAGTACAAACATGAAA
>JAOVVB010000046.1:15248595-15271430 GCA_028570985.1 Heterobranchus longifilis
AGGTGCAGATGATGGCAGATGATCATGCCGGTGATTAGTATACTGGTGATGCTGAATGCTGAGTGGTTGGAACAGACGAGAGGGGAAATGAGGTTGCCGCTGAGGTTTGTTAATAAACAACCAGTTTTTAAATTGTATCATTAGTCAATTTACAGTAAAACATTTGTTATTATTTGTAAATGTAATCTACATTATTTATTCCTCTTCTGTCCCACTTATCCTGTGTACAGAGTTGCAGGAGCCTATCCCAGGAAACTTAGAGCACGAAGCAGAGTACATCCTGGATAGGGTGCTAATCATTCACAAGGCACACACTCTACCTGAAATTTGGGAACTGCAATTAACCTAATCTGCATGTCTTTGGACTGTTGGAGAAAGTCCACCAACCATGGGGAAACCATGCAAACTCCATCCACACAAACCCAAAGTGGGAATCGAACCCTCAGCCATGGATGGAGGTGCGAGGCCACAGTGTTAACCACTACGCCACCGTGCCACCTCTACATAATTTACTTTCATTTTTACTTTGTAACTTTATAAATTATTTCAAAATAAAGAAATAAGGGGTGGCTCAAGACTCTTGCAGAGTTCAATATGTCCAAGTAGAGCACAAATCTGACACATCTTTTGAACACTTGACCTTTTTTGTCAGCTTGCGTTTTACCTAGAGCTAACCAAACATATTTACTATATGCTAAGATCTCTTATTTCTCTTTAAAGGCCATGCTTTTCATGATATTGTTTACCATCACTTCCATTGCTACCTACTGTATAAATCCACACTCTGTACAGTATATGACTTCATTATTGTGTAGCTCTCTCATATTTAGAAGAGGCTTTTATTTTGTCCCTATATTTGCCCTGACAGAAGACGTGACTCAATCTTTTCTAAGACTACTAATTTTACATTAACATCATGTTCCTGTGTTTTAATTAGATATAACAGCTGTAATTATTAAGCAAGCCAGAGTTCAATTCATTTAAAAAATGCTTGTTTTTCTTGTGCATTTATCACATGATTACAACGTTTTGTTTGTAACTGAATCACTGCACTGTTGAATGATTCATCCTAAGTCGTTAGAAGGTGTCATCTTGTTCCACACTTAAACGATACCAGGTGAACCACAGTAGCATTTGCAGAGGAGTTGCGCAATATGTTATTCGGAATGTGAGACTGTGTTCCCATTAATCCAAGTATCAGATACTGTATATATAATAATATCCTCAGGCATTCTTATGTAACTTTTGGCTGGGTGTCATCTGTGTTGTGTCTAAATCTTGTGCTATGCAAGCTGATGGCAAGAAAATATCATGAACTTGGCATGATCAACACAGGACAGACTGACCCAGATACACACATCTTTTCTTAAGGAGCAGGGTGCCCATACTTTTGCCACAGCAAGTACTGGCCGGGCCAACAGGCCACCTTTGGAGAAAGAAATCAAGACTCGTGTTCACTTTTATAATAATATAATGCACTGATATGTATATGTGAAAACACGGAATTATAAATTCATACTTTTTTCCAACATGCCCTAAGAAAACAAAAAATAATCAGCTATAATCTCTGTTATGGGAAAGTACCGTTGCCTGGTCTTCTCATCCTCAGACTTGTCTTGTTGAGATCTTTGAGCTCTTCTGCACTCTTGTCAACCTTTTTCATCTTATTGACAGTCACTACAAGATTGTTTACATCTACTGCATCCCCTTGTGTGCCGCTGTTTACTTGTACGTACAGTTTGACGTCAGAAGACTAAAGGGCGTTATAATCCCCCGAGGGTATCATAAAATACTTTATTAAAAAAAAGTTTAGCAAGGAAATATTCCCACTGTCTGATGCCTACTTTTATGTTACCATTTTTGTTTCGTGTATTTATATATGGTCTGGGTAGAAATAAATAATAATATGAGGAGTGTTCAAGTCAAACCAGGACTTTTGATTGTGAGAACAGAATACAGTTATGAGAGAAAAAAAAAACTCTTTATATCGCTATATAATCCCCTGCAACACTAATGCACTTATACCAGTATTTCACTAGTCTTGGATACCATCAAAGTAGAAAGGTTTTTCAGTATGCCAGAGCCATGATCAGACTGCCTTCTATATGTCTGGCCTCCCAGGAACTCCATTAATTGCCCAAAAGTGTGTAAGTCACTTCGAGTAAGGTCATGACTGTACAAGGGATGTGGCAATAACTCCCAGCTGAGTTCCTGTAATGTGCAACTTTTGCAGTGGGCAGTATGAGACTGTATCTTTGGCCATTTTTCTTTCTGAGAGCGTGCCACTTGCTGAATTGTAACAGAGATCGCTTAGAAAATAAAAATTACAGTACATGCAGTGTAACGGGTCTAAAAGTATATAAATGTGTCCACGACCTGCCCAAGCTGGGTTTCTATGAATTATATTTGTTCTGAAAGTATGAATATGAGTATACAGTTTTAGATCCACATTTTGAAATTTGGAGATTACAGTTGTGTGATAATCACTGTGGCCAGCTGCATTACTGTATTTAGAAACTATTTTTTTTGCATGTATTTCTTATTATTATTATTATTATTATTATTATTATTGCTGCATGTTTGTTGCCTAGCTATAACATGTAAGGTATACCCATTTGACACCTTTTTTATACTATAATATTTTTATATAGATTAAAATTATAGATGTATATATTTATAAGATCAGAAACTGTACACATTATTCATTTACACAACACCTCCCAATAGCCCAATTTGTTATTTATACCATATCAGTGTTTATTAAGATGTTAATAGAATTTCAAATCCATTTTTGTTAGCTGAATAATAAACAATTTTTATGTCAGCTTTTTTAAAAATATTTAAATAATAAGAATATGCAAAAGCAAGAATCCATCAACAGAAGTTCAGATGTATCACTTTAATTGGGGAAGAAGAAAGAGGCAGACTGGGATTAGAACCTGAAAATACCCTCAGCATACAAGGTACCAAATTTGAGTAAATGTGCAACAAAAGTGAAAAATTTACATAATTTAGTCATTTTAATTTGACTAGATTGATCTTTGTGCATGGAGTTTGCATGTTCCCCCAGTGCATGGTGGGTTTCCTCCGGGTACTCCGGTTTCCTTCCACAGTCCAAAGACATGCAGATTAAGCTAACTGCGTTTCCAAATTGCCTATAGTGTGTGAATGTCTGTGTGTGTTTGTGTGTGTGTGTGTGTGTGTGTCCTGCAATGGATTGGCACCCTGTCCAGAGTATACACCGCTTTGTGCCTTTAAAGATTGGTTCAAGGACCCCAGCCCTCTGTACAGGATAAGCGATATAGGAGATAAATGAATGGATGAATCTCCACGCTTGGGGTCCGTCTCCACCTGTCAGTGTATGTTAAGTTTGCATGTTCTGTTGTAAGATGATTGGTGTTTCCTACCCTGTTGTGTATGATTGGCTGTGTGTGCACCAGTGAGCTGTGAAAAAAAGTTGTGAATCTCAGCACATTTAATTTCATTACCGCCGTGACCGATGGCGTAAGTCATATAGTGTATGGTGTAAGGCACTGCATTATCATTTGCAACGATGGCTTGAATGGATGAGAGTGAATGGATGTAATCCGATGTGAAGCATCCTGCATATATGTTTTTTATTATTATTTTTAATGCATGGAGGTATAAAGGTTTTTAATTCCAAATTATTGGAACTCTCATTCCATTTGCTGAAAAATCCAACTAAAAAAAGACTGCAGGTGAAATACACCAATCTGGCAACACCGTGTGTGCATTTTGTGCATGCCTACCAGTCGTTGGCGTGGTGGTGTGAGACCTGCTTGTGTCACATCCGTAGTGAAAATCTGACTTAATCCATTTGGAAATGAGTGAAAGCTTGAATCAGAATAATTTCACCAGACAAACAAAGAGGATCTGTTTGCGGAAACAAAGCAAGCATGCACTTACACATCACACCACCCAAAAAAACCAACCTCTGACCTCTTCAGTTTAGCAATCAGCCCTGATTAAAGAAAACAACAGCAAAATAGATTTAACATGAATGATTGTCGACGTTGCATCTGGGGTTTTTTTCTTTCTACTTGGGAATATTTCAAGTAACTCTTGGAACTGTTACAGGAGCTTCCTGATGTGCTCTGGAAGTTCTAGAGGTTTCCATGAATCTGTTACCAAATCCCGCCTCTGCCCAGTAAACAGCACAGCTACAGTCACACTCCTCTAAACGTCACCGTCCTATGTATGGAAACCTAGCCTGTATGGGAAAAGGTTAAAAAAGCACCCACCACTCATTTGGTCGCGTGTCAGGTTGCGGGTTTCCTTTCCACAATTTCCAGCAGTTCTGTGTGTATTTTTGGATCAAGACATGGAAGACTGATGAGGGATAATGCACTCGGTGCTGAGTCGACGTAGTACAAGTACTGTACATCTTGTGTCCTGGAGCTTTGCTGGGAAGCATTATTAAAATGTGTGTCAGAAGTCCCTGATGTCCCAGGGGCGCGTAACTAATACGAGTCTGTATACCAGAGCGCTAACCTCACTGGTAGACATTTGACCCGTGCACTCCCTAACATGTGCCAAGATATGCCAAGGACTTGTATCTTTATCAAAGCTTTAATATGAGTAATTGATATCTAATCTGACCTTGATGTTTTATCGCCTCGTTTTTTCCATTCGAGAATAATAAATACTCACTAATTAGCGTGACAATGATGAAGAAGGCAGCACCAGTCATGAAACCATCGTCTGTACATGATTTTCAGGAAGCAATCAAGCAGGTGTGGACTGAAGCGGGACGTCTTTTTGACTCTATGCCCAGCCGGATCCAGCAGGTTTTGAAGAATACATGATTTCATACTAAATGCTGATTGTTATATAGCAACTTAATTGCATAAAATAACATTTTTTTTTCTAATGATCTTGATTATGTTTCATTAAAACTTAGACAGGAGACGTTGATCACATGACACCCAAAGTACATACACTATAAAATCCACTTTCTTATGAAATGAGACCAAAATGAAATTCCTGCCTTTTTTTTGTTACAAGGAGCTTCTTCTACTAGAAACCCAACACGGCTTATCTCCTTGACATTAGCATCCTTACAGCGAAGCATGGTGGTGGTGGCGTCATGTTCAGAGTTATCCTTTGCTTCTTAATCAAAAGTTGCTGACTATTTTTCTTTTCTTTAAAATTCATGTGTAAACTTTAGAAACTGTCCCAAATCGACATGTCTGGTACTAACAACGATTGAACCAACATAACTCTTGCGGTGCATTGTACAGTATCTACAGGATATTATGCATTGCACTGCTATCATGTTGTATATTTGTATTTAGGTACATTTAACATTGTACAGTATAAAGTTTGCATAGCTGACAAGTGGGAAATCCACCATAGAGAAATTATTTACCTGATCTTAAAAAAAAAAGCAACCTTCAATATTTTGTTCACACAAAAAATGTTAATTTTCACTGTTTCCATTCTTTCGTGGATCCTATCGCACCCGAGTCAGTGTGTATGAGACAACTATGCTGGTGGACTGCATTACTAGGAAAAAAAACAACAGTGTGCATCTATTTACACACATGTACAGTATGCATACGTATTGTATTGGCACATATGATGACATGACCATAAAACGTATGGCATTGTGTGTAAAAAACAAACAAAAAAAAACTGCTCATGCCAGCTATTCAAACACAGCTAAACGATGCCTAACTCAGAAAGCACACAAAGTTCTGTGTTTCTTTTTTTTTTATATTGCTGTTGTTCCTCTTTTTAGTACAGTTGTGCAACTGAAGTCACGTGGTCTGAGGTAATCTGGAGGGGAAGAAAAAGAAAAAGCATAAACGTGATTACCGATAACATGATTCAATTTACTTTCTGTTCTCTTCAAAGCACCTAAACTTACAGCATGCAGGCTGTTTGTGTTTTACAGGAACCGAGTGATAAAAACCTGCAGTGTTTGGGTTCAAGCCAAATAGGAATATTGGTTATTCTGGTCACAGGTTAATCAAACCATTTGAAAAATATCTATTTAATATTGTGTGTCCTTGCTTCTTGATTAAGTTTTTCTTTTATTTTATTTCATTTATCTTATAGAAACAGAACATGACTAAATAATGCATCTAAAGCATCAGTTTTATAATAAAGCTTACATTTTGCCAAAAATAATTCAAAGCTGTGTCAAAGGCCACAAATACTGTATCTTACTCTACTCTATTATATACCACCATGCCTTGCTTGTAAGGATGCTAATCTATACATATATATGTATAGACATGGGGTGTAACTGATTATAAGCAATTTAGTAACAAAAAAAGTCTCACACAAAAGAAAATCAGATTTGTTTCACTTTTATTAGAAAACAGTTATGAAAATATATTTTGAACATGAAAAACCTATAAAATACATTCATTTTCCATGAGTGCCATAGACAGTACATTCAACGTTATTACCTGATTTTTTTTTCTTTTTCACAATTTGGAATTTAACTAGCCGTCTTTGGAATGTTAGGTACACTTCAGAGTGGTAGAACAAGTTTAAAGCTGGACGCATCGTCGCGTATAATCCCTGTACTCAACTGTGCTGCTGTTGTGACAACACAAAAAGGCACCGTGAACAAACATGGCTTGTTATCCGGCAAATAACTTTAAGACTGCGTCTGCTACAGTGTCATAATAGTCATATAAGGCCATGGCAAGAAAACACAGAAAAGCACCTTGTTAAGAGTCACGTTAAAGCCGTAAAAACGTCCGTGTTCATGCCATGAGCACAATTCAGCCTTAAACATAATTATCATCATCATCATCATCACCGTCACATGGACAGTTTTCTTAACATCCTGCCTCCAGGAAATGTGGCTCTCCTTAACTCAAAGCTTCATCTTTTCTTTTTGCCCAGTACTACACGTGCATATCCAGGCAGGTCTAAACATGCACAATTCTTTTCGTTCTTTACCCGCATACAACGAACACCAAAAAGAGCTTAGATTAACATTATGTATCTTGATGGTAGAGGTACAAACGGAGAAACAATGCATATGGAAGCACTTCGACTACCATCAATGGTTTGCATTATTGCTCGCAGATGGTGATACGGTTACAGGATATGGAGTGGCACCAAATGTTGACTTTTAAGTACAGAAAAAGTCACCTAACGGTTAGGCATTGCTTTAAAAAAAAAAAAAAGCTCCTGCACAAGAAAAACATCTCAGTCGAGCTCACTCCATAACACAAAGTATGCTTCAGAGGTTGTTAGTCATTAGCGGGAGCTGACCAAACTCTACTCAGAGAAAAATTAAGGATAGATATATGCACGGAAATATTCATCCGTCTTGCATTTTTTCCTCAGGAATCCATCCGTCCATCAACTCAGACAGTTCCTCTTTCTCATCCTTAACTGGTGTCAGCGTACATATCCTAAGGCGGAGCGAACGCAAGCTCCCGGTTGCCGAGTGCCAGTCTGAGATCCAGAGCCTCTGGCAGAAAGCAAATCTCTGCTTCGTTTCAATCATGACATCACCGCGTGATGCTCAGCGTGACGTTCAACATGTCATGCAGCGTGGTCTGATGTTGACAGCCTGAGGATTCGGGTCCACCTAGAAGCAAAAAAAACAAGATTGTTCATTCCGTACAGACTTTGTTATGCTTTTCTTTGTTTGAAAACACCCGCATGCTGTGCATACCTCGCTGTACACTGGAGGTGGCCTGAAGCGGAATTCTTGCACGTACGCCATGAAGGGGCGCTCGAGCACCGCGCTGAGGTCCTCCTCGACACGGCTGACTGCAGAATTTTGCACTGCCTCCTCCTCAGTGACGACCGAGCTGTAGTCAGGAGGAGCTGTGGAAAAACAACCAGGGAAGTCCAACGTGAGAAAGAAATATCATAAAGAAGAAAGTAACTTCCATACGTTTGGAAAAGTGTGAAAGCGCTCACCTTCACGCTGCTCGGGGATGGTCATGCGGAGCCAGTCCAGGTTCAGGCTGTACTGGCTGCTCACGCTGGAGGTGCGGCTGCCGAAAGGATGCAGAGGGATGGTCCCCATGACCAGCGGAAGCTCTAAAGACAGCTTTGAGGTGCCAGGAATGTCCACACACACCTGATGAATGGGAAGCGGTAAAAGATTAGGCATCTGAAGGATCACGTAACCGGGGCTTATTTACATAAAAATGAGAAAGAATTACAGGTGATGAAACCTCACACTCACCCTGAGCATGTACTCCACTTTGATGATACGGCACTGAAGGATAGACGGACCGACCGGAGGGATCTTGATGGCGCGGCCGTGCCAGGTCTCTCTGTGGCGCGCTCCCACCACATCTCCACAAAGAGTCGCCACGACCGCTTGCTTCTGCTTCATGGTCCCTCTTGCGATGAACGTCTGAGTCTGAGTGATGTATGCCTTGGGCACCACAGATCGTGAAGTGGAGTTATCGAACTCAGCGAAGACTGGAATCACTTCACCTGTTAAGGCGATAATGATGCGTCAACCACTGTGGACTTTTTCAGTTGGCTTTGTCAGTATCACAAATCTAAACGTGCATAAGGTCGTTGCTCTTACCTGGGGTGTATCCTTTGCGGTCGATCTTTGCAGTCACAGACACTTGCCCGAAGTTGTGATACCACATACGAGCCATCTTCTCTTTGGTTCCAGCTTGAGGTGCCTGGAACAAAAACAATATTCAGAACACGTTCCGTCTATAGCGAGCGCGTCAAAAAGAGGAGATCTGGAGAAGATTCTCAAGCTTACAAGTAGAGACGGTGTGTTGATATCGATGGGCTCGATTACTGTAAACTCTTTCTTGATCTTCTTGACCTGGGCCCACGGCCGGTGCAGCTTCACCTTGACCCAGTAGCGAATGCTGCCGTGCTTGCCTTCGAAGGAGGTCACAAGAGTCCTGGAAGCACAACAGAAACGCACAACGTCAGGTTGTTTCTTATATCCGCTGGTCGAAAAAATCTTTAAAGCTTTGACAAAGGAAAAAATAAATAAAGTGAACTCACTCTTCAGGGAGCTGGAAACTGAAGGGGTATTCGTGTCGTCCTGGGGGAAGAGTCGTCACCTCACCATTATCTATAAGAACAAGATTTGCATGATGTTATTCGAAAGCTTATCCTATGGCCGTGAAGGTGATTGTTATCAGATGGTCTCGAAAGCATGACAAAAACAAAACAAGTCCTGACGAAAAGTCTAACATGCAATGAATGAGATAGTCGATCTCTGAGTTTTTATCGAATACTGTTTATCATATCTGATATTCTTTATCATAGCTGATACTGTTTATCATGTTTAATACTTTATCATATCTGATACTCTTGATACTTTTAATCATATTTGATACTTTTATACAATCTCTCATCATGTCCGATGCCTTTTATTATATCTGATATTTGTATCATATCCAATATTTTTTTAATCATATCTGATACTGTATTAAATCTGATAGTTTTTAATCATATCTAATACTTTGTATCATGTCTGATATTTATCATATCCGATACACGTTGTATCAAATCTGCTACTTTTTAATCATTTCTAATACTTTGTATCAATATCTGAAACTTTTGATCCTACCTGATACTTTGTATCATATCCGATATTTTTTTTATCATATCTGATACTCTGTATCAAATCTGCTACTTTTTAATCATTTCTAATACTTTGTATCATATCTGAAACTTTTTTCATTTCTAATACTTTGTATCATGTCTGATACCTTTGATCCTATCTGATACTTTGTATCATATCCGATATTTTTTTATCCTATCTGATACTTTAGATCATATCTGATATTTATCATATCCGATACACTTTGTATCAAATCTGCTACTTTTTAATCATATCTAATACTTTGTATCATATCTGAAACTTTTGTCATTTCTAATACTTTGTATCATATCTGAAACTTTTGATCCTATCTGATACTTTGTATCATATCCGATATTTTTTTTTATCATATCTGATACTCTGTATCAAATCTGCCACTTTTTTTATGATATCTAAAACTTTTTAATCATATCTGATATTTTTAAATCATACATGATGCTTTGTATTATATCTGAAACTTTTTAATCTGTTACTATGTATCATATAAAATCTCCCAGAGATTTAATTAGATGTGAAGCATTTAGAAGTGCTAGAGAGAGTGTGTGTGTGTGTGTGTGTGTGTGTGTGTGTGTAAAGGCTGTGCACACAAACAAAGCCCCTGTCTACAGGCTCGTGCATCAGTGCTGAGGGACAGACCTGCCTGCAGCAGCACATCTCTCCGGTTCAGATATTCCACCTCGTCGCTGTAGTTCTGCGTGTAAGCCGTGCTCGATCCTGCGCTGCGAGATTCGGTCCAGTGCACTTTCGCATAACCTTCGGCGTGGAGTTTTACCGAGTGCACTTTCGTTTCTGCCCCGAGCTCGAGCACGACGCGACCGGACACCACGTCCCCGCTGCTGAACACGGGCGGAGAGTTCACATCCGGAGAGTCGAAAAGCACCTGGAACTTCTTCACCTTGTCGAAAATCATCTTTCACGGAGCGACCTTTACTAAAGACACTAAAGCACTGCGTGTCTGCTGCGATCTGCGTCGCTTCTCGCGTGCTGCAAAACAAAACTAAAACGCTTCATAGCTCAATAGGTCCTTTAACTAGGAAGAAAGGGGGCGGGGAAACGCTCGTGATTATGCCAGGATTGGCTGCTCGCGGTAAACATGTCTGGGTGCGCAGAGCGCGCGTGGGCAGAAGCTGCGCGATGATTGATGCTTGCAGGTTGCTCTCGGAGAAAAACAAGCTGACTGAGCATGCCCGAAAACAGGCGTTCAAAACAAAACACACCGAGACACCAAGTGTACACGCTGTTCCATGCAAATCAGAACCGACGTCGAAATGAGCCTAAATGTAAATGAATCAACTCCAAAACACGCCGCAAACTTTTACAGTCAGACATGATAACTTGTAGATATATATGTATACGTGTATATAACTCTTGCCTTATCTTTTAAGTTTCAGAATGAGGATTTAGTACTTAAACACAGAGCTACTTTAAAAAAACAAACAAACAAAAAAACAATACACTTTTCTCCAGCCTCTCTTTGTGCAAAACAACAAACCTGCCTTCCTTCCTTGTCAACTGTGAACAGCGCCTGGACTATGGGCTCACAGTGTATCTCAGGCTCCCTCTGGTGGTTACAAACGGAATAATCGCTCGTCATCAACCATCATCACAAGTCGTTGTAAATTCAAATTCGTTTATATATACAGTATGTATAACAGAATTAGCCAAAAATATATACACACTTGAAAGAAAATAGTATGATGTACATTATACTAATATAATATTAACAATATCATATACATCAATATATAATGTATAGCAATACATTTAGCATTAAAATATTTATACAAGTTTTTCTTTTCCTGAAATGTGTATATACTGTTTTCTCGCTCTCGCATACAATTGCTAATAATAATATAATATAATAATATAATTGTCATTTACACACTATGGGCAATGTGGGAACGCCAATTGTCTACCTGCATATCTATGGACTGTGGGAGAAAACCAGAGTACCTGGAGGAAACCCAGCATACACTGTGAGAACATGCAACCTCTATGATCACAAACCCAGACGAGGGAATTTACCCCAAGCCTGGAAGTACAGGGCGATAGTGCTACTAAGCCAGTAACCACTAAGCCATAACCCGGCTGTTATACAAAGGCATCCAAAATATGCAATAAACTTTGAAATTTTGATATTGAGATGATAGAGAACATTTGATTGTTGAGGCTGGTAACTCTAAATGAACTTCTCCTCTGCAGAAAAGGTAAGTTTTGGTCTTGCTTTCCCGGTAAGGTCTTCATGAGAGCCAGTTTAATGAAAATGTATTTTTCTTCGGCGCATCTTCCTCTTTATGATGCGCCTAATGTTTTCTATGGGTGAAAGATCTGGACAGCAGGCTGGCCATTTCAGTACCCAGATCCTTCTCCTACGCAGCCATCATGTTGTAATTGATGCAGTATGTGGTCTGGCATTGTCATGTTGGAAAATGCAAGGTCTTCCCTAAAAGAGATGATGTCTGGATGGGAGCATATGTTGTTCTAGAACTTGGATACACCTTTCAGCATTGATGGTGCCTTTCCAGATGTGTAAGCTGCCCATGCCACATGCACTCATGCAACCCCATACCATCAGAGATGCAGGCTTCTGAACTGAGCGCTGATAACGGCTTGGGTTGTCCTTGTCCTCTTTAGTCCGGATGACATGGCGTCCCAGTTTCCACAAGAAGAACTTCAAGTTTTGATTCATCTAACCACAGAACAGTTTTGCACTTTAGCGTTCCACAATAGCGTTTCTGGATCATGTTTAGATATGGCTTCTTTTTTGACCTATAGAGTTTTATCCAGCAACTGCGAATGGCACGGTGGATTGTGCTCACCGACAATGTTTTCTGGAAGTATTCCTGAGCCTATGTACTAATTTCCATTACAGTAGCATTATGTGGGTACCTGTATGTGATGCATAAGTTGCAAATTGGTCCACCAGCTGATTCTTATATGTACATTTAACTTTTCCGGCCTCTTATTGCTACTTGTCCCAACTTTTTTGGACAAAAAAGTTTTTTAAAATTTAAAATGAGCCAATATTTGGCATGACATTTCAAAATGTCTCACTTTCAATATTTGATATGTTATCTATATTCTATTCTGAATAAAATATTGAAATTTGAAACTTCCACTTCATCGCATTCTATTTTTATTTACAATTTGTACAGTGTCCCAACTTTTTTGGAATCAGGTTTGTACTTTACAAGCTTGTGTTAGTGCTTCTGTTGGTCAAGTCTTGGTTCAGCAACAGTATGTGTGAGGTCAGCTGACTAGCTCAATATACTAAATGACCAGGTTTTTCCATCTTTGGATTTTTTTCTTCCCAGAAGGCGTGGACTTCAAGATGACAATGTCAGGATTCATCAGGCACAAATTATGAAAGGTAGGTTCAGGAAGCATGAGACATCATTTTCATACATGGAATGACCACCGGCGGCATGGTGGTGTAGTGGTTAGCACCGTCGCCTTGCATCTCCAGGGTCCAGGCTCGATTCCCAGCCAGACTCGATTCCTGTCTCTGTGTTCATGGAGTTTGCAAGTTCTCCCCATGCTTGGTGGGTTTCCTCCGGGTACTCCGGTTTCCTCCCACAGTCTAAAGACCTGCAGATTAGGTAAACTGGCATTCCCCAATTGCCCGTAGTTTGTGAATGAGCATGTGTGTGTGTGCCACCTGCGATGGATTGGCACCCTGTCCAGGGTGTACCCCGCCTCGTGCCCTAAGTCTCCTGGGATAGTCTCCAGGTCCCCGCGACCCTGAATACAGGATAAAGTGGTATAGACGATGAGTGAGTGAGTGAGTGGAATGACCACCACAAAGTCAAGACCTTTTCCCCATTAAGAATCTTCGGGATGTGCTGGAGAAGGCTTTACACAGCAGTCTGATTCTCCCACCATTAATACAAGGTCTAGGTGAGAAAGTAATGCAACTCTGGATGGCAGTAAATGTTGACATTGCATATGCTTATCAAAATGATGCCATTGCTATAATCAAAAAAAGCAAAAGGTAGTCCAATGAAATAATAATGTGTGCAACTTTTTTTTTTTGGACGGCCAGGGACCTCTGTAGTCCAACTACGTACTATGAGGGAAATGGTGGCAATTGTAGTTATTCCCATTTTCACAACCGTGGTAGGACCTCCGGTCAGCATTGACATACTGATGCCAGTCTTTTGACTGTAGGATGAAACCAGAGTAAGAATAGAACATGCAAACTCCATTCAAACAAACTCTGAGGCAGGAATTGAATCCTGGAGGTGTAAGGCTACAGTGCTAACCACCACACCACTGTGCTGCAGTATAAGACCTTGTTAGTAAAGGCGTTGGATCTTAGATGTTAAATATCCAGAGTTTGTGGGAATTGTAGAATTTTTGCGGTGTGTCTGATTAAAACAGTGGAAAACCACCAGTCCTTTGCTTTTCTTTATTACTTTAAGTTCCCGAATACTTAGATCTTAAACAGTTCACGTAAAGCTTATGGAATCACATGATGCAAGTCACAAGGTGTAAATAGGCAGATGTTAAGATGGACAGAAATAACAGGATGAAATAAACAGGATAAACAAGTTGTGCAGGATGATGGTCTTTAGTCATTAACGCATCCTATGAACTGGACTCAAAGGACCTGGTTGGGTGTCCACTCAACCACCCACACCTCACCAATACAAAAGAGGCCAAACAGAAGAAATTAGGTCTATTTATAGACCTTGACCAAGGGGATATGGGTATTGTAGTGCACCATATGTAATTTACCAGGGATTTTGGGAAATGTAGTACAAATAAAAATTAAAGGGCAAATGAGTAAATTCACAACAAAAGACAAACAACTTACACTCTTCTGTGCTACAAGGGAAGATGGATTTTTCAGTTTGGGCTTAGTTTCTTGTAGCATTTTCCCTCCAGTTATGGTCTGACTGGTCCAGATTATCAGTTTAGTTGATAGTTCATTAATTATTTAAAGTTGGCTTTATTCTGCATAATTTACATACAAAATAATTATAGTTCAGGGTCAGGAGTGAAAGGAAATGGGAAGGAACACTTTAGGAGAATTATTGTTTCAACCTCCTACCTAAAGCTTACTTACTGCAGGCCACAGAAATTTTGATGAATTTATAGTTGTGTTTTGCTGAATAATCAGAGTTCGGAATGTTTAAGTGTGGACTGCTTAAAATTTTTAAATAACCATATTTGTTTATTGGAGCCTTAGAGATTTTTATTGCGGAATAATCCATCATCTGCACACATCAGGGCCAAGTAACATTGCTTATAGGACTGCTTGTTCTTATGTTGTTGAGTTTTGCATTAACCTCATTCAGTTCAGTGACCAGACAAACCAGCTAATAACAATGACAATAATAATAAATCTTACAACATTGTTCATGTTAAATCATGATTTTTCAACAATGTAAAATGGTGAATTTAAATAATGCTTCACAGACTCCACTTTGAGAACACCTCTTGTAGAAGATACCAATATATTTACGATACTCTTCCGTCTGTTGGTATTCATCTGAGCTGGTATGATATCCATTCCTCCAGACATGTCAAGCGGAAAAGAGGAAATTGTGCATGTTGCCACTATAAGAAAGGACAAAGTATTTTTATCTTCATTTGGGTAGGATTTCGGGCGCCAAAACACTGTCACACCTGCTATTTTTGTCAGAGAGGACCACATTACTGCCCAGGGTTAGGTGTCTCCTTCACTTGTGCTTGGAACTTGTGCACTCTTGACCATTAATCTCCAGACAGACTGACGATGTACTAAAGTTGTCTCCTGGATGCTAAATACAGGTCACAGTTCAGAGTAATAGATGTCAACATGGGTCTATCAGCCACTTAGACTATAACGCTAATGAAACAGGATTTCCTAGCGATATTTTTTAAAATATCTCATACATTCAGTGAGAGCTGTGGTGTGAAGGCTATATATTCATTAGTTTAATAGAATTTACAACCACCAATCAGGAAAAGAAAATTCATAAGGTTGTATTGGATTTTTTTTGATGACTTAAAGAAAAGATAATTTTATCTGGAATAACTACTAGGACATTGAGGTTGTAAAGGTTATACTTTAATGATATGTTTCACATCAGGTAAATAGACAGAGTGAGTTTATAATACATGTCTTATTCATACAAGTCAATCATTTTGATGAGTCAATGAATGTATAACAAAGGATTTCTTTCAAATAATCAGCACAAAGGCCTTTAAATAAGGTCAAAAATTGGAGGCACCTAAAAGCATAGGGAGAAATATCACGGCAGTTACACAGAAATGCATCTGTTGTATTCTTTACACAGCCTTTGGTATGAATCATGAACAAGGCTGGAGAGAAAAATATACATGGATACGCTATATAGCCAAAGGTTTGTGGCCACCTGGCCACCACTGCCATATGTGCTTTGCAAAACATCCCATTCCAGATTTAGTTCCCCTTTGCTCTTATAAATAACCTCCACTCTTCTGTGGAGGCTTTCAACTGGATTTTGGAGTATGGTCATGGAAGTTACTGCACATTTACTCATGATCACATTAATAAGGACAGACAGTGCTGTACGGCAAAGGGTCTATGGTGCAGCGGGATTGAGGTCAAATCTGTGCGGACCACTTGAGTTCTTTCACACCAACCTTGCCAAACCATGATCTTCATGGTGCTTGGTTTTGTGCACAGGAATGCTGTTAGGTTGGAACCTCTTAGTTGCCCAATTACATACAAATACAGCATACGAATAGATCCTATACAATTTTGTTACTCCGACTTTGTGGCAACATTTTGGGGAAGTCCCACATATGGTTGTGATGGTCAAGTGAAAAAATTTTGGCTATGCAGTGTATGCTTCATATGTAGCAAATACAGAACATAATTTATACAAAGCAACCATTACTGAGGCTGTGTTTAAAAAAAAACTGTTTTGAGTAACAGTCATTATTGGTATATACAAAGGTAATCAGGAAGTAACAGGATTCAGGTTTGAAGACAATGTTCTCGGCACATGTGTTATTCTGATTAGTTCCGTTTTGTTGTATGTGCTTACATAATGACTGTCTCCGTGTGAAATGCAGAGTAGGTGAACGTTTGCTGTGAGCTGGAGATGCTGGGCTGTATTGTTGGTGAGGGAGATGGGGAGGACGTGGACGAGGTGGAGGAAGAGCGATTAGCCCAGCGTGAGGGTAGACGTCTTTTAGCAGGACAAGCTGGTCTAGAAAAACTCTTCTTGAAGGTTACTGTGGGTTCTTTGCTTTGCTGTAAAGGCAAACATTTTAAATTATCACTTTGTTTTTAAAAAGTATATTAATCTTAAAATGGCAAGCATATCAAAGTCTTTTGTCTTTATCAGCCTAGAGTAAACTGATGTTCAAGCATTCTTGACCTTTATAAAAAGCAACCCTATTACGAAGATATAACCTTGTTTGCTGTGAAGGCCTTCCATCTGTATCCAAGATAAGACAAACGAATTTAATCCTAGTCTTATTGTCTTGTGTGCTCTTTATAATGGTTAATTTTCCAATAGTTTGTAAAGTAATCTTTAACAGACATCTATGGAGAGAGCTCTGCTGGCCATGTGTAGATAGTTTAGTAATTGCACCACAAGTCTTTCCTTCTGTCTAAAGGCAGTTTCCAAGTGGGCCAAAGATGAAAGGTTTGGATTTAAAACTTGGCACAAGCGCCAAAACTTCAAGCTACTAGTCTTCAAATTTTAAAGGCATAAAAATGTCTCATCTCTGCATAAAGTGGCGCATAATCATTTTCTACACAGACTAGAAATGAATAGTGGTGTACTTATCATTGTGAAATCTGGAAATATTTTCTAATAAACTCAGCAGCAGGAATTTTAATTGTGCTCTTTTAAATGTTTTGGGAAGACAGAGTATGTTTTTTCTGGCATGTTAGAATTTATTCCAGATGGATAAAACAATCCTTATAGCAGTGATAAAAATAAACAACAATTAAAAAACCATGGATCTCCACAGCAACTACAGTATGTCTGAGCTTTATACAAATGAGTGACAATTTAAATGAGAAATGTGGTGTGGTGTGGATCCACTTGTTTTCACTAACAGATGAGTCCAATACTGTATATCTTTGTGGATGAAAATTAGGGTCAAAATAGGACTTTTCTATCTATGTCCCTGTCTGCAAGGTACACTGGCTCTCTGAATGGTTTGATAGGTATGACAGTGATCATATCATATCATATGCTTCATCTTCACCAAAACTCAATCCAGTTGCAAACCTATGGAAGATATTGGAACACTTCCCAACACCATCATCAAAACACTACCTGGAAGGATGCCTTTTGGAAGAATGGCATTAATTTCGCCAGAACAGGTTCAAAGGCTTACTAAATCTATACCAAGATGCATTACGCCTTACTAAAACACATTCTGGTTTTTTCCCCTTTAATTTGTCACTCATATGTACCCCTTTCATCACTGTACCTAATTGCAAAGATTCCAGTATGTCTTTTAACCGTCTGAACCATTTCTTTCTCTTCCTTTTTGGACACTGACCTTCATTGTTACATGTGCATCTTGGTGATCTGTAGCTTGGTGGTGAGATGTGTGCATGGATCTCTCATTGGATTTAGACAGATGCAGCAAATTTAAAAGGTCAGTGAGGTCTTCCTCCCTCCCTAGATGAGACTGCAATTGCTCGTCTTGTTGAGAACGTCCCAAATTTTCATAACTTTTCAAAATCCTTTCTATTGCCCCATAGTTGGACCGGGCCTCCAGTGGTCGAGGGTAGGCAGCCAGGGTTGAAGGTTTCCAAGGATTTTCATCTAGAACTCTTGACCTTGTATTAGGTTTGTCCTGTTTAGTACATTCAGGCTTTTTAGGTTTTGTTTCAGCTGGATGCTGATCTGAAGTGACAGCCTTTACTTTAGTGAACTTCTCAGTCTGTTTTAGCTGTGGACTTAAATCTAAATCTGATTTAATTGATCTCAAGGTTTTATCAAACTTCTTGATGGAAGGTTGTCTGTCTTCTTTATGCGATAATAGGCAAAAAGATTTTGCATCCTCGTGTTTTACAGCTAGATGCTGTAATAAACCCGATGTGACCCTCTTTGCTTTTACATCCTGTTGCAGAGTTGAAGGGCCAGAACTAAAATCTTTTGTTTGGTTCTTTAATTGTGGATATAACTTAGAAGCAAATTGTTCATACTTGCTTGTGGAATACTGTGTGGTAAGATCTGGTGGCACATTTGTCCGATTGTCCTCAGTGGTTCTATTAAACGTATGATGCACATTAGTAGAGTTACAGTCCTCATTACACTGAAAACCCTTGCCTGCCTGGAAGAGGATGCGGTTGAACTCAGCCGTTTTGCGTTCTAGCATCTCATTTCTCCGTGAAACGTTGGTGTTGATGGAGGGTGAGGATATGTCTGGAGGCGTTAGGAAGTCAGCAGCCACACCCTTGTGTGCTGAGTCTATGAGATAAAGCTCTGCCTTCAAGTTTTGTTTACTGTCTGCATCTTTCTGGTTCTGACTGCACTCAGCCTCTGCACTTATTATATTAACTTCTGAAAGACATTTTTGGATAGGCACATATGTGGATGACTTGCTGCTGCCAAACCTGCTTCCATCACAGGACCACCGGCTCTGACAGCAGCTGATATTGCACTTGGAATCACGAGGCACTGGGCCGGGCACAATCCCAGAGTCTGTCAGGATTTTTCCCTCGTTCTCTTGTAGCATTGCCTCAAATTTTCGCACGATAGAGGGGCTGTTGCACTTTCTGTCAAAACAAGGGCTTTGACACGTTTTGCGCATCAGTGGCTCTGGGGGACTGGATGGTATATCTGTAGCCAAGGGGCTGGTAATGTACCAAGATGTGCTCCTGAATGGAATAGGGGGGACATCCCTCCTCTTCACAGGAAGTTCAGTGTCTCTTTTAGTCTTGGTTGAATTCTTTTTAACATCATCCCAGTCAATCCCTTTCTGCTTGTCCAGAGAATGAATATCTTTGCACCACTCTTTCAAGTTGAAATCTGTGACACCTGGTTCCATTATATCTTTCTTAACCATCTCAGCTTCTTCTGGAAAGAACATCGAGTCAGTCTGGCTTCTGTGGTAATAAAAACAGATAACACTAAACATTAACCCATCAAGCCATGTGTCTTGAACGCTCCTGAAGTGTATAGAATTACTTGTTATAATGATAAGGATGATTAGCAATTACCTCTTGACATCAGGCTTCTTCCTGATCTCATCCTGGTAGCTGCACAGCTCCTCACTCACCCTAGCTATTTCTTTAAGAGCCTATCACAAATATAATATATTTTAGACTTAGTGAGAAGGTGCAACAACAAATCAATCAATCCAGCGCACAGTTTCCACCAAATAATGTAAGTATTCCCCTTTTCTTTATTTTATAAGACTCACCGCATTAAGAGCCATTGTGTTCCTTTTATCACTCGCACAGTTGATGTCCATGTTCTGATACCCTCTGTAGGGGTTGAGCAGATCCTTTTGTCCACCGCTGGGCTTGTTCACAAGGTATCCATGAAGAATATTTTCAAGCTCTGCAGTGTTAATGTCTTCGAGTTTATTATGCTCATACTTCCCAGAGCTGCTCTGCTTTGATCCCTCACTTTGAATACTAAAGTGCTGGCCATTGGGTTCATTGCTGTTATGACTGGAGTCAGTGCTGCCGTGCCTGAGCTGGGAGAGAGGCTCAGAGTAACTGCTGCTGTGGGCCTCTGAGGAGTCTGTCAGAGTGCTGGATCCAGTGCTGCCAGAATGTGTACTGAGCCTTATGGCAGTGGTTTTTGCACTGCTGTTTGGTCCAAAAGCACCTTTTTGTCGATGAGTCTTCACTTCATTGTACAGCTGAAATGACAAGCAGTAAATTCACAAGAATGTTTAGCAATACTTCCATAAACAATATTGAATTACACTGTTTTACTATTCATTTGTTCCTTTGTTGGCTTTAATTTTGTATTTAGGAGGCCAAAAGGCTCACGTTTTTATTCAAAGCAGATTGTTCTACTGGTATAGTTTCCAATCTGGCTCTTTTATTTTTTTTAAATGAATAATCGTTTCTTCAAAGTGTATTAAATTTAAATGCATTCTTCACAATCCCTCCTGCAGTTCTGTAATTTAATTTCTCTCACTCACTAATCCTGTATTCAGGGTCACAGGGGCCCTGGAGCCTATCCCACGAGGCAGGGTACACCCTGGACAGGGTGCCAATCCATCGCAGGGCACACAGACATACTGTACACACACATTATGAACAATTATGATAACAGTATATCATAGAGACATGGGGATTGGTTTATATCATTCATAGTCAACAGAAGCCTTTGATTTCTTTATTAGCAGGTGCCAGGCAAGCAAATAGAGTACTCTCCCAACCATTTTGCAAGACATTTATCTCTGCATAAGAACATTGAATAGACATGTCGGGTTAATTTTTGACTCATGCCAGCAAAGAGGGCTTCTAACACGCTACACATGCTAACAGTGTAGAGCTACATGCTAATAACCAGTAGCTAATATCTACAACATGTTAAAATTGTGTATTATTGTTGTTATTATTAGCAGCAGCAGTAGTAGTAGTAGTAATGCTGTGATTATTATTATTATTATTATTATTACATTTTCTTTCCTTCTTCTGTAGTTTTCATTACTAGTGTCACTTTTTTGACTGCAGTTAAATAAGTATATGACTGTTTTTGTTTATTTATTGCTAGTCTTATTTTGTGACTTATTTCTAAGCTTTGGCAATATAAATGCGTAATGGGGTGTTGTGTGCATGTACGCACAAAAACATTGATCAAGCTTTTCTGAAAAGTTGGCAGCTACACTCATAAGTCTTGAAATGAAATTGTAAGAAATGGACAAGGCTGAGTCGAAGCCATTTTTTCACATGAGGTTACAAGCCGTGTCCACCAGAGGGCAGAGTGTTTGCTCACGTTTATTTGTACAAGAGTTCCCAAATGATTTGGAACACGTCCAAGGCCTAGATAAAAGGTGCGTTCCAATCGGCCTGAAGTACCATGCGAAGTATACTTCACAGGGTGTTCAGACATGATAAGTGTGATTCCAAACAGCAGGGAGCAAAAATGTTCAGAACTGCGAACGTTGTAGGGAACGAGTGAACATCAGGTCTTCACTTCCCCGGAAAAGGGAATTAAAAAATGTCCCATAAGCCCTTGCGTCTCGTTAGAGCGTGAAAAAAATAGGGCTTCGAAAAAGGATTTATATACTTATTATCATTATTACTGAAAAGGTTATCATATTAAAAGTACACAACAATTAAATGGAATAGAACGCAGGCAGTATGTAGAATCCTTGTCGCCATTTTGGACGTGTTCCAAATCATTTGGGAACACGTGTACAAGGAACCGTGGTCAAACACTCCGCTGCCCTCGTGTGGACACTGTTTGTAACTGCATGAGAAATAAGTGGCTACAATACTGTTAACTGCTCCATTTACAAATTATGACTTGAATGCAGTGACTCGCAAATTATGAGAGAGAGTGTTTATTCATTATGCATATTAATAAAATCAAATGTACTTACCTAGGGAAATACCAAACGAATAAACACTCTTTTATAATTTGCGAATTTTTTTAAGTCAGAGTATTCAAGTGATAATTTGTAAATGGAGAGTTAACTGTATTGTAGCCGCTTGTTTCTCGTGCAGTTACAAGCAGCGTCCACACGAGGGCAGCGGAGTGTTTGATCACGTTTCCTTGTACACTCGTTCCCAAATAATTTGAAACACGACCAAAATGGCGACAAGGATTCTACACACTATCTAGGCATTCTAGTTAAAATGCAAGTTAACGTGGCAAATATATATAAAAGAATAAACAATGCCCAAGTCTTTCTAACAGACAGTTAGATTTAAACTTTCAGTTTATTCATCACTGTGTTGGCTTCATCCCTTCAAATCACACCAACTTGTTTATTCTTCACAAATATGAAAATAATGAATGCAAATAAATTTACAGTATGTAAAGAAGTAATCTGAAAAAAACAACAACATTTAACTAATTCTTCCAAAGAGACCGGTCAAATCCGACCAAAAACCAGAATTCTTCCAGAAGCTTGTTGATGGCTACTTGATGATCGTTTTCTTCTAATATATGTGTGTAGTACCATCACTCCATCCCAAGAAAAAGGCCAGATCTAAGGAATCATTGAAAACCCAATATTGCAATATGAACTCATTTATTCATTCATTCATCTATACCGCTTGTCTGTACAGGGTCACTGGGGCCTGGTTCCTATCCTAGGAGACTTTGGGCAC
>JAOVVB010000046.1:15271530-15294160 GCA_028570985.1 Heterobranchus longifilis
AATCCTGTATTCAGGGTCACAGGGGCCCTGGAGCCTATCCCACGAGGGTACACCCTGGACAGGGTGCCAATCCATCGCAGGGCACACAGACATACTCACTCACTACAGACAATTTGAGAACACCAATTAACCTAACATGTCTTTGGACTGTGGGAGGAAACCAGAGTACCCGGAGGAAACCTCCTAAGCACGGGGAGAACATGCAAACTCCATGCATACAGAGACGAGAATCGAGCCTGGCCAGGAATCGAACCTGGACCCTTGAGGTGCAAGGCGACAGTGCTAACCACTACACCACCGTGCCGCCTTAATTTAATTTCTCCCCATTGTTATTATTATTATTACCACCCAATAAAAGCTCCTGACTGTAACAGAGCTTTTGCTAGGTATAGTATGAGAAAAAATTTGATAAAAATAGGTTCCTAATGACAAAAGAGTCAACTGGTAAAATCTCAAGTTTCTCATGTTTTATGTATTGTTTGTTGCATGTTGTATGTATTGCTTGCTACAATGCACACTGGCATGATCCCTCTAACACTGTTGATGTGATTAGGATTTGAAAGCATTACAGTAATGCACAAAATCCTTTAAAATCTCGAATCACTTTCACTTTAAGTATTCTGTTCTAACGGGCATTGTAATTAGCAATCTAGGAATGTGTTCAAAATCAATAGGTGCACCGCACAGTGTGTTCTTTTGGCAGCTTGTTTCCTGGGCTTGGTTTCCATCTGCAGACTCACCTCCTCAATCTTGTGCTGCATGTCCCTGAGCTGACTCTCCCACTCCTTCCTCTCCAAGTCAAAACGCTCCAAAAGCTCGGATTTCTCCCTCACCCAGTCCCTCTCACTGTGCTCCAGCCGGCAGCGCAGGTCCATTGCTGCAGTATGGGTGTCTGCCAGCAGCCTCCGCTCTTCCTCTCTTTCCCTCCTTACTGTGTCTCCAGACTCACTATTCACTGTTCTTTTGGCCTCCAACTGAAACAAGAGAGAGAGAGTGAGGCATTTAATGAGTGCCACAGGAAAACGATGGACTGCAGTGTATATTTTCACAGGAAATAGAAAACAAAGTTTTGAGGGAATGTAGAAGTAAAGGGGGTCAGGAGGACAGGAAATTTCTGGGTGTGTGGCTGGTGTGTCCATAGGATATAATACTGTAAATCTCTCCTCACACTCATCATATACAGAAGGATATGTATTCTTAACCTTTTCAATATGCAAGTGTGAGTAGTTGGTAAAGGAATGCATATGCCATGACAAGCCATCTAGTCTATCATGGCATCCATGGCCCTCTAGTACTGACACAACATTTTCTTTTCACCTCATAATCTATAAAAACTGATGCTTACAATTGAAATTTAAATGTAACATTAAAAAAAAACAACTGTTACTGTTACTAGGAATAGCTGTTAGGTACTTTAAAGCATGATCTAGACAGCATGTGAGGCAGTTCCGTTCCCTTGGGATGGAATAACTGTGATTACGACACTATTGTGATTTGGACACCGTATTAGTGTGATTTTCTTCTAGTGTTGTCATTTATCACAAACGGAGACGACCCATACTTTTTTACTTTCTTGACCAGTGAAAATTCAGCAGTTAGCTGTTTCAAACCCACACAGCCATATCCATTTCAGTGCAACACCTTTGTGAATACTAGAATACATTCTACAAGCTATAAAGAAGGACAGGCTTAAATTTACACCCAGTTCTCTGTCCTTGAGCTGGCTAAGGAAATAAATAATGGCACAGCACCAGGGTGACATGGAAGAATTATGGTCTGTCCTTGATGTATTTTTAAGTCCATTATGAACTTTTCTGTTGTTTGTTAGGAAGCAACAATAAACTCTGCTCAGTGCATATTCAGAAAGACTTGCATTCAGCAATTGCCTTTCTGGTCATAATCATAACATACAATACAATTCCATAAAAGAGACATAAGCTAACGATAAAACTCTGAAAGACAATATATATTTTGAGTAAATTGCTCTGCACACACACAGATCTACATTTAAAAGCTTTTCATTATAAAAGTAGGGGGGACAGATCCAAAAGGTGTACAGTAGCTGAATAGCTTCTACAGATACAATAATCCTGGCTTAGCTAAACTGTTACAAATGCATATTTATTCACTTTTATATGACACAGCATAAAGGCTGAAACCATATTCCAAAACCTAAAATATTTTAGTAAAACTGGCAATTTTAACTTTCCAGGATTAAACAATCAAAGCAATTGAGCATGTCACAGAAAAACAAACCAAACTGATTTACTGCTTCACAATTCCATGGCAATATAGTGGTGTGTGCCTCTTGGTGTACCCCACATGCACCTCTTAAGCATGTGTCTGTAACCATGGCAGATGTTTACAGGGCCTTGCTATTTGGCATGGTTTATATATCTGTTTAACCTCTGTTCCCGAAACTTCTTTCTGTAAATTACAAACACTTGTGTCTTGAAAAAAGTATTTTTAACATATTGTTGAACAGAATTTCCTAAGCACCATTAGACAAATGACCTTAAATAAATGGTAATTTGACTATACTGTTTTAAGTACTGTGGTTCATTGGTACACAGTACTGCTACTCGTTTTTTTTTATACACTTTTATTTTTTAAGGACCCCTTAATGTCTTGCCTTTGCCTGGTAAACAGTTCACTGCTCTACCATGTGCCCCAAAACACAAACAACACCTAAAATAGGACAGTGTTTCATAACAACAAAACCAGATTCAAACATGGCCTTTATAAACAACAAACCACTGGATCAGTTAAAAAATATGGACCTAGCTTGTAACTGCATAGATTGCCTTAGGTGGATTGGCTCTGAGTATTTACAAATCAAGGGCATGTGAAACGACACACTGGTCATTTTCTTCCATGTGATCAGCCTCGAAGGAAACAGTCGGCTGCTTTAAAGTTCAGCTTAAAATGTGATTATTGCTGTGGCTGTGTGGCTGAGGCTCTGTCTCTGGGTAAGAGTGTCACAGAGGCAGTCCTCTATAAATAGGCAGCAAGACCAATGCCTTAGCATCTCACATTCCTAAGGGTGGGGCGACAGGGACACATAGAGTTTACCACCTCCATTTTAAAAATATGCAAGGAAATTGCACTGGCAAAAACATAACCATGAATGCCTGGTAAACCTGGGGCGTCCTCAGTGGCCGCAGTCTAAGCTGTGGTAGGATGTGGGAATTGGTGAAAACAGCGTTTATATTTTCATTTGACTCCTCCCTGAAATCTATTTTCAATGCCAGGTAATACTTTAGTATGGTATGTGAATCCAAATTGCTGTTTTTTCACATTTTTATGGAAGGCAAGTGGTATTGTAAATTCAATTAAAAGATTTGCTTGTAATTTGGTAAATATTATATATTTATATATATATAAAGGCTGCAGGAACTTTTTAATTGCATTTAATTAGTTTAATGTCCATCTGGTAGGGAAATGCTTGGGAGAATTATGAACAAATCATAACATTTGGAGGACTACATGTACATGTACCAGAATTTATTACATTTTTATGTAAACTGGGGCATCTTTATTATATTAAAATTGCACACTAAAAACATAGTATTCTTGTGATCTTTTTTGAGGCGTTCATACATAAGAAAAATTTGCCAATTCTACTCACTTTCCCAAATGTTGTATTTCAGTCAGGCTGTGGAATTGCAGGGTTAGTTTTCTTGCCTTAGCAAATTCAGAGTATTGTAAGTAGCGTTTACTCATATTTTCTTTCTCCCCTTCCATCACACTTGTTGCACTGACACTCACATCTGGTGTCACATCAACATTTGGTATATTTTACTCCCACAAATGATAAAGCTAACCTTTTAGATAGGCTTTTAAAAAAATATTGGCTGCACGTTTGGGAAAGTGTTTCAAAATCAAGATTAAAGCCATATACGACTATCCAGACTAATATGTATCTAATATGCCAGGACATCCTAGCTGAGGTGCATTCACCCCTCCAGAATTCCACAGCACTACTCCTCTGCATCTCCTCTGCCCTGAAGAGTACACTGCACTACTGTATTAGGAGAGCATAGCAATGAGTCACTGTAAGGATAATGCATAAACCACCAGAGGGGATTATAACTGCTCTGACTCCAAATGATAAATACACTAGACAGTCTGGACTGTGTCTTTATAAGGGTGTCAGGAACAAAAGGGGGAATACTGTGAGAAAGGGACCAGTCAATCAGGGATGATGTTTCTTGCATTCAGAAGTAATATTACTTGAATGTATTCAACCCGGTAGACAATAAGCTATTAGCTAAACAAATTTGCTTTTTATTTTCATTTTTTTACAGTGTGATAAATTGTCAGATTTTCTTTTGAAACATATTACTCATCATTCATTTGTGGTGATTTGTGATCCTAATGTTCAGCCGTAATGAAAAAATCTTTCTTCCTGTAGTGTGCCATATAATAACTCCTGGCTGTGTGGTCTGCAAACATGCCTACTGTGTGCACTAATTGTGCATAAATCCCCAGGATAACAAAAAAAGAAAGAAAGAAAGAAATCTTGATGGAATGTATTCAGATATTTGTGCCTGAGTTCAGTCCAGGCCAAATGCATGATTGGGGCTTTTAATGTGCAGGCTACCACTGCCACCTGCAATCAGCCAATTCTGACTGCTCAGCTTTGAAAGCAACTTGTTAGAGATGTTAATCTACACCACAACCTCCTCGACCTGCACGCACCTGTGCAATCCTGCATTTCAGCTCTGCCCTTTCCAGCTCCCATGTGCCCTGGTCCTTGGTGTACTGCAGCTGGAGTTCGGTGCGTTTACTCTCTTCCCTTTTCACCTCCGACTGCACCTCCTCCAGTAACGTCTTCAGATCCAACAATATCCGCCTGTTTTCTCCGCCCTGCGACAAGCCAGACAAAAACAACAAAGCTAACCATTCAAATACGGGAAGGGATCAGTGATTCAGAGTGCCATGCGATCGATTGATCCTTGCATTACTTGTACGTCTGCCACTTCTCTCAAAAGCATTTCTTTCTCTTTCATCCAGGCGTCTTTTTCCTGACCGTGACGCCTCCTGAGCTCCTCGAACCTCTTTCTGAGGCGTAAATGTTGGCTCTGCAGGTCTGCGGATGGCGACGCTGCACCTCCGAGGCCAGATCGCTCGGAAAGCTGCCCTAATCCTCGGAGTGGACTCCGGCTGCGCTTCCTGTCCCCTTCCCTCTCCTGCAGGGAGCAAGGCACAAACTCCCGGCCGTGCGCCTTACACACATTGCCACCGTAATAACCCGAGCCGTTTCCGAGCGCATTCCACATCTCTCTCGAGCACTTCCAGATCGGCACACGACAGTACAGAAGTGTTTTGAAGGGGATGCCGCTTCAGTCCTCATTTGGCGCTGAGAGATCAGCCGAACCCGGCCATATTTCTTTGTGCGCGCGCCGCGCGCATTTGCTCTCTCCATGTCAGCGTAAGAGCGACAGTCACCCTGTCACACTCCACCGACACACCCACATACAGCTTTTTACTACTCCAAATACTCAGCCAGCGTGCATTTTCCCACTGTCTTTACTTAGCCCACAAACATTCTGGTGTTAGCTTTCAACCGGCTCCTTCACACGTACCGAGTAGAAGAAGCACAACATACTCTGATGTAAGAGTTTATAGTAGGCTATATATATATATATATATATCTATATATATATATATATATATATATATACACTCCCTGTAGCTATCCATCTCCATTGCATTACACTTAAATACCAATAAAGATTGGAATACTGGAATTCCACGCATGCTGTTTTGTTTCCTTACTAACCTGCAGAGAAGCCCTTTTCAAAGAAACACAAGTCGTCCCTCCCTCTAGGCTATTCAACCGCTCCGTTTCTCAGTGAAGTCCCAGTGATCAGATCAAAAACGAAGCGTGAAGATGTCTTACCTTGGAGCATTCTGTACTCCCTTAAAAAAAAAGTGTAAAAATCGCCGGTGAATGATTATGACAGATGCATCCGTGGAAAGCTTATTTTCCGCTGTGAATAGTTGGCGAGTTTGTGCGCATCTCTTTCCCACACAGCTGCTAATAACGGCCCATGTGACGCCAGTTTCCAGAGGGAGTCTCGAAGCACACACTCCTCCTTTACACAACACTTTGCCATTCTAACCTTTTACAAACGCTACCATTTTCTCTGGATCTTTTACACAAAACTGTATACGCAGCCACTTCCAGAAGGATTGGCGCCCTTCAGGAAAATGAGCAACTGAGGATACTGTAGTATTAAACAATTTCTCTCTCACTCTCTCTCTCTTTTTCCCGCTCTCTTTCTTTCTCTCTAAGAAGGCTTAAAAAAACTTGGTCTGGGTTCAATTCCCACCCAATGCCCAAACTCCACTGGATGCAGTGCCAGTCCTAAGCATCAGGAAGGGCATCCGGCATAAAACCCTGTGCCAAGTTGTGTGCTGATCGGATGTGGCGACCCCTTGACAGAAGCAAAACAAAACCTATAAATAATATTTATTTGGTGAAGTCTCATCTGGTTTTCATGCAGAACATTTTTATGGTCCTTTATATTTTTATGTTTGCACATCTGGACTCTGCTTTTATTTTTAGCTCATAAGTTTTCATTCGGATGTTATTTGGATAGTCATAATTTGCCCACCAGAGCCACCCAGTCCCTTGTTAAAATGATCTAAAACCTAACAGCTCCTGATGCCATCAATCTCCATAAACGTTTTTCTGCACCACCAACCACAAAACAGACACACAACATCAATAATATAATACCACCATCTTTTACTGTGGGTTTGGATGCCTTTATTTGCAATCCAGTTGTCTTTGCCAATCCTACAGAGGGTGAGCAAGGCACAAAATGTAAGTCTGTCATCTTATCTGACCACAACATACATCTCTAATTGTAGTTTTGACTGCTGTAGTTTGTGGGTTGCTTTCAGGAACCATGCTTGGGCATTTTTTGTGCAACCATTCCAAGCATCTTGTAGTTGTGAATGTGGTTGCTTTTGAATTTCATTCTGGACAACTTCATTCAAGTATCAACAAAACCATGCATGTTTGTCCTTTTATTTAGTTAGTTTTATTTAAGTTTTCAATCTGTTATAAACTTTGAAACTTTGAAAAGTCTTTCTTTTGGCCCTTAATGTACCATTTTAAACTAGTTATTAATTTAGCTGACATCTGCAAGTCAAAAAGCATTTGTAATGACACGTCTTTGATTTATCACATGGCAATGAATGAAAAGTGTTTAAAGGATACGAATATTTCTGGAGTTGATTACAATATACAGTCTGCCCTGACTAGTGATATTGTGTTAGGAATATACAGATGGATGCAAGTGCAGGTTGATTCCACTTTAATAACAGATAAGCACAGCACACAATATCCAAGGGGTAATCTAGCTCAAAGTTAATAAAGGGGCAAAGGTTGAGAGATCTGCAAATCACATAAACAGGACTAGGACAGAATACAGCACACAAAGAGACAAAACACTGGGTCAAAACCTGAATGTAACATGCCTGCCAAATAGTGCCTGGCAATGACTGGTCAGATCGACACTAAACATTTCATTGCATTTAGGTGAGAGAACTGAACCCAAAATGGAAAATGTTTCCCCTAGGTGTAGATTTTCAACACTGTAATCTTGTGAGTCTTAATGACTGATCTACAATCAGAATAATGAAGTAAAGGTTGGAGGCCTATAAAATTTATTTTTCAGATCACAGTCATTGTTACAAACTCAAAACATGAGCTGGACAAGCAGTAACACCAGCAAGAAACAAATAATATGTTTTCTCCATATACATTTAATAAGAAACTTTTTTTTCCTAGACGAGTTCCTCCATAAGCATATCTTCAACATAACAACAACAATAATAAAAATATTAACATTATTTAGTGTCTTGATGCCAATTGCTGACATTGATAATTCATAAAACATACTTTCACTTACCACATGAATAGACTGAAGTAAAGATGCAAAGGTGGTGTCAATGTAGGTTGGAAGTGTGTAGTATTTGGCTGAGTAACTGTAATCCATGCGTAAAATTCTGGAAAACCTCCTGTACTTTGTATAACCTTAATGACATGGCCAAAATCAATTGAAAAACGGCAACAAAACAAACAAATGAACAAAAAACAATATGGCTGCAAAAAAAAGGAAACGGGGTTATAAAACAAAGAAAAGGGTGAACAGAAAGACCAATTTGAATATAGTGGCATACGACAGTGATGAGAATAAAACAAGAATGAGGATGAGCAAAATGATAGGCTGAAACATCTGGATGAGTGGATGAGGAAAAGGAATAGAAAATAAAAAGAGGTCAATGAAACAAGACAAAATCAGAGTAATTGTGAGAAATTCTGACACAAAAACACTAAACTTATGCATCAGTCTAAAGTACTTTTGTAAATCAGCTTATAATATAAGAAAACAGCATATCATCATCATTTTATATTTGCTGCATGAATTTTGAAAGTGTGAGGAAAAAAAGCTAAATTCTGATGAATAGTGATTGCTATTATACAGTATAGTATGATATATGACATGCACTATTATAATAATATGATAATAGGCATGCACTATTCTGAAACAACATGTTAGTGTAGACTTACAGAGAGAGGCTCTTCAGTTTCACGATCTTCTGGTTTGGGAACATCTAATCGGTCAATAAAACTTTGGAGATCCTTCCTAAAGGTTTTCATTTGTGCATTAATGCGGTACAGAAGCTCATGCTCACGTATTCGGCTTCCATCATCATCCTCATCCAATCGGCCAAACAGCTCACCGTTCGTCACATAGACTCTTGCTTCTGCAATTATGGTGCTCGTATCAGCAATCAGTCTGTCAATGGTCCGGCTCAGACGTTCGGCCTCCATGCGGATATCTATCATCTGCTGCCGATCCTTGAGACTTCGGGATAAAAAACGGCTCTCTGGAGAGTACAGAGAGCGAGTAGGGGTAAGGCATCGTATATTGCGTACTTCCTCAGAGTCGCTTTCTCCGCCGATGGGGCCCTCACGTTTGCGATGCGGTGGGAGGCGTGAAGAGTCATCATCACTCTCCCTCCGGCCTCCGTCGCTTTCAGCATCGCTGTCTCGAGGGCTGGGTCTGATGCCTAGGTGTGAGGCAAGGTCATAGCGCTGCATGTTTGATAGCAGTATGCGATTTTCATACTGCAGCTGCATAACTTTGCCGCTCAGCTCGTTGATCTGCAGCCTAGCAGCTTTTAGCTCTTCCTGGAGAGCCTCAGCCTTGGACCCATCCACCCCTGCACTACCATGACGGGAACCATCATGTGACCCAGCCTTATACTTGAGCTTGTTAAGCTCTGTTGTCACCCTTTTGTTTTGCTCCTCCATGTCAGCCAGATTCCGACGCAACAGCTCTGCTTCATCCTCCACCAGCTGCAGTTGCTGCCGCGTCTCAGATAACACCTCACTTTGTTCCCGTGTTGAGGGGTCTGCTGAGCCCCCACCCAGCTCCTCTCCTCTGAGATCATCAAGCTCTGCCTTCAAACCCCGGTTCTCAACCTCCAACTCCACAATCTTGCGGCCCAATATGTTGGCCTCCTCCTCTACCAGGCGGAGACGCAGCTTCAGCTCTGACTCACGTGTGGTAGGGGGACCACCAGCCTCACCCTTAGGGAGGGGACTGTCAACATCACCATAGAAGGAACGGTACTTTTGTAGTTCCTGCTCCAGACGGTCTTTCTCTTTGTCAATTTTTGCCATCTTCTTCCTCATTAGTACAGCTTCTTCTTTAATCAGGGCCAACTGGCATTTCAGGTCATCGTTTTCTTCCTACAAAGACCATTTTAAATAAATAATAGTTCTGTTTATTTGGCCATATTTTCTGAATATTGCAAATTATTAACTGCATTTTAAGTAAAATACAACAAGAGGCAGAAAGATCTGAGCAAATTCATAAAACAAAACTGCTTGGAGCTCAGCTCCTCCTACATCAGGTGCCAAATGTTTGTGGACACCTAAGCATCAATCCTTATATACATATATATATGGACCTTCCCTAAACTTTGTCACAAATTTGGAAGCTCGTGATTGTACAAAAATGTCTTTTGATGCTGCCCAAACCTGTTTCAATATGACAATGTCACAGAGAAAGATCCATAATGATTTGGTGAGGTTGGTCTGGAAGAACTCATGTAGCCTGCGCAGAGCACTTGGAAATGGAATGTCGACTGTGCACCAGGCCTCCTCACCCAACACCAATGCCTGACAGTTTCTCACTAATGCTCTTTTGGCTAAATGGCAAATTCCTACAGCACCATATCAAAATCTATAGGAAAACCTTCTCAGAAGAGTGGAGGATATTATAACAGCAAATGCATTAAATCTGAAACTAGATGTTTAAACAGCACAAATGGTTTTAATGTTCACATGTACTCAATCTTTTGGCCAGAGCTCTAAACCACAGCAAGGGACAAATCTTTGTGTAAACCAAGATGCCACATTAATAATATTTATCATAGTATTAATATTGTTTCTACTTTCTTAAATTAGAGCATGGTTTAAAAGCAGGCATATGCATCCTTATACAGTAAGTTTCAGTGTAATTACACAAAGTGCAATAATGCTGCTTCCTTGTTTTACCTCCGTTGGTGTCTGTGGAGCCCTCTTGTCTGTTCTCTGTGCATCCTTGCCTCTTCGTTTAAGAGATGCCTGATAAACATTTTTATTAAACATATTTTTTATAATAAATCAAAATACTATTGCTGTAAACAGTCATTTCCAGTACAGTATCTCTTAAAAACTTTGAAGTGCAGTGGCTTAGCATTAAATTAATATTATTATTTAATAATAAGTTATTAAATAACTAAGTTTAGTTCGCTAATGTCCTCACCTCTTTAGCTTTCTCCAGCTCAATCTGTAAAGCTTGCTTAGTCACCTCCACTTCAATCAGCTGCTGCCGCAGTCTTTCATTCTCCTCCTCTGTTTTTGCCCTTTTCTCTTCCACATTTTCCAGTTCATTATGCAGTCTCACAGACACATCCTTTGCCACCTGGATATAAAAAGAGGGCGAGGGTCAAGTGTCTTAATGAATGACGTTATGTAGATGACTTGGAGTACATCTAGATGATATCTTGTTGTACTTTAACATTTTTTTTACTTAGCATTATTCCACTTTACTACAGAGAGTCCATCCATCCATCTTCCATATCACTTATTCTGTGTAGGGTTGCAGGAGGTTGCACACGTGGCACAAGGCAGGGTGCCATCCATTGCATGGTACAAACATAATCTTATGGATCAATTTCAAATGTAAATCAGCCTACAACCCATGTCTTGGACTGTGGGAGGACGCGCAGGGTAACGTGTGGGAAACTCCATGCTCACAGACCCCCAACCCTAGAAGTAAATGCAGCTGTGCTAACCACTAAGCCAACATGCCACCATTAAGTAAAACTCACAAAGATTGAACTCTATACATCCTAATTACCACATTAATACCTAATTCAAAATATATGCCATTAGACTTAATTCAAGACCTAAAAAAGATGGCAGGATGATTCTATCCAAACCTTTTTCTTTTTCTCATGAATATAAGGGAACTATATTTCCCCATTGTGCAACATCATCATCTCTCTCATAAAACTTTCCTCTTTCGTTTTCATTTGCTTATATATCTTTAGATTTTTGTCATTTAATTAATTTGTGTTATTTTTGATTAGTCCATTTTTATTTAAATACTTACTGAATTTGGTGGTACCATCAAGAGGACATGTTTATTACCTTTAGCATGCAATTTTATCTTTTAACTTGGAAGCTGCAAGTGGTGTCTCTTCAATTGACTTTTAGGGTAAAGCATTAAAGGTACATCAATGGCTAAATAATGTACTTTGAAGCCAAAATATTCTAAAGCTACAAAGATACAATCTTAATGGTTATCACTACCCCAGAAGGGAATGTGTAATTTGGTGCATGCACTTTTCATAACCTAGATTCTCTAGTCGAATTTTCACTGTACCTTTAAATCTTGCTCCAGACTCCGCACTAACTCTCCGTCGATCTCCCCGGTCTCTGCGTATCGCAGTCGCTTCCGTTCCGCCTTGCGCACGCGGTACTGCAGGATCCGGCAGTTTTTATTGGCTCTGACGAGCTCGCGCCGCATATCCAGCAACTGGCACGCGTCTTCCTCGTAAAAGGTGTCTCTCATCTCCTCCATCTCCGCCCGCATTTCTTCGATTTCATGCTAGCACACACAAGCAAGCACGGTCAATCAGAACCTCCACTATCACAAGTGATGCTGTAATTTCTGGTGATTTGTTTTTGTGCGAAAAACAGACTTACCTTAAGATTATCGTTTTCATCGTTCAGTCTCTCGATCTCATCTCGTAAATCTCGCTCGACATGGGCTTGGCTAGACCTGAGGGGTGTCTCGGGTGAGAACTCCATGCCGTTTCCGGGCGGGCTGGCCGCCTTCGCGTGCATAGCCCCTTCTTTCTTCAAGCTCTTATTCATGTGAAACTGTATTAACTCAGACTGTAAGCACCCTTCCCTCCAGAAGCCAGGCCCGCATCCCACGGTGCTGTTAGCAGCTTGTTTAGCGCAGCTCGCAGCCCCGTCTTTTCCTTTCTGAGTCTTCGTTTTGCTTTGGGAGGATTTCGAGGAGCTCGGCTGATCGGACACCACGCGATCGCCCTTTAGAGGAGGATCATCCGCGTCTTCCGTAGAGCTATGGCGCTCCTCGATCTTCTTGGCCTTCTCCGCGCGTCTGAGGGTGGGACTTTCAGCACCGCTCGGGTGGACAGCGGCCGCTCCTTTCGCCGCCTGTCTGTCTTTCCCCGCGTTGGCGGCCACAGGAGAACTGCTCCGACTGCTCTTACCGCCTTGTTTTGTTGAAGCAGGTTTACCCGAAGCGCTTTTCGAGGGCGTTTTCGATGTCGCGTCTTTAAATCTGGCCGGTGAGGGCGCCCGTTGCTGCTGCTTCACGGTGCTATTGTCTGCCTGGCGCGGATCGGCAGCGCCGCCACTGGCGGAATTCATGGCGTCGTATGCTAGTGATTAGACGTCGCCCATCGTCCATTACCCTTAGCTGTCCAAAGAGTGGAGAAATTATCTAAAATTATCATCACTGACTGCTGCCAAAAATCACCTTTGTGTCGCCTATAAGGATCTCACTAATATATCCCCTGTATAAAAACACCCCAATGACTCTCAGTGAAGAATTTTGCATTTTACAATCATATTTAATCGGGTGATCACTGATCTTTTGAGTGAACTGGTTATTATAGAATCACAGACCAGGGCATGGCTTTTCCTAAAAACATTAAAAATATATTTGCTTACAAACAAGCGTTATGTCCTGTAAACAATGCTCTCTCTATTCAGCAGCCATGTGTGGCCTCTGGATCAGCTTCGAATCATCCCTCCCATAAGACTCAAATTAAGTAATGGATTAGAAATAGCCTGACATAACACACACTGGTTTTATTTTTCAAAAAAAATGAAAAGCGTCCCGACACAGGCGTTATTAGTGATATTATAAGCATAATTATGCTATTTCTAAAGTAAAAGAACCTATTGTCGAGTAGTGTTGATAAATAGTCGAGCTGTCTTTGCAGTCAAATAATTTATGCTATCCTTTAAGCCATTCTTTTAGCCTGTGTAAACTGAGTCGCATTATTTATAACCTTTACAAGGTGACTGTCTAAAACAAGAATAATAAATAGGATCAACTTTATCAGGTGCAGAGTTTGCTAATAGAACTGCCTCTTTTCCCTTCCATATTTATTCCTTGTTTAGAAGATATAGCCCTTACCGTTTCAGCATCCTGTATTGTCCAGTACTAATGAGCGGTGTGGGGGGAAGATACACACCATCCGGCGATGCAGGACCACTAGCGGACATCCACCGGAAAGAGACGGGTGCGCAGTGACGTCACAGTCGGGCGGGGTCTTCATTACATTTTCCCGGGTTCACTCAGTCTTTATTCACTGGTGTAAATACTGTGAGATTTATTAGAAATTGGTAATATAATATCTGAGATCTAAAGAGGAAATAGAATAATGTAAAGGGATCTGTGTTGCAGTTGAGGGTATATAACAAATATATAACAAGAAACGAGCAACAAATAATTAATGGTGGAGAATCGAACACTTGAATCATTCAAACAGAGAGAATTCTGCCTAGCAACAGTGATGCCTGCACTTCAAATTGGTTTGTTTACCCCCGTATAGCTTACACATCCCTGTGTTAGATAAACAGGCTATAAAAAGATATGCACAATTTGTTGACATCTGATCATCGCGCCCTTATGTGCGTCTTGAACATGCCATTCCAAATCATTTTTTTTAATGTGCAGTCAGCCTTCATATTCAAAAAGTTTTCATTAGGGTTGATGTCAGGGCTCTGTGCAAACCACTCAACAACATCTTCTCCAACCTTAACAAACGATGTCTTTGTGGAGCATGATGTGCACAGGGATGCTGCCATGCTAGAAATTAAAATGTTACACCCATCAGAAACATCCTATATAATTGTATACTTTAGTCTTGTGTGGCAACAGCATGGTGAAGGGCTTGCGTATATGTGAGGTGGTGAGATGTTTAGAAACTTATGGCCATATAGTGAATTTCCAACAGTTTCTGTAGCGCCAGTTAATTGTGTGTTGCTAATTAATCTCTCTGGTGGAACACATGCTCCCTATGCTGCCCAATATTACACTTTTAACCACTGTCACTTTAATAGAAATAATAATGGTATGTTTATGAAGAGTTAAAGACAGTCTTCTTCTACAATGTTTTCAGAAGGCAGGTTTACCACACAGAAGGAAATTTGTCTTTTTTTCCCCCAGTTTCCTGTAAAGAACTGGCAGCAGGGAACTGTGCACTGGCACTTGAGGTTTTGGCTTGTTCTCAGTTTGACACTCAATATGGTATGTCCATAATAGATTCAGGAACTGGGTGTTAATTTCTGTATAAAGTAAATAAATTCTACATTTAAAACTATAAATGATCATCATCATCATCATCATCATCCTTAACATGATGTAGTGTTGTAAGTTACATTTTTCATACCTTTGATTATCCTGTATCTTGTACCATTAATGAAACATGCTTTTTTCTGTTGACTGGATGCATTTAATTAAGTCTAATAGTATGGTATACAAATACTGTGGTTGACGTCAACAGAACAAGCCACTAACATGTTTCTTGTAGCTATTTGTCTGGATATATCTCTAAAAAAAAGTAGGCAGCAGTACAGCATGTAGACCCACAAAATATTATCTCATTTGTGTAGAAAGGGGGAGAGAGGAACCATGTGCTGTTGCCATAGGAACTTTTGTCTGTATTGCTGCGTTTGACCAGGAGGATGCTGGGCTCCGATTGGTCCTTAGGGATCCTCATCGTTTGTGATTGATGGAGAGAAAGGGGTGAGTTGGAACCCTAGAGCAGCTGGGGTGGGTGGGACCCCAAGAAGCAGCTGGTGTGTTATTGTGCAGTTACCTTCTGGCAGTTTATAAAGGAACAAGATTGAATGTTACATGTTAAGAAATAGAATGAAGAACACTGAGAACTTTTTACAGGCGATAAACAAGTACTATAAATTTTAAGGTGATAAATGAAAATGACCTGATGTAACTAAGACTGTTGTAGTATGGTTTAGTGCTATATACTACAGTATATATTATGTTTAACATTCATATTTATCCAATGAAATCTGCTCAAAGGTCAGAGAAGCAATCAGTGACAAAGAATGGAAAAATAATTGAAAACTATCGTCTTGCCTCTATTTTTGCAATTATATTTTTCATATATAACATTTTTATATATTTAAAAAATACAATAAAGGATATGAAACAAAGAAAGATCCCTTCATGATAGCCATTTTATTTTAAAAGCACAATGTACAAAATTGCGCAGCATATACAACATAAAAACAATTATTTAAGAAGACAAACCACAACAGCATTGCATTTTTTGGATAAATATTCAAAAGTATGAGATGCTGCTTTAAGACTGTGTTGAGGAACAACTGAATTTTCAGACGGCAATGGCAGGCTTGAGAGAGTATTTTTATCACCATGTGTTGTCTTTATAACTTGAACATTATGCCTCTAAAATCTTTATGGGCACAGTCTGCTAATAGTTTAACATCAAAACAATTTCCTTTTGTCACAATCTCATGGAAAAGCCAATGGTTCAGGAGCTAGGCATCACATACTTTAGCTGCTGTTAAGGCCCTTTTGAAGAAATTATTATTACTTACACTCTTGTAAGTAATATAATACTTTTTTTAAAATAATATAAAATATTGAAACATAAATAACATTGGTTGATGTTTATACTACTAGATATACTGTATGAAGCAGGGTTTACGCCAGTTCATGATGAAGTCAACTTATAATGCATAGAACGAAGCAACAGCTGTGTTAAAAGACATAAAATGCTGAATTGGGCAAAACTGCTTTAGAATGAGTTCAATCTGGATCATAAAGGCATTTACGGTACAAAATAAAATGCAGAGATGGCTTTTTTTACTTGACTTGAGTATGTAGTGAATGGCATGTAAACATGCTGGAATTCTAGCCTGAAATATAACACATGACAATCAGAAATATAAGGACATTGAATGCAGACACACAGAGGAAGATGATTATTTTTTTTAAAGAATTGTTTAAATAATTGTATGCTTTGATAGAGAATTCAGGCTCTCTTGATCATGACTATTTCATTCTTATTACAGGGTTGCTTATGCATAAAATCATCAAAAACACAGCTGTAAACAGAAGGATCAAAAGTTTGTTCTTAACAAATATTTCTAATCTTATCCACCCTAACTGGTGGTAGCAAAGCCCACACAGTGACCTTTGAGCTTCCTCCAAACAGTCATATCCTCATCCCTGGCATCCTACAAATGTACTGCTCCTTAACAAATGTCCCATCTCTTATATCCTTTCTCATATATGCCTGCTTCTGCATCTCAATCCTTCATTTGCTCTACTCCCGCTTTGCCCTGCCCTTCCTCTTCCTCCTCCCATTTTCTGCTACCACAGGCTTCTCCACCATCTTGCCACTCACTCCATTACTGACTGCCATTCCATTAGGAGCTCCATTAGACAGTGCCTTGCCAGCCTTGGACAGACCTTCACGGCGTGGCTGGCGACGATATGTCTGGTAGTAGAAGTTCCCAAAGAGGACAATGAAGGTGAGGGCATAACCAATCAGACACCAGTGCATCCATTTAGGGAAGGGGCAGTCAGTGTAGAGCGAGAGAGCAGTATGACCAATAGTGACATGGAACTGGATCTGCGGAGGTGGAAAACAGATGTAAAGTGATGATAAAAAGACATTCTGGGAGAATTTTTTTAAAAACATTACACACGACTTCCCTAAATTTTAAGCAATTTTACAATTAGAGTAGTATTTTGTAATTCCTGGCAAGTCAAGTAAAGCTGCCTTAGACTTAAACCTACAAAAACAAATAAATGAAGAGATTCATGAATGAGACAGTAAAAACACCACAGCACAATAAATTAAATTCAAAATACCATTTGGATAATTGTCAGGTACTTCTTCCACCACAAGTATTTCTGGATCTTGGGACCACATGCAGCCAGTCCATAATAAAGATACATAAGAACATGGATTGCAGCATTCATATGAGCACCAAAAAATGCTGTAGAGGGAAAAACAAACACATTTTTTATTCATGCTGCCATTTAGCAAAATATCATCATATGCGGTACAGATTTTCTCCAGATACATTTTTGAATTAAAAATACTAATCTCCCAGGGTGTATTTTTTAATAAAAGCTTGGCTTTGACAGTAGGTCCGACTGTGATTCCAATTACAGGTTTATATGAATGCCTTTATGTATGTATGTATGTACTGTATGTATATGTATATGAATGTAAGTTTTATGTACTACTATTTCAAAGTTTTAAGTGTTTTTTCCCCCAAAGAAGCAAGAAAAAGCACAAATAGCAAAAGATTAGGTCAAATTAGTTTTATCAGTGTGATTTTTCCAAATTCTATTAATATTAAGAGAGGTGAAAAAAGGCTGGTGAGGGAAGGACTATTTATAGTTGTTACAGTGAAAGTCGTCATTAAAAACTAATGGACGGTTTACAACATTAAATGTGCTATGAATGTATAAAGAGCAAAATGTGTTGTTCTTTTCAATTATTGAGAAATTGCCATGAGGAATAACCTGCTTCGGGACATGCTGCTAGTGCGAAATAATCTTTAAAGTGATACAGTATCATTCATTATTTTCATATAACAGCACATCCTCACTCACACACTGCCTGGAGTCTAATGTGGGAGACTTGGGGCACAAGGCAGGGGTTCACCCTGGACAGGGTGTCCAATCCATCGCAGACAGCACATCCTGTCATGTTTTATTCCTTACATCATTTTTGGTGAATAATGTATTTAGGTTACATGCAGCAGGTAAATATATTTACCAATTTCCCTCCTGAACATTTAACTGTCATGACTATACCAAATACTTACACTGTCCACCTGCAACCCATTTGATGCCAATCCACCACAGTGTAAACATGGTGCAGTGGTGATAAACGTGCAAAAAGCTGACATGGTTGAACTTTTTACGAAGAATGAAAAACACTGTGTCCAGATATTCAACCCCCTTTGACACAAAGTACCACCAGAGAGCAGCTGCAACCTGTTTAGAAAGACATCCAACATTAAAAGTTTATTAGAAAATAGTAGAGTATTATATAATATAGTTACCATTTTATAACTGTTTTAGTAAATTGTGTTATTTTTGTCTATTTTTATCTTTTACTTATTTCATGAATTTCATGACTATTATTTAAGTAATTTGAGCATTGATGTAAAACACAAAAATGTATTACCTGCTGTACCTTCGATTAATTTATAGTATAACTCTTGACATCCTCTAAATGATTTAAATAGGTTAATAAAAATATCCATAATACAATATCATGATCTTTGGCCTATGCAAGCTGGGTAATTTTTAGCCTTGATGGTGCTGGCATTGAAACGGAGCTCACTCTCTCACACACCCTCTTTGAGTACACTCCTTGGCTAGATAAAAGGAAGGGATCAGGTTGCTCTTTCGTTTTCCATGGGCTGGTACAGTCATGGCGACAGGCATAGGAATAGTGCAGTTAATCATATCAGAGCTTCTCTTGAAGGACCCCAACTCACCCTGACTTCATTAGGGTCATCAGAATAGTCCACTGGCTGGCAGAGGTAGCTGTAGTTCGCTGCCCTTGCTGCAAGGAAGAGCTGTAATAGATCAACAAACACAGCTATTAGACAAATCTATTCAATTAAATACATTAAAAAGACGATCAATAACGAGTCATGTAAAAGTCTCAAGAATGACACATTTAAAGTTAGATCAAATTTTGGATTTATTATTACAATATTGAAGCTTCTGACTTATTGCATCCTAACAAGACTTACCTCTTTGAAGATGAAAAAGTTAAGAATAACCATGCTGAAATTGTACACAATAAGGGTCTTCCTGAGCTGAAAAGCCTCCCTGTTCCGCATGAACTTTGGCCCCAGCCAGAGGAAGAGCAGGTATGAGGAGCTGATGGCCAACGTGGGGAGAGGAGAGCCCATAAGAGGCCATTTTTCCACACGTTTGTCTGGAACAACAAAAGAACTAGTATGTAAAAGCTGATCCATGACTTAAACAATAGCAGCTACCCTTAACACTTAAAGTGCAGTCAGTTATGATTACTGCTTTAGCTCCATCAGCAAACATATTCATATTTAAAAGAGAAAATGCCTATGTAATTGTGAGCTTCTTTGAGCTTGTGCATCCAAAACGGGGTGGAGAGCGCATTTTCCCCAGTGTGCTGCACCACCTGATGATGCAGCATGAATAGCAGTTAAAAAAAATTGAAGCTGACTGGCTTTAGATATCTTGGAGGAAGTATGTGAAACTGTCAGTAGTATTTGAAAGCAAATCAATGTAGTCAATGCTTGTCTACTACACACAAATATAACTGAATGCACTGATGCTCTACCAAGGCAGCTGTGCATCCATTTTCAGTTCCTTCAGGAGTGAAAATATATTCAGTGCAGTTCAGACAAAAGCTTTACTGTCATAGAGAAGACTGCAATGTAGAGGAAGACTTTGAGCAGCTTCACATTGGTTAATAATGTCAAATGCATTCAACCACTTATAAGTAGTTTTTAAAATGCTACTGACTTTTACTGACAATTATCGGATATTAATGCTTGATATAGATTGATAGCTTTTAACGTTTCTTTTTGGTATTTATCATTCTCAGAGGAAATTCAATTATAGTGCATATATAGTTCTCTCGGTTGCAGTTTCATCTGATATCCATGTTCCCAAGGATATGATGTCTCGCAATTGTTGAAAAATTAGGAAGAAAATTAAGGAAATTGTACTTACCTGCAATGGTAAGACTCCATTTGTAGAATTCTATAGTGTCGTTGACTAAATGTGTTACAATATCCATCTCTGCAGAATAGATCCTAATTGTCCTTCAGTAAATAAAATACAACATTGTAAAAATTTAAGTGAATCCAAATACAACGATGACATAGCTAGTCTAAACTATTTTACGTATAATGACTGTTGTGCAGCTGCATACAACATGACGCACATTACAAAAATAAATATGATTTCAACATGTGTAATGCTTAGGCCCTGATCTGTATAACTCCTGTTGAGGCCCTGATCTGTACATCTCCGATCTGACCAGATTTTGAACAAGTTTGTTAATAAGGTCTTTTTTCCTCCAGCCATAAATTTGTTTCAGTGTTTCTTTTTCGCAGTGAAACCATAAAGGCTAGTCAATATGAAGTGCTGCCTAAAGGAGTATATCATTACAGTAAATTCCACTTGTATCTTGTATATCATTTTAAAGAAAAGATACCCTCCCAAAACAGGGCTACAGAGTTCCAGATACTGATTCAGATCCCAAGTCAGAGGCGATGGCAACATCCCTGACGAGAAAGAAACCTTAAGTGGAAACAGATGCAACACAGAACCCACCCTCTTGTGGGCAACACTGAATTGTGAGATTTAAAATAAATTCCGTGTAGAAGTGTTACCTGAATATTAACTGTTTGTTTAAATCTCCCGTTAAATATATAAGTTTTATGCTGTATATGTTTTATGTTATATATGCTGTTTATGTTTACAGGAAACTGGAACAAATGTCAGCCAGGCCCTATACATTAGAGACTAAATAATCCAATATAGTATTTTCCGAGCCATTAAAAACCAAGAGCATTAATTTACAATCCATCTACAGAGTCTGATATCTATCAACCACTGAATACTGAGATAGAGTGCACAAGAAAAACACGAACAAGGAAACAAATGATTACAGAAAGTAAATGTGCATAAACAATGTCATATAGAAATACTATACTTATGTCAAATTTCCAGGTGCAATTATTACATGCATTTATTTGCATGTTTATTTAATGATCCATTCATCTTGTTTTTTTTTTTTAAACACATTAATTACAGGATCTATAATTATAATTCTTTTTCATCAATCCTGTCAGAATTTATCACAAGTACTGACTGGGTTTCTTGTACAAAAGCCCCAGTGACACGTGTCTCTTGTTAACCGCAAAGAAATAGCAGTTATGTCAGAAATCGCCCTTGGCCAGGTAAATACATCAAAATAAATGGTCGGTAGGTGAAATAGCACAAACAGACATCTACTAACGTCTTGGAATTTTTATTCACTGAAAGGACAGAATGCTTTTTCGGATGTCGCAAAATGAGGCCAAAGCTGAGAGAGAAAAAAGCCATTTTGTAATTCAGGAACACGTGAGCTTGCTAAAATCCTATTCGCTTTTACTACATCCGAAACCGCATTGTGCCATCCTCAGTGAACAGCAGCCTGAGGCTAAACCTTATGCATTTCTTCATGTAATAAGCATGGAAGATATTTATGAATAAAATGCATCGACACGCTGTCTGTGACATTCCTATTAAATAGAGGCCTCTCCTTTTCCAGGCTTATCCTCACTAGGGCCATGAGACAAGAGCAGCAGCACCAAATGGCGATGAAGCACCTGCCCAGGATCAGCACAAATACAGGGTTTGTACTGAATATTACCAACCTCCCCTACACACACACACACACACACACGCTAAATGTAATTTATATTAAACACACCGTCCTATATATAGAGTCAGAATGTATTATTATTTCTGGCTGCTTAATGCTGAGCAAATTAACCGGTTATCTAGTGCACTCGATTATAACTAAACCATAACCTAGTGTAAACCATAGATTAGAATGAACTGTTGTTATCTATCTATCCATCTATCCATCTATCTATCTATCTATCTATCTATCCACACCATTATTGTGATTCGCATTATTTTATCCTTACCGTACTGCGCATAAAAACCCCTTTCTAATGACATTCAGCACAAGGTCATGCGACACAAATGTTCCGTTTGATGTCAAGAATCCAAATGTGACATAAATAGTAAAATTGAAGATACTTAAGAAATAAATAAATTAGCAACAAACCTGGCTGTATGTACAGAGCATCCTACACGGACATTTGCATCAGTGCGTTTGTGGCTGCTGCTCTCCCGGCGCTCCAGTGGAAACAGGCTGAGGCGAAATGCGCATGCGCCGCGGCCCGTACGAGGAGCTTGCGTTTACCCTTATCTGATCT
>JAOVVB010000046.1:15302867-15317988 GCA_028570985.1 Heterobranchus longifilis
GTGATCACGTGACGCTCGGCATCAAAACAAGAAGCGCATGCGTGATACATGATACTCGGTACTCGTAAACCAAGACTCGTTTTCCAAGGCAAAATTTATTAAAAATCTTTGCTTGTCTTGTGGAATACTCACAAACCGCGTTACTCACAATCCGAGGTTCCACTGTATATATGTACACATCTGGTGGATGCTAAAATGCAATTTACTGCTGAGTACCTGTACTAATATTTTCTGGTTTGGAAAAATTACTTGTTTTTTTTCCTGCAGATGACACGGACAACATTAACCGGATCATCAGTTCCAATTCACCAGACACATGCCGTACCTTTTTGACCAATCTAGAGAAAAAGGGCAATCCTCATTCAGATCCTTCTCTCTTCTCCAAATTAATCGATTGCTACACCCGAGTTTTTTCAAGCATGCCTCTAGGAAAACACAGCCAGAATTTAAGTTATGCAAGGATGCTGGTCAGATTTGCAGAGCTTAAAGCGTAAGTCTCTGACGTTTTTAACGCATTATTCTGTTTTTAGCAGCTACAGCATAGATAATTTTTTTGCTTTCTTTTTTTTTTTTTTAAACAGTATACAAGATGTCAATGATGCACGAGACAGTTTCGATATAGCAAGATCACACTGCAAGGATTTTGCCTTTGTCCATATAGCGTATGCTCAGTTTGAGCTCTTGCAAGGTAAGGAGATTGGTACTGTTTTTTGATGCAGAGCTTGAAGCTGTTTTACTTAGTTATGTCTCAAAGCTTCTAGATAAGACATTCATAAAGGTTTTATAATATCTTCTAATATATCTAATTTCTAGTGCATAATGTGTGTATATACTTTTAATATTTAATACTTTTCACATTACCATCCTTTTTATGGACTCTTGAAAAGTAGAATTTGAGATTTTTGTTGAAGCAGTTTTAATGTTAGTCTGTGAGAGATAACCGATGTTAGCTGTTGTCTGTGCAAATAAAACAAAAAATTAGGGCAGCTAGTAATTTTTTATTATTTTTTTTTTTAAGTATAAACAGCTTTGGTTGCATGTCTTTTAACATATTTATGTATTTTACTTAAATTCTCATAACCAACAGGTGATGAAAAGAAAAGTGCCGCGATTCTTCAGCAGGCTATTGAAGTGGGTGCTAGGCCGTGGGAAACTCTGGAAACTGCAGTGCAGAATCTAAAACTGGGTAAAGCGCAACTTCTTTCACAAGAGGATAAAGAAAATCATTAATCATTAATCATTAATCAGTCTTTGCTATGTATTATTCTGTTTTTAACCCCTATTCAATATGTATATTTTTATTTAAACCATTGTATTTGTGCATATGCACACACATGATGTTTTATTTGTTGCCTTAAAGTATTGTTGAAAAACATGTTCATTTTTTGTGACTGATAATCTACAAGAACCCATGAAGAGCAACTTACAGTCCAGTTGTGACTCCAGGAAGTCTGATGGACTAGATGACTTTCAGCTCTCCAGTGGTTTTTCTCTGGGGTAGGAGACCAAACTGGATATATGATATAATGCATTGGGGTATGTAAATGTCACATAATATTACTGTTGCTTTTGTACTCTGTTGTTCAAATCTTCGGAATCATAGATCTGATCAGAAGAGCAGCCCACCAGATGAGCACTTCCCAATCTGGATGTCCGTCTCACAACGCAAAAGAACAATTGCCATTGTAAGGTTGAAACTGCTGTTTGTCATTAAGATAGAGCTGGGAATATAGATAATGAGGCTAACTTTGCTCTTCCTTGTAGCCTGGGAGAACGCCAATGGTACCTCTGTCTATTCCGGAAAATGAAAATATGTATCGTGTTTTTAAACCTGAGGCTCCCAGCTCCAGCAGTAGTTCATCTCGGTGAGAATCTTTTGAAAAAATTTATGTATGCGTATATAAAATGTGTGTAGTACCAGTCAAAAGTTTGGACACGCCTCCTTATTAATATTTTTTTTGTTGAATTGTTTCAACATTTGTAAATTTATACTGGAGACACTGGAGTTGTGACAGAACAAATAAGGAATTACAGTGGAACCGTGGATTGCGAGTAACTTGGTCTGTGAAAGTTTTGCAAGATGTAGCTCTTGGTCTTTCTTTCCTGGGACTGTCCTCATGAGAGCCACTTTCATCACAGTGTTTGATTTTGACGTCTTCACTTGAGGATGCGTTCAAAAGTACAGATTTTTTTGGATTGACTGACCTTCATTTTTTAAAGTAATGATACTGACGCTGTACTCATTCTTCCTTTACACAACTTTTGGTCTAAAGCACATTAAGCAGACAAGAAATGTCTCAAATTAACCTTTGGCAAGACAGACCAGTGAACTGAAAACCTTTTGAGATGATTACTTGTAAATATCATGAAAGAATGCTATGGGTAGCCAAGCTGTCATCAAAACTAAATATAGCAACTTTGGACAATCCAAAACATAAAACATACACTTTGTTTAATGCATAATTTCATACATGCTCTTTCATAGTTTGGATATCTTCAGTATTAATGTACAATGTTGATGTGTGTGTGTGTTTGTATATGTGTATATTGTGTGTGTGTGTGTGTGTGTGTGTGGCTGTGTGTGTGTGTGTGTGTGTGCGCACGCTCGTTTTACCTGTAGGCCAACATGCCGTGCAGGTGTATTCGCACATTCCTCTTCAAAGAAGAATTCTGGAGATGGAGATGCTTATAACTACAATCTGTTAAATCTGAAGGTGTGCTGAACTTTCCCACTTTAGTATATAGTATATATTCTAGGAATACAATTTGCAATGAATCATTAAGTTACAGCAAATTATTATGTCTAAACTACTTTTGGTCTATTTAGCATATCTGTAACAGTTTTTGTACACAATTATATAATATAGTATAAACTGTTATACAGCCACTTGGTATTAGTCCAGAGCCACAGACTGGGGAGGACATGGTTGTGGACTCCACCACAGCACTCCTTCACAGACCAGAAAGGAAAGGTACAGTAGTAACGCCTTATTTGGAGGTGTAGGGGCAGGAGATTTACAGATTTAGTTTTTCATTTATTCATGTGGTGATATTGCTATGGCACTCTTCCCTGTCACTGAAAGATTCTAATGTTTTCCTTTTCAGACACCACTGACTTTATTAGCCAGATGATGCTTTTAAACTCTCCTGAGGCCTGCTACACATATCTCACAGACCTGGAGAGGACCAGTGACCCTCGCACAGATGCTGCTTTTCTCTCTAAGCTGTTGGGCTGTTATACTAATGTGTTTACAAGATTTCCCTTGGCACAGTACAGCAAACTTGAATGCTATGCATGGATGCTTGTTAGATACGCTGAGTTAAAAGGGTGAGTAAATGGTAAATGCTAAAAGGTGGTAGTTGGCGTCTACAGGGTTTTGCAGTCTTACTTAGTGATTGATTTTTATTTATTTACTTTTTTGTTTTACAGTTGCCATAACTAAATATGGCTCAGTAAATAAATTTGCAGATGTCAGAGAAAGAAAGGCTTGTACGATTTAAATAGTTATCTCCTAAATTGTCTCTAGCTGTAATTCCGTTTGTTTGCATGGTCTGCCGCAATGGGCTGGTGTTGCATTACACATGCATTCTGCTCTGTGTCCTCTAGTGTTTCTAGTATAGGCTCCTGATGCTACATTATTAATACCAATTAATTAACAAAATTCAAAAGGTCAGTTTGCAGTTCAGAGTGTCATAATACATTGTAATTTTACTGCTCTTTAGGATTGAAGATCCTGATGAAGCAAAAGATAATTTCATTATTGCCAGAGCCAACAGCAAAGCCTTTGCCTTCGTTCATATCGCCCATGCTCAGTTTGAGCTCTCACAAGGTTGGTGTATATTAGATGGCATATGTATGTGTATACAAATATTTGCCATGCACATCTCCAGTTAATAATTTCTATTGATATTTTCCTCCTCAAGGCAATGGTAAGAAAAGTGCTTCCATTCTGCAGAAGGCCCTGACATCAAATGCAAAACCAGTTGAACTTCTTCAGATGGCAATGAAGAATTTACAGTCTGGAAAAACCCAACTTCTGCCTGCTGAAAATAAAGAGAATGTTGGAGGTTGGTTATTTTCTTGTTTCAAATAATTCAAGGAAAAGTGTCATCATAATTACCAATAGATGCACTATATGGTTAAAAGAATGTGGACATGGGACCATCACACCCCTTTGTGCCATGCACTGATGATGGTGGAGGTGGCTTTGGGTAATTGTCAGCATTCCAGGTCATTCAAAAGTGGGGTCTCAGCTTTGTGCAATCAACTCCACCAACTCTGGCAAATCATGTCTTCATGGAGCTTACTTTGTTCAAAAGGGTACTGTCATGCTGGAACAGGTTTGGGCTACTAATGTAGGGAGCTTGTAATGCTACAGCATACAAGCACATTAGAGATGCACCATTAAGAGTATCGTACTGTGCTCATGAACTCGTACTCATAAAAAGGTTCTGAAACAAGTGCACTAATACCAATTAACAGCAGACTCGAATGCTCACTATCCCTTATTTATTAAACAAGGCCCCGCCTCCTCTCTCATATCAAAGCGGTTGTCAATGTAGACAACTTTGCTGTGAGGATAAGGCAGAACTATGTTTCCAACCATCTAAAAAAAATTCACCATGTGAGCATTTTTTTTCCTCTCCAACTTCACTGTCCAAACATAATAAAAGGTTAAGTTGTTCCAGCAGGAGAACTCAGTTTTTGATTTAGTTTAGTTTTTGTTTCATCAGTGAAAAGTATCCATGTTAAATGAATGGACATGGATAAAGTTTCTACAGCAACGTATAATAATCTAAAATACTTGTAATTTAAAAAAAATGTAATTAATGTAAGATGAAATGCATATACTTCGACCTTTAAAAAAAAAAAAAATTTAGACATTAAATAAATGCTTGGACTGACTAAAGTCGACAGTGGCAATGCTGTCTACTGCACTATAAGAATTACAACACAGCTAACAGTGGTCATGTTTTAATGTGCATGTAATTACACAAGGCTTCCCAAAGATCAGCTAAGGTGTTTTGAAAATTAGCAGACAGATCAGTGTTCATTTGTTTATGTTCCAGATTCAGATGGTCAGTTCACTGATGTAGGAAGTAAGGAGGAGGAGAATCTTGTGAGGATGTTGACAAATAAAGCACAGCCTAAACAGTACACGATGGAGAGTTTGTCTGAATGGAGGATTCCTGCAAGTGTCAACAGACCAACCTCTCCAGAGGTGTGATTCTTCTGCTGTTTACCTTTGCTATTTGCTTTTGCAATTTTTACCTTATACTATACAGTATTAACTCTATGCATTTACACTAATACATCTGTCTTTAATTTAAATTTATTTTGCAAATTGAATGTCTCGTGTGTGACTATAGGATCGTAAGTTTGCTGTAGATCCTGTTCCCACTCCTCGCCCTCTTCAGTCGCTTAGAACTCCCTCTGCTTCATCAGTCTCCGTTCCATCCAGGACAAACCAAATTCTTAGCTGCCAGACACCCAACTACAGAGACCCTTATGCATACAGGTTGGGACACCAAAGGATCGTATGGATACAGATGGACTTTTTTTTTTTTTTTTTTTTCGACTAATCCTAAGTTGACTAATACTGTTCTTTCTTTCTAGCGTTATTACACCTGTAGTGAAACAGAGACCACCTGTTGTGTCTGTGCCATCTCAGAGGGTTGGCCATGCTCCATTACCCTGCACCCCACAGAGTCAGGTATCCTTTGTCCAGCAGACATCACAGGTAAAGAACTGGGATTTAGATATCCTGTTTTTCATTTCAATTTTACACTATAGATGTGCGCTTTTTAAAAAATTTTATTTTTAAATTTTTTAAGATAAACAAGTTAAAATCTGGTCATCTTTAGAAATGATTGGGGTTACTTGGTTTTGAACAACATAAGAACAGGTTAAACACAGGTTTATTGATTGGTTTCAATACTTCTAAAGGTTTGTAGAGTCATTGGTGGATAAATAAATTGAAGAATAAGAACTGTTCACATTTGGCTGTGCTAATTTCAGTAATTCACGTCAATACCGCTAATAACGTTTTATCAGTTGCCAACTAAAAACACACTTTCTGTCTAACTGTTAAATAATTATTTATTTATTTACTTTTATTATTCAGATATGACAATACCTCATTCACTGTTTACGTTTGTCTTTATAAGCCCTCTTCTCTGCAAGTTTTTATTTATTTTAATGTAAAATTTAAATTAAAAAAAAAAATTTAATAAAAAAAAAAAGAAGTTATTTATTTTAATGTAAAACAGACATCATATTTGTAAAGCAGCACAAGCTTTCATTAAACACATGCCCTGGAATTTTAACCATGCCAGGATAATTTATTAAAGAAACAGACATAGAGAAAAACTGTTTGATGTTTGTGTTCTTGTAGTCAATATTTTTGGCAGATGTTCTGTTAAGAAACAGTATGAAGATGATAAGAAGAGAGATGCTTGCAGGGGGGAAAATAATAGTGTATTATGCGGCTTGCCTTAAATGATTTTTTACCTACAGAGTTCTGTCAGTAGCATCTCTAATGATTCCATCGCCATCAAAGGCAGACAGTTCTTCATTTTAAAGATGATTGGCAGAGGTGGTTCCAGTAAGGTAATATGTGAATAGAATGATGAGGCTTATTTGTTATTACATGCATGCCTTTGCCTTGGGATATAAAGGTAAAAAAAAATACCACTTTAGGTCTACCAGGTTCTGGATCAGAAGAAACAACTTTATGCTGTGAAATATGTGAACCTAGAGGAAGCGGATGCCCAGACAGTTGAAAGTTACAAAAATGAGATTGAGCACTTGAACCACCTCCAGCAGTACAGTGACCAGATTATCAAGCTTTATGACTAGTGAGTGTTTATCTCTACTTGCACATTGTATATAGAGCTATATACAAGGCTAAGAAATGTAAAAGATGAACTTCTAACGTGTTTAACTATTCTCTACTTATATTATGTAGTGCAAAGTGTCCCGTTCATCTCATAACTCTAATAAACTGATTTCAGTGAGATTACAGATAGCTACATCTATATGTTAATGGAGTGTGGTAACCTGGACCTCAACACATGGCTTCGCAACCGCAAGACAGTCAACCCATTGGAAAGAAAGTTCTACTGGAGGAACATGTTGGAGGCAGTGCAGACTATCCACAAGCATGGTGAATACACAAGTCATACAGTATTAGGAGAGAAACAGTGTTCGTTTTTCAACTGAACTAAATCCATTCTTTAACTGCTCTTTTCCAGGAATTGTCCACAGTGATCTAAAGCCAGCTAATTTTGTCATCGTCAATGCCTCACTAAAGCTAATTGACTTTGGCATTGCAAACCACATTCAGCCAGACATGACGAGTGTAATGAAGGACTCGCAGGTTGGTCCAGAATTTTGAATGCTAAATAGAGTTGCATTTCTGCTGTGTGTGGTGGCTTAATCATTTTTATGATGTACTGCAGGTGGGGACACTGAACTACATGCCACCAGAGGCTATTAAAGACACATCAACTCAAGGTGGAAAACCAAGGTCAAAGGTAAGATTACATATCACCAAACCAATCTCTTGTGTAGCAAAGCCACAATATAGGACCATACAGCAGTAATATTTCTTCTGTTGACAGAACATGTACATTTAAAAAAAAATTTTTTAGCTGCATAACGCATATTGCTGCTGTTCACAGATTAGTCCAAAGGGAGATGTCTGGTCACTTGGATGTATATTGTATTGTATGACCTATGGGAAAACCCCTTTCCAAAACATCACCAACCAGATCACCAAGCTCCACGCTATTATAGATCCATCCCACGACATTAACTTTCCTGACATTCCCGAAAAGGATCTTCTAGATGTACTGAAGGTCTGATTTTGTAAAATTATTTTTAAATATAGATAAATGAAAATAAAAACAAATAAATAAAAATCTTAATGAATGTTTTTCTTTTATTTAGCAATGCCTGGTGCGAAATCCCAAAGAGAGAATCTCAATTGCAGAACTGCTTGATCATCCTTACTTGCAGCTGCAGCCTCAGCAACCTCCTGAGCCAGGTATCTGTTCTGCCTCACTCTATACACGGATGGACAAAACTGCCTTTTGTATATGTAACACAGTAGTTATACACTCCCTATAGTTAAATAAAAAAAACGAATATTTAGTTTGACAAGCTTTAGTTTGGATTACACAGTGCAATGTGGTGGCCAGTTCTTGTGTGAAAATGACTCCTCCTGCTCCCAGATCACTCTTCCACACTCTTTGCATGTACCATCAGGGAAGAAAACACAGTAATGGGATAACCGGATCATTCAGTACATTCTGTACGTTGAGGTCATCAGCTGACTTCATTTTATTGCCACAAAACATTGCTGAGCCTAGACCTGACCAACAGTAGCAACCCTGGATTATAACGCTGTCTCCAGAGGATTGTACAGTGGGTACTATGAATGACGGGTGCATCGCTTTATGTACCCTTCTTCCCTTTTTACCCTGAAGTACCCATTGCTCTGGAGTAGGGTCAGTCTGAACTCATCAGGCCAAATAACCTTTTCGCATTGCTCTAAAGTCCAGTCTTTCTGCTGTCTAGATCATTAAAGCCTTTTTTTATTATTGGCCTCAACTGGTTGTCTTATGGCCACACAGAAGTTCCTATTGCATTGTATGTGTGGAAATGGTATTTTACTCTTAAACATAGCTGCGTGATCAGCGATCATGGTGATTAATGTTTTTTATTGATGGTTTAGCACTATGGTAGATTTGATAATGTGTTGGACAGTCCCTAAACCAATCCCTAGTAATTTTAATATTTGCTTGATTCAGGACAAATTGACCATTCTAAAATTGTGACTTCTTTTGGGAAAGGCAGTGTGGGAGTTCTTTTGGGAAAGGCATTCAATAGCACACACTGAAATGTTTTTAATGTTGATTTTCTGAATATTCAAATTTTCTTGTCTAGTGGAACCATGCAACAATGACCTAAAAAGAATTCTAAACGAGTTGGCTGCTTTACAGTCTCCAAACAGCATTGCAAGAGCTGCCAGTGTGAGTGTTTCCTATTGAAAGTCACATGTAATACCATTGCATTGTGTTGTTCTTGTGTATCTTCTATTGACAACTGAATATTTCTGTTCAATATTTACAGAATCTAGCAAAAATGTGCAACAGTGGGAAGAAGCTGGATGTTTCCGAGTGTGTCAGGAGCTCCAGTCAGTCCTCGTGGAAGGGAACATGCTGATGTATTAATTCATAATGTTTTGTTCATTAAGTTCATAATGATAATTTGACAGCACACCATGATTACTTTTTTTGAAATAGTCTATCCTTTAAAGAGTTTGAGTTATATTAAAGTCAAACTCCCTTTTTAAATTGCCACTGTTCCACTGATTTCTGTTATGTTTAAAGTACTTACAAATAAACTTACATTTATAGTTTAGTACACTTCAAGGTACATTTCTGTGGTACTATACATTAGTATTTAATATGTTTGAAGAAAGTTGAAAAGATGATGTCTGTACATATAATTTTAAATTCCTTAATCTAAGGAATGAGGTGAAATGAGATGACAACACTGGATAGCCACTGAAGGGTGTCAGGATTTACAAAGATTCTTGATTTTCTTTCTTTTTTTTTTTGTCTGGATTCTTTCATTACCCAAAAGTGGTGCCTACTCCAATTTGCTCAATAGTACATTGACTTCTTAAAAGTCATTTAACAGCTTAACAGAAGTTAAAATTGTCAGGAAGCAAATAAAAACATGGCTTTGTTTCACCTCTACTAATTGTCAGGGCCAGTTTGTTGGCATATTTCCCCCAGAAAATACAAACAGCTTGCATATTTTTCTTTTGAGTTCACGGGCAGTTGGTGTGTTACTGTCACTTATTAGATTGAAGTGTAGAGCAGAATATTGGCAAAAAAAAAAGATAAATACCTTGTAGGAGACATGACATTTATACAATCAGCAACACACATTACTTGGCATTTTACTGTTTACAAGAAACATTAGTGCTATTTAATCGAATCGAAAATCTTGGGTGATGTAGTTTGATTTGACCCTTGATTTTGTCTTGTCACAGTGCATAATTTTTACTGGGTTTCATTACTATGCTAATTTTAAGCTGCATGGCCGTTTATGTATTTATTTCTTTATACTAGGTTTAAGGCATCAAAATTTAAAAAGCACAAATGCACAAATAGATTGTTTGATTAGTACAGCAGTGGTATTTCTGAACTATCCCACAGTAGATTCAAAATTTCTAGAGAATAGCAGATAATGTCTAGCAAATCAAATCATATTCAAATGTCATGGACAATTAAATGGTCTTGATTTAATTGATTTGGGGGATTAAGGTCTCGTCACCATGATTTATCATCGCTTTTTGTCACCCATCAAGATCCTGTTACAGGAAATTAAGATTTTTTTTTTCTTTCCCAAAATCACAGCCAATGTGCTGTTTGCATTTTATATTTAAATGCAAAAAAATATATATATTTTAGATTTAATAGACAACATTATTATTAATGTTTAAATAAAGATGAATGCTAGCAAGGCTGGAGATTTGGACATGGATGCCTTTTTCAAGCCATCTTTTTTTGAGAACTCACTTCAAGACACTGTCCAATCCAATGTCAATTTCCTTAGATAGGTTCAGCTGTGTTTACACAAGCCCATTTCTTCCACTGGCTTTCTTTAGCTGAGTTTTAGATTTAATACCCTAATGCTTTCCTTCAATGCCTGAAGCAGAGCAGCACAGTGTCTCTGATGACGGTGCTCATACTGTGCTTGTGCTGTAAATTCCTCAGTCTTTGCATTCATCTGCCTGAATCAGTGAGTCATTTGCATACTGAAGACCCATCTCTTCAATGAGCTTTTAAACACTAATATGCACTTTAAATATATTTTTTTCTGTGCATTTATAAAAGTATGCACACTATTTTTTTTTACAACTTATTTGCATATTTAGAATGGAGCTAATCTATATTGCAGTCTTTTATTTTCTTGAAGTATGCAACTAAATAGTTTTGTAATGTTGATCTAAACAACACATCTGCCAAGTGTTGTAAAAGTATTAATTTATTCATTGCTTACTCTGGCACTGTGGTATGGTGAGTTGCATTCTTGCCACAGCTCCAGTGTCCTGGTTTGAACCTGAGCTTGGGTTACTGTATATGTGAAAGTTTCTCATGTTAGCTGTCAGTGTGGGTATCATCCCGGTTCTCGGGGTTTACTCCTACCTCCCAAAATCCTGGCAGTTTAAACAATCTGTGATGTTTTGACGATTTGTCATAGTTTTATTAAACTCTCCTAGTCTAGCATCACACATGTATAGAGCTTCATGCCCTGAATTACTTGTACAAAATACTGGGTCACATTTTGATACTGCCAAAAATAGCTTTCAGTATTAAACTATATTCGGTAGCATGTTTGACAGTTTTTCTTAATCGCTCATACACTATAAATGGGCCTACTGATTAAATCCTGCCAAACCATGCCATTGTCTACCAATTAGCAGATCTACTTCCCGAAACTATTAACACTATCCTTCATTAGTTTTACCCAGGTTTCAGATTTATTAAACATTTTGTGAAAAAACCTGACCAAAATGCTTTCATATATCACTGGCTGCACCATGTGCTTATTTTGAAAACACCATCATTCAGTATAGTTAACTCAATTAATGACAACTTAAACCAATTAACAAGCAGGTGGAAGCACAGAATCCAAATTGTTCACAAACCAATCAGAACCTCAGGTTAAATAGATAACAGATCCATGGGTCAGTTTACTTGGTTTGAAACAATGCATCCATAAAGGCTTGATGATAGAAGAGGACACGGAAGATGGAGGGCATAAAATTTTCTGATGAGATTTCTGTAACTCTAGTTGACCACGAGCTTCAGAGAGCAAAGTGGATAGATAATGTATGAACTGCTCTCTACTATAATTCATTTCAAATGACAAGACAAGTGCTTGAAATATACTCAATTGAATTGAGTATGTCCCTGATCAGCAAGGAGTACAACAGTGTTTGACTGAAGGTACTTTATTAGTAACCTAGTAACCCAGTGTAAGGATCTATCCAATGATGGAAACTTCAAAGCACTTTTGTAAGTCGCTTTGGATGAGAACGTCTGCTAAATGTAAATGCTATCAGCCACAAGTGGGTCCTCCACCACCATGCCAACCATTGATGCCTTTGCTTGATAGTCTGCAAGATCTTGTGTACTGACCAGAGGTAGCTAGCACAACCAGAGCAGCCATGCTACATTATTTGAGGCAATGCCTGTTTCCACTTGGCTGCTGTATTTTGTGAGCGGTTCATAAATTTCCAGAAGTTCAGCAACTTTTCTAGCTGCATCTAACTTTCTAAACCCTGTAGAACTTCTTCCAATGCCAAAGGAGCTTCCTCTATGACCTGAGACCCCTATGTCTGTGTTCACTGTGTTCTGGAGGAGCCTTGTCCCCTTTTTTACTTTATGCTTTGTTGGTTAATATTTTTCAATATATAGAAAATATTTTATTGTATCCCATGTTCTTTAAGTTGCATGCCTTTACAGTAACTTTACTCTGAGTTACTGGAGCCTTTCTGTCAGCTTGAAGACTTGCTATTCTTTGCTTACCTCTCTCAACAAAATGTTTCAGTCTGCAGTTTGAAATTCCCTTCAGGATCCATAAAGTATTTGTCACTTACTGGGTATTTTTTATTTATTGTGCCATTCTCAGACCTCAGAAACTGTTGTCTGACAATTACAGGAGATTAGTAGTTTATAGAAATACTCAAAGCAGCCAATCGCACCAATCATGCCACAGTCAATGCTACTATGAGATCTCATTTCCCCATTCTGATGCTTGATGTGACCATCAGTTTTGGGGGACATTACTTTTTAAAGAAACTAAATTACATTACAAAATTACTGTCTTCAAAAAGTTACATCAGTTACAATCAGTTACATTACTGCATTAATGTCTGATAAAAGTAACTAGTTAGAGTACTATACCCCTATCTCACCTACACGGTTTCGCGCAGCGGCTGTAAGTACGGTTCATCATGATTCACCGCGAGTTTTGGCGCTGTGATTAGGTTTATCTTTCTGCAAGTCGGTCCTCGCATAGTCAAACCGCATAGATGAGATGGGGGTATAACAGCAGGAATAACAGAGGGGGCGGGTTATCAGGGGCAGGGCTTGTAGGACGACTTTCATACATACATACACACAATAACGGATTGGGAATGACTGCTGTCTGGCTCACGGATTACATAAAAAAAAAATTAACCAAATAACTGAGTACTTAAATGGCGGACCTAAAGCGTTAGATTACTCGTTATATCAAAAAAGTAATCTAAGTACTCTAACTCTACTCTTACTTTGTAACACGTTACACCCAACACTACTTTTGAGTATAACCCTTAAATAAAAAAAACTTAGGGTCCATTGGGATGTCTTTTGAAATGATCTTGTCCACTGCTTTGTTAACATCTTGTCAGAAATATTTTATTTTACTGCATTGCCAAATACAGTGCAACATAGTCGCTTTCATCTCAGTGCACTAGAATATTGTATATTGGAATTATACCAATTTAGTTTAGGTAGAGTGGCATATGTTTGCATTAGCCATTTATACTGTATTGATCTGTGTCTAGATTTAATTGACTATGTGTGAGTCTTAGTACATATTGACTCCCAGTCCTCTATTGTCTTCTCCTAGGTCTTCCTTCTGTGCTTTTAGTTTACACTCAGAATTCTCAGGTGAATTTGACATAAAAAAAATTATACAGCTCTGAGATAACACCTTTGCTTAAACTTTGTTTACTCATGATTTGTTCTAGGTTAGACTCCAGGGCCGGTATTCACAAAGCTTCTTAGAATTTTCTCAGAGAGCTCCTATCTTAGTCGAAAAAGTCCTAGCTGGGAGTCCTAGACTACCATTTACCATACTGATTTTATTACTTGTAATCCATTTCAGATTGATGGAAGCAAAATGGCTCACCTTTTTACCAATTTACATGACTGCAGGACAGTCTATTTAAGTTGCACTTTTGGATGGTATGTAGCCAACAATTCAAGAGAGATGGAAGGAAGTTAAAGAACAAGAAAACCATTGGACAGAAGAATTGGACAAAAGAACAGTGTTTACTTTTAGCTTTACATTCAATATTTCTTCTTTCTGCCATTCTATTGTCCTCTGCTATAAAAAAGTCCTCCTCTCTAATCTTAAAAAAATTTTTTAGCTGTAAGATGTAAGTATTTGAAAAAAAAAACCTTATCTATATCATACTTACAACTGATTTCTTCAAAAGTTATCATGCAACCCATATTCGGTAAATATAAATCTTAAATTTCCACTAATCCTTTTTCCTTTGGGTTCTTCGGTTTCCCCAAAACATTTCATAATATTAACTGAAAATGAAAAATGTGAAACTTTGGTCATATGATACTAAAAGAACCTTAGAATTTCATATACTAATACAAGCCATGACGATCCATGAATACTTGCTGGTAAATTATAAGACACAACATACAGTAGTATCATGTGATCAAACTAATACCACCTGTGCTCAGGGTGGCACCATCACAAACAGCAGTAGCTGTAAAGTGGGCAAACGACAAATTATTGCCCTCGGAGGTGCAATATATGGAATATCCCACCGAAGCAAACCAGTCTATTACCTGCACTGGAATGTATTAGATTTTAAAAATGTAATCCAGAAAGGATGGTATCTGTTTGAGAAATTAAATAGGCTAGATGGTGGTAAGCTATCCTGTGTTTCAAAGATCCTGTAACTGTTTTGTAAATTAGATTATTTCGATTTTTTTTTTGGTAGGTGGTAGGTTGCACGGTGGCATAGTGGTTAGCACTGTGCCCTCGCATGTGGGTCGAGGGTCCAAGGTGTATTCCGCCCTGTGCCCAAAGTTTCCTGGTATAGGTTCCAGGATTTCTGCAACTGTGTACAGGATAAGCACAGTTCGCAGACAGAGCTAATAACAACAAATGACCAAATTGGTTTCTGAATATATTTTAGCATAAGGCATGGTGAATACATCTGGATGGGTAAATCCTTGAAGCAAGTTAATGAATTATGAAAGACAGCCTTCTTAAGTGAACAAGAATATGATGCTTTTGTATTTC
>JAOVVB010000046.1:15405856-15416095 GCA_028570985.1 Heterobranchus longifilis
GAGCCGGGGAACCCATGCAATTAGCACGCGCCTCCCTAACCGTGGCCGAGCGTGAACGCCGTTTCCGAGAGGGGCTGTGCACCTATTGTGGGTCAGCAGCGCACCACCGAGCAATCTGCCCTCTCCGTCCAGAAAACACCCAGGCCCAGTGAGAAGGGAGAAAAACTCACCAACTCTCTAACTCTCCACCACGGTCACCAACACCACCGCTTGTCTCACGGTCCAGGTACACCTCCAGTTTGGCCACAAACGGGTCAGAAGTACTGCATTCATCTACTCCGGTGCCGCAGGTAACTTCATTGACTCTTCTTATGCCAAAAAACTGGGGGTAAAAATTGAGGCGTTATCCCAGCCCGTTCGTATAACCTCAGTAGACGGTCGGCCCCTTTCATCTAGCCCCGTCACCACCCAGACACAACCCATCACCCTTACCATCCAGCAGCATCCAGAGCAGATTCAATTTTATCTGACCTCCATTTCATCACCACCCATCATCCTTGGACACCCTTGGCTTCTACAACATGACCCTCTAATATCCTGGACCCAAAACCGGATCCTGCAGTGGGGGCCAGCCTGCAACGAACTTTGCCTACCGGCATCGGCTGGGACGTGCTGTAGGGAGTTCGAGGCCCCCGACGTTGACACCAACGCCATCCCTCCCGCCTACCGAGACCTGGCTGAGGTGTTCTGCAAGAGACGCACTACCCATCTCCCGCCTCATCGCCCCTATGACCTTGCGATTGACCTTCAGCCAGGTTTGGTTCCTCCTTGCGGCCATCTCTACTCCCTCACACCCACTGAGACACGGGCGATGGAGGAATACGTGTCGAACGCCCTCCACCAAGGTATCATCAGGCCCTCATCTTCGCCCGCCACCAAAGGGCTCTTTTTTGTAAAAAAAAAAAAGGGGGGTGAAATTCGTCCATGTGTCGACTATCGGGGGCTAAACCACATTACCATCAAGAACCGACACCCACTGCCTCTTACCAACTCTGCCCTGGACACCCTCACTGGTGCCACCATTTTCACAAAGTTGGACCTTCGGAGCGCCTACAACTTGGTGCGTATCAGAGAGGGTGATGAGTGGAAGACGGCTTTCATCACTCCCACTGGACATTATGAGAGCCTGGTCATCCCATTCGGACTCTGTAACGCACCCTCGGCCTTCCAACAATTTATCAACGACGTCCTGAGAGATATGTTAGGCCGATGGGTGTTCGTCTACCTAGACGACATACTAATTTACTCCCACAACACAGAGGAACATATTCAACACGTCCGAGCTGTTCTAAAGAGATTGCTCGTCCACCAACTGTACTGCAAGCTGGAAAAGTGTGCTTTTCACAAGCACTCCACCACGTTCCTGGGTTTTGTTATCTCGCCCCAGGGTGTGGCCATGGACCTGCAGAAACTAGCAGTTGTGCGTCATTGGCCCCTACCCAGGACACTCAAGCAGCTTCAACTGTTTCTCGAGTTTGCGAATTTCTATCGTCGCTTTATCCGGGGCTACAGTACAGTTGCGGCACCACTAACCACCCTGACCAGGCCCTCCTCTCGTCCATTTCAACTCACTCAGCCGCCATTTCTGCCTTTCAAGGACTATGTCACCGTTTCACCACCGCTCCTATTCTTCTCCACCCAGACGCCAACAAACCATTCGTTGTGGAGGTGGACGCGTCATATGGGCGCCGGCGCTGTTCTCTCCCAGCGAGGTCCAGACCAGAAGTTACATCCCTGTAGCTTCTTCTCCAAGAAATTTAACCCCACTCAGCAGCGATACGGAGTAGGGAACCGCGAGCTGTTGGGCATAAAGTAGGCCTTGGAGGAATGGCGTCACTGGCTCCAGGGCGCCAGTGAGCCATTCATTGTCTGGACGGATCACCAGAACCTCATCACCACCAGGAGTCTCAAACAACTCAATCCACGACAGGCACGGTGGGCATTATTTTTTGAACAGTTCAACTTCCATCTGTCATACTGCCCGGGGTCCAAAAACACCAAGGCTGACGCCCTATCCCAACAACAGGAGGAAGACGTTCTCCGGGCGGACCCCGTGCCTGTCATACCAACTTCACGCATCATTGCACCCCTCCAATGGGATTTAGAGACAAGGTTTCGCCAGGCTCGGGCTGCGGAGGCCGGGCCAGCAGGTGCGCCGCCTGGACGACTGTATGTGCCCCAACCTTTAAGATCTGAGGTCCTCCAGTGGGGCCACTCCTCGTCCATCACCGGACACCCCGGAAACCGAAGGACTTTGCTGTTCGTGAAACGGGCGTTCTGGTGGCCCTCCATGAAGAAGGACATTGAGGAGTTTGTTCAGGCATGCCCGGTGTGCGCCAGGGCCAAGGACACAAATCGACCCACCCCTGGAGAGCTCCAACCTCTTCCCATTCCTCGACGGCCCTGGACGCACATCGCCTTGGACTTCATCACGGGCCTGCCGGTTTCCGAAGGAAAAAATACCATTCTCACGATTGTCAACCGGTTCTCCAAAGCAGCTCACCTGGTGGCCCTCACCGGACTCCCATTAGCCAAGGACACCGCCGAGCTGATATTGGAACACGTAGTCCACCTGCATGGGTTCCCCAAAGACATCGTCTCGGACAGAGGGCCCCAGTTCACCGCCCGGTTCTGGAAGGCCTTCTGCTGTCTGATCAATTCTACCACTAGTCTGTCCTCCGGTTACCACCCCCAGACTAATGGTCAGACGGAACGGACCAACCAACAGCTGGAGCGCTACCTGAGATGTTTTGTTTCTGATCGCCAGCGCCCCTGGGCCCGCTACCTCACATGGGCAGAACTGTCTCACAACCTCCACGTCTCCTCGGCTACCAACCTAAGCCCATTTGAGGTATGCTATGGTTTGACGTACCATCGGCCCAACAGTTGGTCTGTAGGTGTCGACGGCTATGGAGTCAAGCCAATCGTGCCATCCAACGTACCAACGCCAACTACATCACCCAACACCGCCATCAACACCCACCGGGACATTTGTATAAAGTAGGTGACAAGGTATGGCTCTCAACAAAAAACCTCCATCTACACACAGAATCCTGGAAACTTTCACCAAGGTTCATCGGTCCATACCGCATCAATCTACAGATCAACCCTGTCACTTACCGGCTCCAGCTGCCTGCGGCGCTCCGGATCCACCCACTGTTCCATATTTCTCAACTAAAACCCTTCATCACTTCACCCATGATTGGGGTGGCAAATTCGCATCATCACATTGTAGCCAATGCTAGGCCAATAACATGGAACTAGTGTTTTTTCCTGTCTAACATGTCCCACCATTTGACTATGGTGAGCTGTGATGAACAATATGTTGAAGCATCTCTACAGGACCAACAATTGGGTCACCTCTGCTTTTGTTTAAGTGTTCTGTTTCAACTTGTATAGCCTATTTCTAATAACTGCAAACATGGAAAGTGCAAAGAACAACAGGAGGTGGCCCACCCACTGTATAGTCACCTTCTTCAAATTGTGGTATTCCAGCATGCTGTTGTTTGGAAATTATCTAGCAGCAAACAAGCCTGGATAGGAGCTTTAGCAGGTGGGATACCCATTGCACCCAGTCCCAGGTGAGCACGCTCAAACAGAGTGAGAAATGCTTCTGTGTTAGGTATTTACATTAATACACACATAACCACATACTTGAAGTGTATTAAGTATACCTGAAGTGGTTCTGCTTCAGCACATATAAGTGCACTTAGTACACTAAAAATTGTGCTTTGTAAAATGTAATTATAACTTAAGTACACTTTAAGTACAAAATTAATTGCTAAACTTCAAGTATTGTAATCATTAGTTTGGCTACAAGCACACTTAATTATGCTTTCCCATGCTAGGATTTGATATACAGTCCTTAGCATACTATTTTCACCTAAGTTCATCAAAGATCGGCACCAGTATTACACTCTTTAAAATTTAGGGAAAACAAGAGTGGGACTAAGGAAGTATTCTTTTTGGTGGATTTTTTTCTTTCTCTGTTTCTCTCTGCCTCCTCTTATCTCCTTTGAGTCTCACTGCAACACAGAACACTAATTACTGTAGTGATATTTACCTCAGGTGTAGATTGTTAACCACCTACCTACTGTATCCTTTCCTCTGACCTGCGCTCAACCTTGCCAGCACTCCCACAACCCTAAAGACATCTGCTATAACCAAAGAGAGTGGACCATACCACACGTGTAAAAAGCCAAATCAACTACAGTAAATATTTTATGCAGATTTATAAATATTTGTGTCATTTTTTTGAAAGCATGCTCAAAATGGATCTCAGACTAATATTCATGTGATTCTCTTTCTGTAATGAACAGCCTGTTTAACCATTGTAAACCCTAGGCCCTAACCTAAAATTCCTAAATAACCTAAATTTCCTAAATAAAAAATTCCTAAGATGCATATGGTAATTCTTACTTTTTTTGTTGTTCCCAGTTCATGCTCTAACCAATACATTTTGAGAGTTTGTAGGACACAATGCAGAGGTCCACCTGTACTTTTCAGATTGGGGACACGACTTCTTGGGATAGATGCCAATCTCCTAGATGTATGCTGTAGGTTGAAGCTGTATCATTGGGCAGTGCTAGTAGGTGAAATGCTCTCAGTGATAATATTTTAAAAGACAAATGAATGGGCCAGATAAATCAACCTTATGCTGGTTGTCTTGCCAGTTTGCCACATTTGTGAAAAAAGCCTTCTGTCTCCAGTTAGCTGTTGTTTGTTGTAAATACGTTATGTTAAAAGACTAAGATCTTAGAGTTCGTAATTTATCTGCCTTCATTTTACACCATTATGACTACCGTAATTCTTTATTGTTAGGGCTTGGTAAGTTATTTGTCTTGTGTATATGTATCTCTGTTTACTGACTACCAGCTAAAATTGTAATTAAAGTTAGTTTTACTGTTAGTTTTTTGGGCCTTTATTACATGAATAAGCATTCCTTTACATACTAAAATTAAACTGCTCTTACACTACCTCAAGGTCTCTTCGATCACCTGGTCAAGCTCTTCTAAATCTTCTGTGATACTGCTGATGGTCTAAGGGTGACCATGATTTTTCAGTTGCAGCCCCAAAACTGCGGCATATTCTACCCCCTCACTTGCATCTTCACGGAATCGTAGCTTAGTTTTTTAGATGCAAACAAGCATCTATTGATGTGAATCAGTCCTCAGATGACATTGCATAAAGTACATCTAACAGCATTGGCATAAAATTTTTACGACGTAGAATTTCATACAATTAAACTGTACATATGGAATTGTATGATAAACTTTTCTTTTTCTGTGTGAGTGCCAAACAATACAAACAATACACTGGCTGTGCCACTGGGTGACGGGTAAGAAAGCTAGCAAGCAAGTGAGGAAACCCAATTTAAGCTAGTAAGCAGAGAGTTCTGAAATGATTCCCAAAAAAGACTGGGTACATTCGCTGAAGCCATGAAGAGATTGAAGAATTATCATGGAGGTATCTAATTAGAAGATGCACACAAGAAGGTACCCCACACAGCATACAGTATATGGTGTAATAGGGTATTTTACAGTTAATTAGTACATGATACCTATTCACCCAGAATTATCAAAGAAATCATAAGGGCTCTTATTTTTAAACTGTTTAGATGCTGAAGTGGCACTTTAGGTGTGTGAGTTGGCTTCCAGTGTTTGCTGACTCAAAGAACTAACTTTGACCTCATAGAGTAGGATTCTTTGATGACCAAGTCCATAATTCGAACAGTGACTAATCTGAATGAGCTTCCAGCCGTAATAGTAAAGATATGTTCATGTTATCAGCCTAAAGTGACTCAATTACACTTTTCTACCTTAATATGACAAGATTCAATTTTTAAGAATTGTTTGAACATGCAAATCTGACATTTTTCAGATCAGATCTGAGTCACTTTTGTATGTGGTCCTAGATTGGATACATACTGGATATGTGGTCATGTGACTTGAATAAGAACAGGCAGATTGAAATTCATCTGACTTTTGTGCCTCTGCATATAGATGCTTGTTGCCGTTAGTCAATACTGGCAGCTGCTAAAAAAGCAAGACATCTGTCCTTCTTCCTTATTCCAGACTAAAAATTAGAACCGATTAATGCTTGCCATCCTCTAGAGCAAAATCCCAAGCATATTTTTGCTAAAATTGTATTCACTGTTTAAAATTAATTAGTGGTTGTGTGAAATCATGGTGTTGTGCATATACATGCCATTTTTTATGAACATGAACTGTCATGACCTGCGAATCTGATCTGACCAAAAATTGGAATTCAGCAATGTGGCTTGTAATGTGAAAGTAGCCTAAGAGTTATAAAAGTTAATAAAGTTATTAAAATTTTCTTTACATTAACTTTGTTTGTTTAGATGGTTAAAAAAATGAACTTAAAATGTAAGCTAACAAATTACATTATCATCCATGCTAGCTAAACAAAAAATTGCCAAGGTAAATAATGCTATTATCTTCATGTTACTGTAGCATAACTGAAACTGGCTTTAAAGAGTTCATAAGGGAAAGAGCAACATTACCCCACAGGCAAAATAGCATACCATGCAAAAAAAAGCGCCCAAGGGTATTTGAGCTGCTATGGATGCTCATTCAAGAGCTAGACCAAGAAGAGCATTCCATTAAAGTGGCAATAAGCTTTAGTGATTAATATACCAAAATAATAGTATCTACTATAACATTATGCAATTCAAAAACATAGCAGTGATGAACACTGACGGTACAACTTCTTTATCTGTGATGGCAGGAACTCTAACTACCTAACTAATGGCATAGGGCTACATCAACATCAACTGCCAAAAGGTCACCTAGTTTCCCTAGGATTAAGTGTTCCAGGGTGCATGCAACAATTTGGGAAATTGCCAAAAGGAAGAAGTCAGACCAACATGTTAACTCTTGTCAGTGCATACGGGAGAGGGTAACAACAGCTCACTGGCTATGCGTTAGACAACTTTTACATACCAGACAACATCAAAACCATGGTCACTGGTTACTTGCACATGTGCTTTCTTCTCAAGAGCGTCAGCACTGACAGGCAGCAGCTTAAAGTGGAGATTGCAATGGATCTTCTCAATCTTATTTGTAGCAACCTTTACGATCATCCTTTGGTGCTAAACGTGTAGATGACACAATGCAACAATGACTCAGGTTCTATATGGATGACATAACATGCTGGATTTGAACAGCATGTTGGATGCCCAGGCTCCTGAGAAACAAGTCAATCAGCTTTTCCATGTGGAAAAGCAAACAGAATTACAGGTTCACTTTTGTGACGAGCAGTGAAGACCACTTATTGTAAGTTCTGATAGTGAACATGGCCTTAAAGAATCAACCACAGCCACTACATAAAAAATATAAGTGTGGTGTTATCATTTCATTCTATACCTGAGGGTGACATACAGTAGATGACAGAACTAAATTCTAAAAGTTGCTCAATAGATCATTACAACAAACAGAATCATTTTGCTCTAGAAAAAGACTAGTTCAAAGAAATTTGAAAGCCCAATATTCCCATGGATTTCATATTCATGATGAGTTTAGGTAAACTTCTGATTGCAATTATAGGTGTGATGGTCAGGTGTCCACATAGTTTTGGACATATAGTGAATTTCAAAATACCATGGAGCAAAAAAAGTGGTGGGAGTAAATAATGTTATATTTATTAGACTTCAGTGAGCAAAGATTACTGAGTTTTATGTATTAGTACATAGTTTAATTAGTAATTCTAATTTGTGGTAAAATATGTAATTGCATTTTACATAATCTCAGAATATACTACATTAGAATACCAATTACAATATAAAGATCTCAGTTGTGTAACTATCATGCTTTGCTAGCTGTTAGAGCGGATTCCAGCCTTGGCTAGTGTGACTTTCTGTAATGAAAACCAGAAAAGTAATTTTTAAAGCCCTGTAGATTTGTATGAACTTTACTGTATCTAAACATTTATAAACATAATTTTTGTTTTAGATAAACTGTTGGGTTTAATACCAACATTAGATGTTATTTCAAACTGCAATGATTATTTCAGCACTGTATGTTATTTGATCATAGAGTAATTAAGGTTAGTGGGAGTTGGATGTTGGGAATAGGAGGTTATTGTAAATCAAATGCCAGAGTCATTGCTCTGGAGGTGGGAATGCTTTTTTGTTTTCTAGCATTACCAATTACTGTCTACATTTAATATGTTTCATTTTATCCATCAGTGGAAAAAATGCCTCCATTGATTAAGTCAAATGGCACATACTCAACAGCCTCTTTTAGAAACATCTGTATACTTGCTAATTCATGCAGTTATTCAATCAGCCTATTATGTGTATTTTTAGAAATTTCTAATTCATGGGAATTCCATGTACAACAGAATAGTGCTAAATAATAATAATAATATTAATAATAATAATAATAATAATAACAACAACAATGACAAAAACCTGGGCTGAATTGCCTTGTTGATGAGAGCAGTGCTTCAAAGTGTTACGTATTGTCAGATGCCTTCCTGTACACCACAGCTGTAAAGCATAACTGTTTGAATTTCTCTAGCCTTTCTATCAGTTTAAACAAGGCAGGCGATTTTTACATGACCTCTCTCTTCAAGGCGTTTTCACAGGCAGAACTGCTGTACACTGGGTGTTTTTTTCCTGCACCATTGTATGGAAACTCTTGAGATTGCCAACATCAACAACCATGTCACTTTCAAAATTACAAGATCAGTTTTTCATTAGTTTGTTGTTTGATGTAAATATTAACTGAAGCTCTTGACCTGTATTTGCATGATTTTATGCATTGTGTTGCTGCCACATGATTGGTGATTGAGTAATTGAATTACTGAGCAAGTGTACAAGTGTGCCAAAAAATATGGCTGGAGAGTGTATATCACAGTATGCCTGCCAGGCACCTTCAAATGAATAATGTTAGATTTTTCCATTTAATAAGGAAATGGTAGAAGACTGTGAGTGAAATTCTGAAGAGGTTGCTTTTGAGTTCCCTCAGATTTATTCAACTACTTTTTACAGATGTTTGGTTTAGTGTATTAAGTCCATTTTTTGTTCACCTCCTTATTAATTAAGTTTTAATAAGCTTCAACTTGCTCCAGAACATTGCCATAAAACAGTTACTGCTTGGGGAAGCAGGAATTAGACTTCAGCAAGCATGATATGGCCTTCTGCAGCAACTGTCTGCAATAAAATCTCTTCACCATGGTGTGGAAGGTGGTTCCTTTCTCTCCTGCAGCCTCCTCTCCTAAGCCTAGTAAAAGAAGTAAATACTTGCACTGGAAATAAGACGCCAAGATATTCCCTACTTTATTATTTTTCTGGAGCTATTTGAAACAGTGCTCACCTAAGTCGTGATTTTAACTTAAAGCTGATTTCTCCATTAGGTCAATTTTTTTTTGTATAGCTCTCTTAGTGTGCATTGTTTTGCAGCCACTCAATATTTTGAATAACATAATAAATAATCTTGTGAACTTATGCAGTGTGAAATTATCAAGTATTTACCCTCGGTACGCACCTTAAAATGATTAAAAGCATATGCTTAGATAATTTAAGAAAATACACACACTACTTGTTATGTTCATATGGAACCTTAAGGCAGCAGATACAAGCCCCACCCTGTTGCTGAGATTGCTGGCATAGTTTTCCCCTTACAGAGGTTGCCCGTTCCTGCTGTAAGCAGTTCTGTTAAAAACATGATAGAATAAATCTAATTAACAGGCATCAGGGCAGCAACAGGGCAGCTTTCTAAATGCTCTGTCTTGAAGCTGTGGAAAAGGTTCACTTGGGCAGCTTGTTCATCTGCCCAAGCATATGATCTTGGAGCACCTTACTGTGGATGCCCTCCAAAGTAAGAATTGCAGTTATGACAGATGCATGTACCACTAATGCATATATCTGGCATCAGCTGCACTATAGTCCTTATTTACCTGTATGTTTATATGATGAGGCTCTGCCAGGCATGTAATTAAGAAATTCCAAATCTCTATGTTTTTGCCTTTAGTCTTTACATTTCTTCAAAAAGTGAAATGTTTATTGATGTTCCAATCAGGTGATTTACTTGCCAATCATGAACAGTCTGCTATTTGGTCTTGGAAAACTCAAGAGCTAGTTTTTACTAATGTGCAGTACAAACTGTGCACATTCTGATGCTTCAGGCTAAGGATAAACAGCAGTTCCATTTTTGTTCTGTTTCCTTTTGCACATTTGGTACGCATTATTACAGATACCTGCTATTGTACCAGTAC
>JAOVVB010000046.1:15419171-15433934 GCA_028570985.1 Heterobranchus longifilis
ATTTTCTGGATTTTTTTTTCTTATTTTGTCTCTCATAGTTGAGGTATACCTATGATGAAAATTACAGGCCTCTCTCTTCTTTTTAAGTGGGAGAACTTGCACAATTGGTGGCTGACTAAATACGTTTTTTCCCCCCACAACTTTGTGGCAACCAAGGTTCTGAAAAATGTGACTGGCTCCAAAAATGACTGAATCCCCATAGAGCCCAGTGTTAAAATGCCCAAATTTATAACAGAAATAAACATGTTTACAGCCTGGTACAAAATAAAACAAAATTGATCCTAATAGCTATATTTCAAATTTATAACAACTTTATAGGGTGAATTTGTATGTAACTAATCAGTTATGATTATATTAAGTCATAAAGTTATGTATAAATGCTGGCGGGGGAAATCTGTGTGACAGCTGCAATGCGGCTGCAATACAGATGCCCTGCATTGCTAGCTTGTGTGTGGTAACTGAGTTAGGTAGGTAGGTTCCAGTTTCAGGCTAGGTTTGTTTCACTTATTTTCCCATTTATGGATTAACCAGAGTTTAGTCAGCTTTGGCCAGGATGGCGATGACCAGGGTGTCCACAATTCTGACATCTTTAGTGTGCAGTGAGAAAAAAAAAACCTGTATATTAAATATCTGGTTATGTATAATATAAAATATGTGAATATTTATTGTATTTCAGTTTACATAACAATAAAAAAAATTTGGGTCCTTATCAAACTTATTTTTATTAGAAGAATTGATACTTGTGAAACTTTTACAAAAGTTCTGTTAACACAATCCTAATGTTAATTTAAAAGTGTTGCACATTATGGTATTTACGACAGTCCCCATCACAATCCAACAAAGCTTTCATAAACCTGGAGACTGATTCATAAATTTTAAAAAGAGAACACATACATTTAAAAAAAAACCAAGAGCTAAAATATTTAAAAGCCAGAATGAATTTGGTAAAATATTTCTGTGCATACTATCAAACACTGGAAAAACTATCAAAAACAATATTTTTTGACAGAGGGGATATTTTCAATCTATAGATTTATTATATGTTGTCTAAATAGTGAACTGATGACATGGCTTGTCAGTAAAACTGCCACTGAAAATAAAATAAAAATGACTGGGAAAAGGATTGTGCATTTATTTTCTCCTTCAATTTCAAAACAGATGTCTCAGCTGCAGTTAGCTTCAAGTTCTGACACTATTTCCGTAATGTGTAATTCAGTACAGCAGCTATGCTGCTTTTATTAACATTTTTTTAACACCTAAAGCTGCCTTCTGACCTGAAAGAAGACAACAAATACAGTAGGATATGATCAAACCAGATCAAACCCTTAAAAAAATACTGATCAATAACTGTATTTATTTTGATCTCTCTGATTTTTGGGTAATAATGTGCAATCTTTTATCTTTTTTCATATTTTACAGTTACTCCATCAAATCTCCAAAATCAAATGGGGTTATGATTTTCAATGGGGAGGAATCTCCCTGTGCTCTGTTCCCACATCTTAGTCATGCTCTTAGAAAGTGTTTAAAATCCCAAGAGTAAATTACACCATTATGTAACTGCTCACTCTTTCAGATGGAACCGAATGGGGAATAATGTCCATTATAATAAGTATGTATGTATAAAATAAAAGTACAGACTAAAGTCATATGGTGTATATCGTGTCTTAAAACACTTTCAGTGCTATGATTGAGTTCTGATGTAATTTTCCAGTACCCCACAGAGCACTTTATATGTCCTGAAATAAATGAACTACTGTAGATCTCTGTCTCCAGTGGTTGGCTGGTTTTGGTTCACCACTGTATCATTGTCTCAACCCACAGAATCTTTGGTGAGAATACAGTGCCATCTCAGAGTTCACCATTACAGGTGTCACCAATTCTTTGGACTAAAAATATGACTGTCATGAACTGACAACAGTCCGGTCATTTCATGTGTTTTTACTACTTTTTAAAAAATATCTGTCAGTTTGACAGTTTTAGCAGTTGCCGGTTTTGTAGACATCTATTTGGCTCACTGGTCCTGCTTATGCAAGGTGACAACATGGTTACAAGATGTTAAAATAGTATTTCTCCACTAATGTATAATGCTTAGGGGCCTTTAAAATCTGCCATGTCCCCACTCTCAGTTTATCAAGTGCTGGACTACTCATCCCTTGAGGAATATAAAAAGAAATATATAAATAAACTTAGTCCAAAAAGAAACCAAACACATGTTCAGAAACCTGGCTCAGTTTGAGCATGCTGGATATTGTTGAAGCATACTGATCAGATTTTGTGTATATTACACGCAGCCAGATGATTTAGAGGACACTGATACCATGCAGATGCTACACTGGGCAACTCTGCAACCCATATGTTTCTGATGTACCTCTGAGGAACTTTCAGTGACAGCAGCACTGAGGACATTCTGGCAGGTGGTCCAGGAATTTGAAATCATCTCATTTACAAAAAGGAAGGCTAACACATTACAAACTTCTAGGACTGTTTCTGTCCAGTGTGTGTGTAAATTCCAATAAGTATTAACCAAACTGATTTATAAACAATAAAGTTCAACAGCAGTTGAGAAGCCAGCACTCTGATAAACTTGGCTTGCATGCAGTGTGTAGATTGATTCTAAGGTTTAGTTATGGTGCTTTAAGCAACCCCTTTGTTCTTCACTCATCAGTTTGTTACAGTTTGTTAAATGAATCTGAAGCCTGGGGGGGTTTTAGATGTCGCACAGATTTCATGTCTGTAAACTTTAGACTGCCTTATGGACACTTTTGTAAAAAGAGCTCTAAATGGACTTTCATTACCACGAAAGTATGAAAGCTTGCTACACCACGAAACAACAAACAGATGGAAAACAAAATGGAAAAGAGATAGACAAAACAAGTAATCTTGACAAAGTTACATGTCTGTTTACCAGGAGAACTACAGCGTTCACCATGTAGTGGGACCGGATAGAATGACTCTTTGAATGATCCTTTGCGTAAATAGCTTCCAGAAAAAGCAAACATAAAATAGAGACTGACAATGACTGACATTTTCTTAACTTTATTGCATTAACCATTTAATCCTGTCTTTCTTTATTCCATAAAGAATACTCCTGAAGTCCATTTGTCCTGACATCATGGATCCGCAACCCATGTAATTAATAGTAGGATATAGTATTTTTGGATAGAACAGGTCAAGGTTTGTTTAAAGTCCAAGAATGAGGATAATACACTGAATATATTGAAATTTCACTGTAGAAAGTTGTTACTTTGAGTTCTAAATTAAGCATAAGCATCTAAACTGCCTAACATATATGCCACAGATCTCTTCAAGCATTGTGAACAGCCCTTAAAAGATTAAAGCCAGAGGTGTTTATGTAAAGAATCAAGTGTTATTTAGCAGGAGAAGGCCTGATTCAGCTGCTGCTGTCAAAAGCTTTGTTTGTCATTGTATGAAAAGTTGTCCAAGTTTGTAGTGTGTGACACATAGCCCATGAACTCCAGTAATGCCGCAGGCATGTGAAAGAGGACCTAGTTTATGAGGAGGAATAAACAGAGCCATATACTGTGTGAGATCAGCACAGCTTATAAATATTTGTTGGTTCAGAAGCAGCTGTGTCTTTTGCTGATTACTTCTTGATCCTGTATTGTGCCTTAGTTTGTGTCTGGCCATTGGTTCTGACGCTGTTCAAGATTACTCTGCTGATGTGACAAGATACTGATTGTCGATTAGTTTGTCGACAATCAAACTAATACCTTAAAATATCATGACCATATGCGTCTGTGCACATATTTTTTACCTCATTTTTCATTACAATTTTGGAAATAACATTTCTTTTATCTTTTTTAAATTGAGATTTTGTTGATGTGCATCCAATTACAGGGGTGCTAGATAATTTTTCTTACCTTGCATTAATGACATTTATATACAGCCAGCACAAAAAAAAGCAATAAATAAATAAATAAATAAACAGATAACCAGCCTAGTAATTAGCCGTTAATTTCGTTTTATTGTCATTCTTTCATATAACTTGTATCCTTTGGAAACAAATTTTGCTTCTTTAGGATTTTTTTAAAAGAATATTTAAGAAAACAAAGATATATAAAGTTTGTGGATCTTTCTCTCAAGATCTTCATCTAAACTGTACTAAATCATATAGAAATTCATCATTATATTCATAACATACCAAACTAAAACAGGCTCAACCAGCCTCAAATGGGCTGCATTAGTGCATGAAAAGAAAACATAGCTCTTTCTAGTTTAAGAGTATCAAATTTGTCTCAATGTTCAGACAAATTCTGCACAAAGGCATGAAACATTTTTCATTATTTTGTCTTTTAGCTTAGTTTGGCTATTTAAAGTGGTGGCAAAAAGTATTACTAGCAATAGTAATAAAGCTGGCATGGACTGAACGAGTGTTTTTGACTTCAGCCAGATCCAGCAGGGTTCGAAGAATAAAGGATTTCATACTAATTATCAATTGTTGTATAGCAATTTCATCACATTAAATGACAAATTATTCTTATCATCATGATTTTCATTATTTTTATTATTTTTTGTGAATGTCATAAAAACATTGAATTTCACTTTTGTCTCAATACATTTGACCTCCACTGTAAGTAAGAACCCATATCTTGCAATCCAATTTCGTCATTATGTGTTTTGTGTTCTATACATTTAGGCATTTGGCAAAATAGTAACTTAAAAGTTGTATTGCACTTGCATGCTGTGCATTTCTATAGTAGCAGCATATGGCTAAAATCCCAATAAAAATATTTGTAAGTAAACATCACTGCAATATCAAGTAATTTAGCTGGGAAAACTGTCCTAGTAGCAGTGGTGCACTAGGAAAACTGCCCCTTTAGGACTGGCAGAGAAACAATTCCAGTAGCGGCATGATCAGAGCACAATCAAAAAATACATTAAAAAATTTGTCTTAGAACCCTGTAATAGCAGGGTAGCATGTAAGAGTTCCAGGGGCAATAATTGTTTTAAAATGTAGGTGTTCATTGATGGTCACTCTAAGATGGGTGTCGAAATGATTCTCGATTAGTCCAGATAGGTTGTTGAGTAGTATACCTCATGGGAGAGGGTATTGTTGGAGGTGCATAAATGTTGATTACAAGGAAACACATCAAGCCTTGTTGGCAAGCTGATGTTCACGGCGCCCAGTTTCTGACACACAATAAAGTTATAAATCTAAGGTGAAAAAAAAACATCAAAAGCTGGGCTATCTGGAATCCCCACATATTTTCCAAGACTCTTATTGCCACTTTCATGCTCTGTAAATTCTCAATTTTTACCGTACAATCTTTTGTTTAACGTAAGTTATGATGCTTAGGCCTTTAACATTCTGGTTTTTTTTTTTTTTGGAATGATTTTCATTGTCATAAAATGAAGAGAATACATCTGATGCACTCTGTTATCCACAGACACTCAACTCAGTGACAGGGTATGTGAGAAGGAAAGAGAGAATGTCAGAGACATTTGTCTTATGATGAAGATTAGGTGGAATATTTCACACTCTTGTGCAGAATGAGACAGAAGGTAGTAAAAATTTCTGCCCTGCAGTTGTCACATTTATCTTTACACTTTTAGTTGTTCCGGTTTTACTTTCTTCAATTATCCACAGCTTACTCTCCTTGTTAATTCTCTGTCCTTTCTAATGCCCCTGGTAGTGTGTCTGTTTCGATCCTGATCTCTCATTCTGTGCCTGTCAGTTTCCCTATTGTCCCTTTTGTTTTTTAAACATCTTCCATTTAAAAATAAAATTCAATTTTATTTCTATAGAGCTTTTAACAATGGTCTTTTTTTTTTTGCAAAGCAACTTTACAAAATCAAAAAATTATGGAAATGAGTTTAAAAAGTGTGAGAAAATATGTAAAAATCATAATGATCAGATCGTCCCTGATGAGCAAGCTGTGGGTCCGTGACCGTGGCAAGGAAAAACTCTCTGAGATGACAATAGGAAGAAACCTTGAGAGAAACCAGACTCAACAGGGAACCCGTCCTCATTTAAGTGATATCAGATAGCAGGGATTGATTTGCAGTCATTCTCTGTGTTAGGAATAACAGTGTAACAGTAAAGGTGTTTAAGTTAATATGAAGTCCACTGTTGTTATTGGTGTCTCAGGCACAAAACTGTTTGTGGGAATTTTATTCTTGAACTACTGAGTGACTGCAGTCCCAAGTCATCAGAGAACAGCTGTTTGCATCAGCCGAGTCCAAGAGCATCTTCATGGTCAAGTGGAAACGTCCCCGATCTTCAACCAGAAACATCTCTTCAGGTTTTCCTTTCCTCATTTATTCAAATTCAATGTTTTAAAACCTCTTTCTGCATGCCACCCTGTTTTGACCCCTACTGGGCATAATAAATGCAAATCAGTAATAATGGATTAATGCATGCTATATATGTCATGTCAGTGCATGCATCCTGCACTTTACTCCTGCACCTGCACACTACAGCATTTAGTCACATACTTTTCTTGACTTTGACCTTGCCTGAACTTGACTATTGCCAAGTTGTTGCATATTGTCATGCAGAATAAAAAGGCTGATGTGGAATATTTGGCATGAGTCTTACATTACAAGATCCAACAGGATAAAATCCAACTTGGCCCGAGCTCCATGGTCTGCTTCACAGAGCATGGATCTTACCCAGCCATGCAAACAAATAAAGTCATTTTTAATTAATGAATGCACAAGCAGGCATAACTTCACTTAGTAAACACTATACTGTTGCTGTGAAGCGGTGACAAATTTTATTTACATGTGGTGTGAGGATTATGAACAAGTCAGAAAAAAAACAAACAGCACATCGGCACACCCATTCTACTGTTAACCAGTGAGCCAAGATTTTTACAGGCTTTACAAACAACTGGGAAAGTATTTCAGGGTTAGTTTCCCAAAACTAAATCTTTATCCATCCTGAATATGATGTCCGACTGGTACCTTGCGAAGTTCTGATTATACTGTACAGTATATCAGAAAAATGTAAAATATGTAGACTAACGTCTGAAAAAATGAGTGACAAGTAAAATGCCACTGTAAGATGATATGGTTACAGTAGACAGTGCCACCAGCTTCCATTCACATGTGTGTCATTGGAAGCACATGTGCTCTCCCCATAATCTAAGGATGGAATTTCTCTCTTGTGAGAACACTCAGAAGTTGACTGTCACCATGTCACTGGAAACATATGGCAAGTTAATGTTTTGCATATGGTATTCCAAAGAACTTAAATTTCATTGTACATAAAGGAAGTTATCTCATGATGTCTCTCTGTCTCATAAGGATAAGGATAAAGATCAAAACAGACAAATTATTTTATGTTAAAATGTTTAAACATCTTTAAATGTTTTCAATTCTCCATAAAATGTGCATGGCAGTTCAGTGTGGTTTAGGTTCCAAGGGTTTCAGTGTGGTGGATGGTTTCAAACACCCGGCACTGTGAAGTGGTTAGAGTAAATGAGAAGAATTCACTCCTTGCTTTAAAAATTCATTATTCCTCAGTAATTAGAATTCAGCAGATAATACCCAACACAAATCCATGAAAAATAAGAAATCTTTCATTGAGTTCAGCTACAGGCTTTGGTTCCAAAAATGTGATCCAATTCAGTACTTTAATATACTTGCACCTTACCAAACTGACTTTGGTAAAATAAAAGAAAGTAAAAAACACAAACTATTATTCATCTTCACAACTTTTGCACCAGTGGACTTGATGACCTCGGACTGTGCACTCCATGTGAGCAGTGGCTTTTTAACCCCTTACCACTCCCTTCCTAAAGCCACTGACAGCCAGGAAGCATGCTCTCTAATTCACAGTGTTGAATAACATTGATGTAATTGCTGGAGTTATGCATGTGCAATTTTCTCAAGGCAAGATGTTGCATATAGGGTTAAGAGCTAAATACATACATGCATACATACTAGGGTAAAAAAATATAAGCATGCACAATCTTGTTCCAGAAAAAAAATGTGAGTTGGGTAGGTGCCTAGTGCACCATCCTTGAATAAACCTTGTATACGTGGGATAGTGTCAATATTCATCTCTGTGTTGGTACATGTAATTGACTATTTATGAAGATACTGTAGGTGTCAACATAATAATCATAAACACACACACACACACACACACACACACACACACACACACACACACACACACACACACAGACACATCATGCTGCCAAAGCACATTTTGCCTAGAGACAAGATGTAGAGGAAAGGATTTAGTTAAAAAGAAAAAAAAAAGTTTTCTCTCATGAGGGTCCAGCTGTAGTTGCTCATAGGCAATGGGGACGGCCACACTCAGAGTAAGTTGAAATTCTCTCATGGGCGAGTTGCTCTGCCCTACATAACCTAAATTTAATCTGATAGATGTACACATATAATTACAGTTATTATTACACCTCATATTTGTCATGCTTGTCAAACACGTTTAAGGATGTTAAAGATATGATTTCAGATACCATAAATTTAAAATGCAGTTTTAAAAAGCATTTATCATAAATCATCAGACATATTCTTTTTATTAGCCTTTCAGTAAATCTAATAAATTGCTAATCTGTAGCTAGGTACAGTATATATCTTAATGGTCTTCTCTCTCTTTGTCTCTCTGTCTCTCTCTCTGGAACCCTGTATTTCTTTTTTTTTCCCCCACTCAGCAGCTTCATCCATACATGCTCCATCCTACTCTGTAAGCTCAGGCATATTGACAGCTCCATGATAACAGAACCATGTCAAAAAAAGAGAAAATGATCTTAGCAATGCGCTGGGGAAAGTATAAGTCATCACCCATTTCCACAATCACATGTCAGTCATTTGTGCTGTTCAGAAGTCCAGTAGCTGCTTTTGGTGGTGTGCATGAACCATCTGCCTGTCATCATGAAGCTGATGTAATGCTTTGAGAGTTGCCTCTGCAGGAGTTGGAATTGTTTCGACACATATATTTCCTGCAATAGCAAAAAGCAACTGGTCTTACAGTGAACAGTATCGGCCCTCACCATGAGCCTTTGGGAAGTAGTTCAGGATGTGCTCAAGGTGTTCTTGTCTCTGAGAGAGATGGGATGCTATGCAGGTTAGGTAGACTGGGGAGGAAATACTATAATAGCTATTGGGGACTTGATGCAATATCTTTCTGCCTGCGTGAGGTTAGACTGTGAGATCTTCCTTCTATCAACTTATTCCCATCTTGTCCAAGCACCTTTGTGTCTTACCTTCACTGCTCTACCTGCCCACCAGTATGACCTCATGCTGGAACACTTGTTGCTTCTCATTGCCAAAAAAATCCAATCCAACACTTCCTCTGGAGACTGCTTTTACCAGAATTGCATAGCCGTGATTCTTTCTCTGGTACTGTTGCCTCTGCTCTTCACTTTATGTTGTGCTTCACTGCCAACAGGAAGGTGCTTGGTGAATCTCAGATTTAAATGTGGTATATGTGGTGTAGATGTGCTACAGACTTAGATATGGTATATCGTTACATTCTGCCAGAGGCTTTTAAGGATGTTGGATATATGATTTCAGATATCATATATCAATTTTTTATTTTTGAAGTCACTTAAGAGACATCCTTGTGCAACCCATCAGCCTTTTCAGACCTCACAGGATTGACTGACCTCAGTCAAGTGCATGACAAGTTTCTGGCTTTTGTCCTTGCTGATATAAAACAAAAATTATCACCCTCAGCCTGCTGCCAGCCCTTTACTTCCCAAAGACTCCAAAAAGTCCAGGGATAGGCTCCAGGCCCACTTTAACTCTGAACACAGGATATGCAGTACAGAAGATGGTTGAATTTCATAAAAGGCAACTGCATTTATTTTAAACTAGCGTAAATACCTGTCGTTGACAAATAAAGAGTTTAAGGTTAAAGGTTAAAGCTAAAAATAAGCTGAACAGCTTTAATGTAATCAGTCTTATTATTATTATTTCCGATTGAAGCCCACATACATGTCTGCCTGTCTTTCTGTACAGCAGAACTCTCTGCCTAACTTATTACTACAAAGAAATAAAATTTTGTTAGGTTGAGTATCTTATGCCTTTGTAACTACTAATTTGTACTTCTTCATTATCTGCCAAATACACTCCATGTATAAAGTAGATTATTAAACCCAGCACATAACACTTCACACATAACATTTATGTACTGTAACTCAAAAATTTTATTTTAATGCATAACAATGTGCTGTCAGTTCGGGTCTTTTACATGCCCTCACCTTGGACTGCTGCGGATATGTTTGCTCTAACAACCTGCATTTTATCTCATTCACATGAATGAGATAAAACGCGGTAGTACCATGGTTTCAGTCATACGAGACAAAATGGTTTTATACTTCCCGCCGGAAGAATAAACATACAGTACATTGATCTGTCCATTCATTTGTGAAGGTTTAGTTTTCATAGTGTACTTACTTTTTTTGGAGAAAGCCATGCTGTGTCGTGCGTTCATTTGTGTTTCTTGTAATGAATTCTTGTAAATTCATTACGGTAATTTCTGTGTCTTCCACTATCTTCCGTGTATTTACGGTAAACTATCATGTTGATTGGCTCTGTTGAGTGATGTGTATAGTCCCACCTTGAGGGGAAAAAGCGCTATATTTGTCCAGAAAAGTGCTCACTGCTGTTGGCACAAAACTGCTCACAATGTCCCTTTTACTCAACATTTTAATTTGAAGATTAAACTTCAGGCAAATATAGAAGGACTGGTAAAGTTTCATTAAATTCTATCCAGCCAGTTTTCCATGATGCTGTGACAAAATCGATAGACATACTGATATACAGACATACTGTACTGTACATACAGACATGCAACTTTTGCTAAGATTGGTTTCTGGTACTTCAATGTATAAAACATAAAGTTATCATTGAAAAAGCGAGTTCCAACCAATGTACACACAATAACTTGCTTTTATTTATGTAGATAATTTTTGGGGTGTCAATTTTGGCACATATACTGTATTTTGGAAAAATTAAGAAAGAATTAGTAATCAGAATTTTTTTTGGCAGCACAAATCTGCTGTAGTAGAAACTTTGAGTTCTGTAACGTTTATGTAACAAGAAACATTTATTTAACAAAATGTGTTTACACTATGGATGGATGGATGGATGGATGGATAAATAGATAGATTGATAGATTGATTGATTGATTGATTTGTTCTGTTTGCAGTTTTCCCTGACTTGTGGTTACATTCCAAGGGAAAATTGTGTATCAACAGGCATTGCAGCTTTGTACCTGCCTGCTTTGTTGCCTGTAGGACAAATTGACCAGCAGGAAGCACTGGTCTTGTTCTTCACTGGTTGGATTGTTTGGCTGAGATCAACAGCAGGTCAAACCAGCCATGTCTAATGAGAAACAGAATTAATTTCCCCACATGTTTAAGGCCCCCAAAGATACAAAATTAAGGAGGAGGGAAAAGGGCAAAGCAAGTCTAATGTCAGCGTGGTGCTGCATAGCATCAACGTCCTTATTGTTTCAGCTGTGGGATGCTTACCTCGTTGCTTACACTGTTCTTTTCCAAGATTACATTAAACACTTAGTTACAGACATCGATGTGTGTTCTGGTGATGTTTTCTGCGATAACTTGGCCAACAGTTGAAGTCATGCCAGCATTTTGGCTCCCTGTAGAGAAAAGAGTTGGTATGCCTGGATTTCAAAGGTGCTATAAAAATTAATTAAAATGGCTGTTTCATTTTTTTTTTTTTTTTTTTTTTTTTATGAGTTAATGTTTATTACCAGACTGGATACACATCTGGTTGTGTAAGACTGTAAAATTGAAAGAAAGTTGGAAATAAATGCTTTTCCTTGATGTCTATTCATCCATGACTGCCTAGTATTTTTATGAAGGCATCTGTCATCTCCTGAGTTATACTTACCTGTCCACAGGTGTGTACCCTTTTACATTCCATCTGCAAGCTTATGATGATGATGATAAAGTGATAATTGTTATTATTTCCCCTGAGTTAAGTATAGCTGTGGCCCTGTGGTTTTGGTTACACTCCAATAGGCTGAGGTTAGAAAGAGATGCATACAGGAAGATGGTAATGAGGCCTGCAAGTCATGGTTTCACCTTAAAACTGCCAATGACGCTTCACATGTCTTTACTAAGTGTAATTAAATCTTAAATGAGCACCCAGGTAAAGATGGCATGCCAAAGATTGATGCTTAGTGGTAGTAAAACATTGAATGCCATTTTAAATGCTTCTGTCAAATATTAATAGTTCAGGTTCATGCGCTTTCTTGTAGTTATTATTCTTGTATCTAATATTTTTTCTTCCAATATTTTCTTCTATATAAATTAAATAAAGTTTTTGTCTGTACATTGGTCAGAATTTGTTTTTTCAATGATATTTTAAGTTTCATACATTAGAGGACCTGAAACCAGTCTCAGAAAATTTTCTGTCTGTCTATCTGTCTCTATGTTTGTCCAGCTGATTTTGTCACAGTATCATGCAAAACTGGTTGGACAGAATTTAATGAAACTTTTGGATGTCCTTTGGTTTTTGCCTGACATTAAATCTGGAACATAAATGAAATCAAAATATTGAGTAGAAGGAATGTGGAATGTTATGAGCAGTTATTTTCCACATTATATCACCGCAGCCAGTGCTATTGTGGACGAATTGCGCTTTTTTCCCTCAAGTTGGGTGTGGCCATATGAATCACTCAACAGAGCCAATCAACTCTGTGCTTTTGCCTCAAGGTGGGCATGGCCATGCGTGTCACTTTTCCCTCTAAGTGGGCAAGCCAATCAACGTGATAGTTTACCGTGTATACACAGAGTATACAGAAAACACCAAAACAATGGCAATGCACCCAAAAGCTGCCACAATCATTACCAAAAGCAAAGCGTGACACAGCATGATTTACTGCAAAACAGGAACAGCAGAACATTCAAAGGTGAATGGACAGATCAATGCTGATGTTAATTCTTCCTGCAGGAAGTTTAAAACCAGTTTGACTCATATCTTTTGAAACTGTGGTGCTAATAACAAGCAGTAAAGTGGAACGCCATTATGAGATAAAACACTCAGAGAAAACATATCCGAAGGAGTCAGAGGTGAAGTCGCGTACAATATCCGAACTGAGAGCCCAGTGTTATGCGCTCAAATCAAAATGTTGAGTAAAAGCAATGTTATAAAAAGTAATGTGCTGGATTTAATAATCTACTTTAAAATATGCTACTAATAAGTTACTTGCTCAATGTAAACACACAGCTGCATCTATAGATATTAATTAGAAAAGCTAACCTGAATATATTTACTGGGATAACTTAATATTTTTACAGCAGAAAAAACAGCGCTGATGTTTTTAGACAAAACTTCATATTTATCCGACCTACTTTTTTGATTTCTCATCTGTGATTCACTCTCTGATTGCCAAACAGGGCGTAAGATACTCAAACTTACCACTAATTACATTAAAGCTGATCAGATTATTTTAAGCTTTAACCTTTTAACTCTTCCTACAAACCCTTGTTTCCATCAACGACGGGTACTTATGCTAGTTTGAAATAAATTCAACTCAGTCTCATCATAAAGCTCTCCATGCAAGGGTTTTATAGACTTTTTGTCTACATTATCAGAAGGGCTGCTTTTACAACATGATCTGTTAGTGATGGATCTCATACTGGGCCAGAATCTCTTACAGTCCTCATGCTCTGGTTATCCAGAGGTCACTTCACTTCCACATTGTGTTAAAAGCATATTAGCGAGGTCATAGTGAGACAGGAATCCAGGCCAGACTCTGGTGCTTTTATTTCAGCATTTGGATAGGGGAGCACCTTGTACATGCATAAGCATTTTGTCAATCCTTTCTCCAGACAGTGATGCCAGCAACCTGTCAGGATTCTTGGTCATTCAGCACAGTAAGTTATGCAGCAATTTGTCCTAATATGGATCTTGCCCAGAACCATAAGTAGATCCTGGGCTTAGATACAGCTATAGATTGTTTCCTAGAAATGTGTGTGTTTGTGTGTGTGTGTGTGTGTGTGTGTGTAAGTGAGCGAGTTAGTTAGTTCTTTAATAAAAAAAATGCTTGTATATTAAACATTTTTTAAGTAAAGCAATTAAGATGCAAAGTTCCTACTAAAGGATTGAATGCATGATTGAGCATCATACCTATATATAGGTCAAGAGTGGGGCGTCCATTGATTGAACTTATATTTAATTCCATGGGTGCATGATCGGAATGGGGCCTGCAGAGAGTGGAGGCCAGGTTGGTGGCTTTGGGCTCTTTGCCTGCTGAGCCTAGTGTGTGGTGGGCTGTGATGCACTCTGTGTTCTGGTGCCTTTCTGTTGTGATTTGTCAGTGATTTGTACTGCATAAGTTTTTCTGTGAGATCTTTGGTCACCATGGGCACGGGTGAGTCTTGGTGCCCATAACCCTGTCGACAGTTATATTGCTGTGTTAATGTTATGTGGTATTGGTGTTATGCCTGATATGTCTGCATACAATATATATGTTGTTTGTGAGAAATTGTGCTGAGAAAGATGCCTCTTGTCGGCTGGCTCTCTGATTTTTAATTGTAAACCAGTCCAGCTGTTCCCATGGGATAAATTATACACTAGTCTGACTGCAAGGGAGGGCAGGAGAAAAGAAAACATCTGTCTGGGGGTAAAATATTGTGCTGTGTATATGAATAGTGATTACAGTAGGACTGAGCAAGCACAAACAGCCATACACACACACAGACACACACACACACACAGGAATCCAGGCTGTTTAATAAAAGACAAACTGTTCTATGAAAAGTTTACATTCAGTTAAACCTTTATAAATCTATG
>JAOVVB010000046.1:15462265-15475842 GCA_028570985.1 Heterobranchus longifilis
TCTACAAGCCAATCAGGGGCGTCTGTGAGCTCGCGCAGGCGGAGGGAGCAGATAGCGCTGTTCCTCCGAGTGTGTTAGGCCGCCCCCAACGGTGGCAGTAGAAGCTTAATGTGGGAGCCTCCAGTGTCGGGGTGGTATTGGACACTACTAAATAAGGGGAGAAAATCGGAAAATTCGGAACAGGGGGATAAAGAAAAAAAGAAAAAAAAAAGAAATGTTGGACTACTAAAAAGAATGAACATGTACAGCACGAAGTACCTTGTCGGGGCTCACTTTGCATGAATTATTGCCGCAATGCAGCGTGGCATAGAGGTGATCAGTCTGTGGCACTGCTGAGGTGTTATGGAAGCCCAGGTTGCTCCGATAGTGGCCTTCAGCTCTTGTGCATTGTTGAGTTTGATGGCTCGCATCTTCTTCTTCTCAATACCCCATAGATTCTCTATGTGGTTTATGTCAGCGAATCAAGGCCAATTGCTGGCCAATCAAGTACAGGGTATTACCAGCACCAGGTATTAGTACTTTTGGCAGTGTGGGCAGGTGCTAAGTCCTAATGGAAAATTTAATCAGCATCTCCATAAAGCTTGTAAGCAGAGGGAAGCATAAAGTGCTCTAAAACTTGCTGGTAGATGGCTGCACTGACGTTATACCTGATAAAACACAGTGGACCAACACCAGCAGGTGACAGGGCTCCCCAAAACAGGCTGAGGTATTGAATGTTGGGAAATAAGTACTTGAAATGCATCCGTCCATGTGTAGTGAATCTATAACATAATTGAGTTTCACTTTTTTTAACTGAATTACGGAAATAAATAAGCCTTTTGATGATATTCTAATTTATTGAGATGCACCTGTATAGGGTCATGTGTCCACAAACTGTTGGTCCTGTAGTGCATGTTGGGTAGTCACATTTACATTATTTATTAACAAGAATTTTATAATTTTGCCCGAACACTCACTTTTAGTAACCACTTTATCCTGCTTAGGGTGGCAGTGGATGAAGAGTCCATCCAGGGAACATAAGGATGAAACATGGCAGTACATTGCAGGGCACCATGCACACAGTTTCACATCACTGATGAACGTCAGGGAAATAGCACCAAGCTACAAAACTTTAGACCTTTTGGACCGAGTTTCATTAAACTTATGGAACATTGTTGAATTGGGGAAAAAGAAAAAGGCTTAATCAGCACATTACTGTATCTGTATTCAATTTGATTCAAATGAAGATATTTTAAAGAAAACTATTGGTGCACAAGTTCTTTATTTATTGCATGCCACTTCCAGGATAAACTGCTCCATAATGATCACTGCAAAAAACAAACACTCTTTAAAGGCTTTAGTTAACATTCACACTGTCTTGTAACAACCTTGAAGTGCAGTATCTATCTATGCTTAGCAAGAAAACAAAAAACTCATTTCTAATAACCAATTACACATCATTGTAAACTGTGATATATGTAGGGGATAATACAGCAGCACAATTTTTCGGTCTCCAAATTTATAGTCCACAATTACATGGCCATTTCAGTTCCTCTTCTTTAGATTCAATAATTAATAGCAGAAAGATAAAGCTTCCGAACATTAAAGCAAGACAAGGAAAAAGAAAACCTACTGATCCAGTTTTACAGCCAAGGTAAACATTATAATGGCCTGAAACACACAAAGTGGTGTAGCTGACAATTAAAAGACAGGTGGTATGTGGGCTAATTTGAATGTTTGTTCCAGGAAGGGGTGGCGATAGGGCCCTGGGCAGATCTCTCCACCATGATGAGCTCATCTGGATTGTTTAAAGCACTGTAATGTACCAGCAAGTCCTGAATTGCTCGCTCCTCAATCTATAACAGAACACAGAGAGAACCAAAAATATGTGAAAGATGAACATCTTGCAAATGCTTCCTTACACATTTAATTGTAATGACCCAAAAATGCAGTTTCGCTTTCCTCTCTATGTAGTTAGTGCACACACAAGTAACCAGCAAATAAAGTAGAGACTTTTAGACTGTGGCCTTGTTGCCTATCTGCTTTATTCAACCAAAAAAAAAAAAAACAGGGCCACCACTGGATCACTGCTGACCGGATCATAGTCATGCTGTAGCTCAGCAATGACACCTATAGGTTTACCAGACTGTGTCAAGTGTACAGCGGAACCTCGACATACGAATGCCCTCCATTACAAATTTTCTTTTGCCTTAAAAATTAAAATTTTTACAAGCAATTTGCATTGGCATACAAAGCATTTTCAGCATACGAATGAACCGAACCGAACACTAGCTAAGTTGCACGTAAGTCCAGAAGCTGTTTAAAACTTGTTTGCATTAAGTGAGGTTACTGTCTATTTATTTCATGTCTTTTCTAAATGTTTTGATCATATTTATATGCAAAAATATGATTCTAGTGTTGGAAATGAGTAATACTGGTAATATTTTTGGGTGGTTTTATTATATACGTATTATCTGGATTTACATTATTTCTTATGGGGAAAGCTTTGCCCCAATACCTCTCCTCCAGAACAAATTAAATTCATCTGCCAAGGTTCCTCTGTACACACTGTTGAAAACAATAGCAATGAGCTATATATAATACTGTGCACTTGCTTACATGCCACACATACTACCATGTTAGTTATTGCTCTGCTGGGAAATCACACAAAATAACACTTGCTCACCCATCCTGTTCCTGTTGAGCAGTTTCCCAGCATAATGTGCAGTTGCAAACACCTGTTTCATACACCTTTTGTTACCTGTATCAGTGCCAGAGGCTTTTCTCGACTGCGGATTAGTGCAGCTTCCTGCTGCTTCTCCTCTTCAACAATGGATGCGAAGGTGATTGCAGTAGCAGCCAGTGGACTGCTCACTTGTCCAAGCACCCATGGCCTAATGAGAAACAATGTTGCCACTTATTTTACATTTACCTTAAAAAATTAAAATAAATTGACTGACAAAACATAAAAAGATAACCAGCTATTTACACATACATAACACTGATGAGCATAAAGGCCAGAGTAAGAAATGAAATAGAAAATGCTGCAGCAAATGTTTGGAATAGTTTGGTGTCCCACCTCACCACAAGTCTGTCTTAAATCATGGATTACCACAAGTCTTGATTGTTAAAACCTTTCCTGCTCTACACACCCACTGTGAAGTTTCACATCGAACATGAGAAGAATGTAAGTAATTGGGGTCAAATTCCACAAGACTTGTTCTGTGCATAAGTGCCTTTCAAAATTCAGCTGATATGCAAATGAAGCTTCTGCAGTCCCGATGAGAAAAACTGAGCTGGTATCTTTCAAACTAGCTGTATGACTAGAACTAGAACCAGCCATATGGCTAACCAGAACTAGCCGTAAGAAATTTGACCCCGATTAATTTCACTGTACTCTCTATAAGGTGTGTGTGTGCAGAGCAGAATTTTTTAGTTTGAACAAGACCTATGGCAATGTACCTATAGGAACCTCAATTTTAATTTCAAACAAACTTGAAAAATCCAAACTATCCCTTTAAGGTTTGAACTGCACGCTAAAGTGTCCAGGTAGAGAAGTCAATGGTAGTATAACCATCTCCTATACGCTTGACTTTGCCAGCTCCACAACAAATAATACTTAAATGCTCAATGTGCTGAGCAGAGTGAAAGATCAATGATGATTTAATGTCTGACTTTATCATCAGATTCTACAGTCACAGGCAAAACATTCTAATGAGACACCAGGGAAAAGTAACCAGACTTGTGCTGTAGCTACAGACTTATAACTTCTTGCCACAGCAGCAAAGTGAAAGAGCAGGTTGCCAGAGCAGCTCATCTGTAGAATGTTGTTAGATGGCTGCTGGCAGCATTCTAAAGAAATCTCCTTTGAGATTCTTGGTAAAAATATCAACAGAGGACAGGCAGAGTATTTAATATCCACACACAAAAACTCCTTGCAGTTGGACATCCAAAATGTATAAATAAGAGTGATAACGGGCATGCAGCTAGGTGCTTGCTTAAAAAGCCATGCTTATATTTTTTATTAAATTAGAGCATGGTTCATAATCTCAGTCTTAAAATTCAAACTCTTGGAACTAGCTTTGCATTGTTGAATCTCATGTCATAAAGTGACCACAGATAAATTATTGATTTCGCTAAAGCTTGCTCCCTAAGGCCTGGTCATGCAGAATGCAATCAAGTTTATCAGGAAGTATAAGAGTGCCATCTAGAGGAAAGCAAATGAACGTAATCACGAGTCATCACGACTTAGTAAAGTGACAACAAGAGTTAGTGATGCTTGAAGGTTGGGATGCGTGTCTAACTCTGTGTAGACAGAATAAAATTAAGTGCCGTCTCTCTCACCCTGCAGGTTTGCCAGCACTGCCAGGATCAGCAGACTTAAAGGTCACTTTTTTGGCGCAAGTGGCTGTGCCAAAAGTACTCGCTGGACTCCCGGTACCCACTGCAAGAGTTGCAGATGATTTATCACGCTGCTCCTCCTCCATTAACAAATCCCGAAAAGACAGTGATGAAGGAGGGGACTGTACCGCAGCTGCCCTGAGTATGCACACACACAGGCTCACATTGTCAATGTCACAGAAGGCTGGAAAGAGTATTGTAGAAAAGAAAGATGAATCACAAAGTAGCCAGATACACACCAGCCCTTTGCAGGCTTAACTAAAGCGACTCCAGGGGGAGATTTGGCAGATGATCCATCAACACTGGACTCTCTTGTAGCCATAGCCATCATCTTCCTCTGCTTCTGAGACAATTTAGTGGGGATGATCAAAGGTTTACTGCTGTTTCCAGAGCTATAAATCATGAAAAGAGGGAGGAGGTGAAGACACTGTGTAACATTTCAACCCATTGAACTCAAAATGATTGAGTGTTGACACTGATCACAGTTTTAGTGTAAATAGTACAGGAGGCTTGTCCTTACAAGCCAGGGCTTTTTGGAGTGGCTCCAAGGTTCAGCGAGTTGGCCTCCATCTCCATAATGGCCCTGAGATCCAGAACAGGTGCCGGGCAAGATGGACTGAACAAACAGCATCATAGGTCAATGAAAAAACGGATGGTTTATTGTAATTACTGCAAGTTAAACTATTATACTGAACTAATTTATTTATAATACATTTTATTGAAGTAATGAATAAAACTGTCTGGTCTTTTAGACACAGTATTTAATCAATAAACATATTTGTTAAAGTATTTAAGCTCTCATATGATTCCTTGGGTTTCACAGTCTTCCATAGTTACGCATTTCCTCTTCCTGTGACTTCATAATACTAACACAACTGTAACCTCACTGACCACTTGCACGGATCTACAACAGATTCATTTTTTACACCTGTTAAACAATAAATAAATGCATCCCTTTCAATAGGCAAAGGTTGTAAAATACCTCACTCTTTATAAGAACTTAAAAATAAATCATACCCATCCTTGATAAGGTTTGATAGAACGTAATTAACGGTGCTCACCTTGCCTTAACCCTTGGGGTAGGTGCAGGAGAGGAGCACTTAATTGGCAAAGATCCTTTCTTCCAGTTTGGTGTGCTGGGAGGGGTCTTGCAGCCAACATGCTCTGACTTTTCCTAAAATGCAAAGAATTGTTTTCAGATTGTCTATTGAATGAATATCACAGTAAACATGTAGGAGTGTTATAGAATTACTTGAACATAGGGTCTGTCCTGAAAGACTGGTGACTGAAGGTCTCGAGGGCTGCCCACTCCAATATAACTGCCCTCAGAATCAGATGTGATCAGCTCGTGCAGAGATTCCACTGAGCAAGCTTTCCTGGAGTCTACCAAACCTAAGAACGATGTAAAAGTTTTTATTTAACCCTGTAAACTGTTACACAGAAAACATCTGCAAATCAAACAATTCTAAATGGATTTGTGTGTGTAAAACCTTCCTCCATGAAATAAAACACTCACCAACAGAGGGTGGGCTCTGAATGACTTCAGTGGGTGAACTCTGGATGATATCTGATAGGTTGTATCCTCCTGAGCTATCCAAGCGGCGACGTGGTTTCTTCTTAGACTTGACCTTAGTTTTCTTCATCAGACCATCACTGAACATAAATTAAAGCAAGGTTAAAGCACTACACTGTATCAGGTCTTACACCACAGTCAGCTTTGATAGACGTACTTGTATGACTGCTCCTGTTCAGGGCTGGTTTTACAGCTGGTGGTCGAATCGAGGCTAATGTCTTCATAGGCACTCAGATCAGGGGCACTGAGATAGGGCGTGATATGTCGTCTCTGCATGGCTGGAATCTTAAGAAATAAAATCATGATACAAGAATGTCAGACCAGTCTAGGGCTTTAAAGCTGTCCTTATTTATCTAAACTCACCATTTTCCTATATGCTTCAGACAGCTCCAATAACACATCATCACTCAAGATCTCCAGGGCCCTGGGACAAATAAAAGTTTATTATTCTTTTACAGAACACGGCAGGAAGTTTGTCTAAAATAAGCATTCACTATGCCAAGTCTTGGATTAGTCAAAGTTCCTTTAACAAATCATTTTTACAAGTAATGGGTTAGAAAAACACATCTGAAACCCAATACATGGCTGAAACTGTTTCTTTTCTTCCCGAAATTTAATGGAAAGAGGTAAAAATGAACATTTTGAGTTATTTTGACTTAAAACACAGAGGGTGAATAACTACTCACTTTGACTCCAGCAAGGAAGCCATGTTGAGACCAATAAACTGAAGGCAGGAGAGTTTAAGCTGCTCAGCATTGTACATCACAGCAAACTCCAGTAGCTCTCCAGCATTCTTTAAAGTAACTACACAGGCACAAGAACATATACTTCAGTTTTATAAATCTGTGCGTCAGGAATTTCTAAAACTATATTCCATATCTTATATACAGGATAACAGTTGCTCCTACTGAATGATTTTCATTTATTCACATTCATCTCTTTAAAGGAAAGAAAGCATTTCCCAAAACACAAGTCATTTCTTAGACGGTTATCATTTTGATCACTAATTTTACTTATATTTAAGTATGTAAGGGTAAGGGGGGGGGTATTATTATTATTTTATTTTATGGCTTGCTCATCTGACATTGAATTAAGTTTAAAGTGTGACATTTTGGCTGAGGAGAAAATGTTTTCACGATATGCCATCATAATGCATTTATGAGACGGCTTTACATTTTCCTAGTACTAGATCAATTTCATCCCTGGAAGACTAGCCTATAAATTTCCACTTTTTCTTTTTTTCTGGGAAAGCTTGACAGTTTATGCACAAAAATGTTTTAAAGATAAAAAAAAAAAAAAACACTCACGGTTTTCAGTAATGGCCACTTCACATATCTCCTTCAACCGAGTGATGAGCAGCTGATCAGCCACTACCAGGACACTGCATGCAAATTCCACACTCAAAGACTCTGCACACACACAGAGACATACAGCTCACAGTTATTACCATGACCATAATGATGATTGAAATCAGTGCTTAAAATCAGTGCAGGATAATACCTCTGATAGTGGGAGAATCGTCTGTGTAGATGTACTCCAGTATGACCTGCAAGACCTTGGCACTGGTTGGCATCTCCAGTGCAGTACAGCTAGTAGACTGAAGGGGGCAGAAAAGATCCACATGACAATCCTTAAACCTGCTCCAACTAACTAATGTGAACCAGATGTACTTCTTATGTAAACTGGATTTAGATGTTTTTATCTTTAGTAATTGTATCTATACCTCAATCCAGGGATTTCCCAACATACTGTTAAAATACTCTGCAAGACAAAGGAATAAGAAAACTATTAACTATATAACTCATTATGGAGTTACAGTTTATTTTATTACTTAATATGCGAGTCACAAAAAGTACGGCTTTTGCACTGTGGTAACAGCAGCAAAATTTCAACATTCCAAAAAACACCTAGTTTACACCATTGCCACAGACTGAGAACTGCTTACTCATGTCATTCTCATGTGTGTGAATAATTTAACAGGGCAATGGCAGATTTTTTCTTTTTTCTTTTTGGCTTTTAAAAAATACAGCACATTTCATTTAACCAAAAGAGACAGGCATCTGCTCAGTTATCTGCTTTCTGTATCTCTCTGCATCTGTTCATTCAAGATGTAACGGTTGCATCTGGTATTGGGTTCCTGTAATTCTTCAATAAGTCGAAACATCAGAATTATATTACACACAAAGACTACATTCAGTTATGTTGAAATTAATCAAAACTTCCACAAAAAGATAAAAAACACCCTTATGACCTTAGATTGTTTACAACATGCAAACCAGCAAAGCACAAAAACAGAAAATGGTTGCTCTCAATTCAAGTAAGGATTTGGTAGCTCAGCTATGAAAGGAAGAGCCTGAAGGAAAAAAAGAAAGGGAACAAGAAAGAACAGCTCATGAACTAAATCTGAATGTCAAGTATTTTTTTTTATTAATGACGTTCCTGCAAATGGCAGAAAGAGCAAGATGAATTCTCAACTGCACAAAAGAAGCTTATCAGATGAATGTGTCAAATGTGAATAGATAGCCCCTTTACCTGCAGCAGATAGACTTAAAATACACTGCTAAAGCAAGTATAGGGTTTTTCAAAACCTACAATTGGAGTCTGTTCACTTGACAGTCAAGTCATTCATCCATTCAAACCAGACTAAGACTCAAAACCAGACTCAGTCACTGATGCAAAAAAAATATTGAAAAAAAAAAAATCAGGAATGAATTTCTCTTTAAAGGCAGAGGGCCCATGATGTAAAAAAACAAACAAAAAACAAACAAAAAGAACAAAACAGTATTTTACTAAATAAAATATAGAACGTAAAAGTCCATGGTCCCATCTTCTTGTTTGCAACTGGCTCATAAAAATGTGGCATGTAATTTCACAAAAAAAACAGTCAGCACAAAGTAAAAATAACTGCTACCAGAAGCAAATATGATGACATGATCAGACATGACCAGTCTCAAGTCTTAGATATCTTATTTAGGCTGATCATGCATAGGCTCCTGAGTGGCGCAACACTACAGAAAATTGTTCGTCCGGTCATCTGGAGATCCCAAGTTCAAATCCCAGGTGATGATACAGCCATCCGACTGGTTGTGCCCTCAAGGTGGCAGATTTGCACTCTCACATCCTTCATAGCAACACTAGCCATCATGAGCATCGGTGAGCTCAAGTAGGTCATGCTTTCCTCCCCTAGCGCTGTGTGAGCAGCAGATTAGCAGCATGTGACAGGCTTCCCCCTTCCTGATTGGTAGCAATATCTCATTTTTTAAAAACTTCTTATTGTGATGTTTTTAAAAATGTAAAAGATGTTTAAAATTTCATGTGTTATTATGAACATATTATTTAATTTTCAGTTAAGGCAAAGTTACAAAAATGTTTGTACCTGCTGTCAATTACAGTACAGGTCTTTGAATAAAAGGCAATCAGAATTAGAATGAGCAATGAAAAGTGCAATTAGCGCATCGCTACTCTTGAACGATGGTTAAAAAAATGGTTATATGGTTAAAGGGCATACAATCTATAGAATTTTAAATCCAATTAAATTTTCTGATTTCTTACAGACAGACATGTCTGTATATTTTAGCACAGCTTTGCAGCTTATGCTTCCACACTTCCCCTCACTTTCATGTAGCTTGCATAGAGGAAACGATAAGTCAGTATAGCTCACCAAGTCGGGCACACAGAATGCATTTGTGACAGGGGAACTCCTTCCCATCCTCAGACCTCAAGGTGACGTCACAGAGGTAGGGGCTGTAGTAATAGAACATTATTTATGAACAGTGAATTAAACAAGCCTTCTAGCAGAAAGTAATGATGAATAAAGACACTGTATGCTTCACACGACATTAAACACTCACCATTTCTTTAGGCAGAATCTTGGTCTGTTGCCACTCTTCTTTTGCAACACATTGATTTGCCCATTTTCATACTTTACTCCATCAAGCCTAATGAAATTAATTGAAAAACACTGTATATAAAATTATTTTTTTTTAAATCAGAATATTTTCCAATATGCAATTTAACATTTGGACAGTTAAAAAAATCTATACAGCTACTAGGCACTTTTATTAGGTGTAGTGAGGATGGTCTATAAAATGCATGATTGGCATGCAATACTGGACACCAAGCTTATCACAGTATATATAGTAAATTGAAATATCTAGAAATCCCACCTTGCAGAGAGACTACCCAAGCCCAGTTTCTTGGCTAATCCTTGCAGCATTTTCACAGGATTGTGGATAGTTTCATTAGCACTGCCACTCTTGTCCTTCTTCCCCGATTTGGCACTTTTGCTCTTTGGCTTTTCTTCCTGGCTGTGAACTGAGGCAGGCAGGGATCGGTAGATTTCCAGAGCAGAGCGTCCACTGACATTCAGATCCTGCAGGTTACAGATTATCTGCTGCTGCTGCTGCTCCTGCTTCTGCCCAGGGCCATGGCTGAGGCTTGAGATTGTTGGCCTTGCACCATGCACCAGCATCTCACACGAGTCTGTATAGATGAAATGCAATGCCTGCTCTAGCAAATCAGGTGAGATCATTTCCAGCACCAGAAGGTCACAGCCCACAGCGTCCATGCTTCTCCTCACATCCCCACCATCCTCATCTCCCTGGCCAGCCTCTGGCAGGAGTTGCTTGCGAAAAAACTCTGAACGCATAGACAGAATGTACTTGTGAGCTGGAAAGACACGATCACCAGCCTGAAGGGTGACATCATGAATGCTGTCTGTCTCATCAGCTTCAGCCATGAGCTGCTGGAAGTGCCGGGTGAATAAGGAGGCTGAAACAGTGGGGACCTCATACATGCTACGGATACACAGAGAGAGCTTTAAAAATGGACACATAAATGCATGCGTGTGTACTATGTATGTGCAATGTGTTGCAAGGTAAAACTGTATGCACGTCCTATATCAACTATGCTGCAGTATAGTATGTGCTTGACCATAATAATGGTACTTAATGAGGTAGGGAAAACACAGTTACAGTGATTAAACTTGATTAGACAACATTTTCAAACTGATATTTAATGCCACATTGCATTTTAGTTAAACAGCATATTTATGTATTTATGTGAAGCTCGGTTATTGCATTAAAAGTCTACATGCTCTTCAATGTGAACAAGGGCAACATAATGTCAACTGTAACACTTGTTCAGCTGATGTATTGTGTGGCCAGAGCAAAGTAAGCCATTTTAATGCCACAAATTTAATAACACAATTGAATTTATAGCTCTGGACAACCTGATATTCTCTGTTCTGGAAGACATTAAGATTTGGTGGCTGATACAGTCTGTTTATATCAGGTCTTACAGTCAGTAAGCTAAAAGCTAAGACAGCTTTAAATGTGAAAACTTTCAAACAAAAATATTAATTTCATGTATAATGAGTGTGGATGTACACCGCTTTTGGAATAACATACCTGGTTTTGGGATCAGACTGGAGCACCCCATAGTTCCGGCCCTTAGAGTCCATAGTAATGCTAACAGCTCGATGAACGTAGGGTAACCTTTCCAGTCGAATCCGCTCGTACAGACTTCCACTGTCAGAATGAGCGGACACCTCTGCCCACAGACAAACACCAACATTCATGTAGACATTAAATCATTTCATAGGCCAGTCTATTTTATATCTGAAATTATTACAAATTTAGTATCTGTTCAGATTTTACCTTTTTTATCCATACCCTTCTTGTATTCACCAAGCCACTGGCCACTAAAGCCCTCTCCATCCTGCGTTATGAACATCATTTTGTTCTTGCCAATGGCGATGTCCGACATGAAAACTTGTCGCCCATAGGCCCACCTACACTGTCTCAAAGAAGCGCCCACAGCACGCCAACAGAACACCTGGGAGAACACAAGACCACAGAAATATACTGTATAGAGAATGGAAATTGAAGGAACAAAACGAGTTAAGGTTCTTATTTTAAGCACACCCAATGCACTTTCCGGTGCTCACACAATCTTATATGGGGGAAAAAAAAAACATTCACCCTGCCGATCTCATCCAGGGCCAAGATGGATATCTTTTCTCCACCACTCTCGTTTAGGAGATGCGGGTCTACCCGATGGTCCAAAGTGCCGCCAGTTACAAGAACCTTCTTAATGTTTAGCTGCCTAAAGGACAATAAATATTACTGGTTATTAAGAACTAATATTTGACTAAAAATTGCTCCAAGTAATTCATTTTATTACAGTAGCAAGTTTAATAATTAACAGTACAAAGCAGCAAGACAGGATGAAAACTGCAGTGGAGATAATATGATGCCGACGCCTGAACACAACTGTCGAGATATATTACATCAGTTTAACTTTTTTAATTCTTTCACACTTTGCTGATGTATTAGTGAGAAATAAACCTGCCAGGATTAAGGTTTATATACCAAAGCATTGCAAAACTACTTACTTAGAGGCCAACTTCTTGCACTGGTATTCAGTAAGCAAATAGATATCCCCTTTTTCGGACAAACACACAGTAGCCCCATTACTGGCTGCAACCATGGCGATGGTAGCATCCTTGTGGTGTAGAGCAGACACCTGCCGAGGCACAGTCACACACTTCTCCCCATTTGGGTCCAGCAGGTAGCCTGTGTGTAGACGAAAATTCACAGCAGAGCTTTAAATCACAGGCTCTATGGTCCTGTATGACAAATATTTGGCTTTTTAAAGTGCTAAGTAAGAACACTGATAGTTAACTTAGGGGAATGTTAACTTTTGCTAGATATTTAAAAAGGTATAAACGTTTTACATTGAATTCGAAAAATGACTCACTGGGCATTGCAAAGGTTAAAAATTTTGGGACTTGCTGTGGTCTTACATCATATTAATACACAATTACTGTGTGTCATTTCTCTCATTTGTTTCCTACCCAGCTGTCCTCCATTCAGCCCCACAGTGTAGACTGCATCTCTCGTCCACAGAACTGTGTGAAACCTTCCAGCAGCAACACCAACCACATTCTTTCCTTTCAAACACTTAGATGTCACCTGCATCCAATAATAAATGAAGGCTCAGACATGGACATTCATCATCCTTTCAAACCACAAGCCTTTCTTACAGAGGCAGGTTTGCAGTTTGCTCACCTGTTTGGGCACTTGGCTGGCAGCCGGTGGTGTCAGGCCCAGCTGGTGGTATGTGTTGAGACCAAAAGTATAAACATAACCCTCCTCAGTCAGAACCACTGTGTGATCTCTAGCTGCAGCGACCTGCGAGCAGTGATGGGAGACCAGTCCCTCCACCATACGGGGAACCTAAAACAGACACAGTTAAAAAAAAAAAAGCAAAGGAAATAGCAATACAGTGCAGCCAATAAAGCAAATATTTCCCACCAAGTACGTCTGTTCATCCCCATGTCCAAGACGTCCTCCCTGTCCATGACCACAAGTGTAAACTTGTCCCTTCTGGGAAAGAAAGACAGAGTGGAACTTGCACACAACCACCTGGGGGGCAGGGGGGGAAACAAACACAAAAAAATGTTTAAAGCAGCAGAATAAATATAAATTGGCTACTTAAACAATTAACCACGCGTCTTCCTGAAAAACAAAGTTAAATATTACAGTGCTGGCGTGTTAAGGGTGAGAAAGCATCTAGACAGATACTTTGCAGAGTACTACGTTCTAGCTGTGGCCCACTCAAT
>JAOVVB010000046.1:15503577-15523246 GCA_028570985.1 Heterobranchus longifilis
TTTTTGTTGTTGTTACGTAATTACCTAATTCCATATGTGTTATTTTATAGTTTTGAAATCCCCAGTATTGTTGTAGATTGTAGATAATAACTAAACAAAAACAAAGAAATTTGCAAGTGACCCCAAACTTTTGACTTTTGAACGGTAGTGTATATATATATATATATATACATACATATATATATAGACTGGCAAGGAACCATATATGCTAATTTCATTGACCTTAATTTGCAACAGAAAAATGAGTAAAAAAAAAGTCTTTACATTTTTATTTTCCAAGTATTTCAGTTAGTATTTCAGTTAGGGTTAAAAAAATTTACAAAACAATTAATCAGAATGAATATTCGGTAATGATGCTAATTAATACAGAATGAGGATGCAATTATAAAGCTCAAGTTTTCACTTTGTCTGTGTTCCTTTTGCAAATCTTTACTAATCTTATTCTAGGATATGTATTTTCTTCGTTTTAAAATAAGCAGTGAACCTTGAAGCTGCAATGTGGCTGATCTCCCTCAGGAATGGAAACACCACGTGCATTACAGCCCTGTGGGAAAAGCTTTACTTCACCGTATGTTCAGAAAGGAGATGGGCAACAGAATTATTTATTTGCTTGTATTGTGCTGTGCTGGCTGAATTGAGAGCTAGGCTGTCAACTGATTATTATTATTATTATTAAAACAATATGAAATAGAGAAAAAAATTACAAACAAGAATGTCCACACCACAGAGGAATACAAATGGGTTTACAAATGGAATAGGCAGCAGACATGTCAACAAGGCTTGCTAATATCCCTGTACAGTACAGTACGTACAGTTATCTAGAGGATGATTAAAATGATGCACCAAGCTGGTAAGTATAATAATCTAATTAGGATGCTTTTAGGGGGCACCGTCTGTTAAAGCAGGAAAAACAAAACATAATGAGCCAGGTAATTTGTGCCCCACCTCCTGAATAACTAATAGCTTCATTTTATAAGACCAATTATGAACAGGACTCCATAATTACTTCGCAACTGGGTAATGACATCACGTGTTGAGGAAGAGATCCACTCCTGCTTTGAGCTCATTAATAACAGTTGCATTCTGCAGTGAATTTGTTCTGCAGCACTATATTTGGCCTACCTCCTGCCTACAGTACACCCTACATCGCAGTACGATATGGACTGTAGTAAGTATTTGAACATTCAACACACTGTTCACATTTAGGGTGTGATGGAAAAAAAAACAAAAAGAAGATTCGTACTCATCAACCAACATCCCAGAATATCAAGAAACGGCCTACAGTCAATCCACACAAGAGTAATTCACTGAGTTCTACTCTAATATACAACATTTACCAACCAGGGAGGGTAAAGATTAACAAATTGGGGAAATTTGAAGTCTGCCCCTTTCCAAATCATAGATTCCCACATTTGGCTACTGTCAATCTGATTAACCGGGAAGGCAACATGTTCGATTCCTTAGGACCAGACAAAATGACCAATTTTGCTTTTTTGGCTGTGGCATAACTGGGATTTAATTGCGCTGCACTCTCATAGCTCCTTCCTAACATTTGGAACACATTTAATCTTACCAAATACAACGAAGTTACCTTCTGTTGTTATATTATTGTGGGTAGGAATATGTAAGACAACATTTACAAAATCTAATTACGTAAAACTTTATTGTGTATTGCTTAACCCTACGCCTGATGGACATTTTCCATTATGGTACTGTACATACATCTGGTCTATAGTCCTGGTAGCCTATTGTCCTTATCACTGCCCTGGTTATGCATTAAATTAAATTAAATTAAATTAAATTAAGTATTACATAGGAACAGCCCATTCTGGATTAATAAAAAAGAAATGGTGTTTCAGACAAAATTGCGACCTGGATTTTGTATCATTAACACTAAGAGAGAGAAAAAAATAGGCTGGTGAGGGGAAAAACAGTGAACAGGTACAATACTGTATAGCAGGAACTAACCTGATTCATGGATATTCAATAACATTTAGCGTAACTATAAACTCATGAAAAGTATGAAGTGTCTTTTTTAATATATGACAATTGTTATAAGAGAAATAAAACCCATCACACACAAAATGTCTACTTGTAAATGATTTCCCTATAACGGCATTCCTGTCATAATGTATTTCTTATGTAGTTTTCTTACAGGAAAGTATGTCTTAACAAGGTGTCGATATCAAATGTTGGAAAAATGATCGAAAGACATGCTCATGTTTAATATCTCTGTGATGTAATCCATATTATGTAGAAAGGCTCAATAAGTACACCTTGGAAACTCTAAGGTTTCAATAAACCCCTTACTATCATGTGGCTGAGCCCCCTGAGATTTACTACATGTTAGTCATTTTGAACTATCCCTATGTCCTACGATGACTTGTATTAAAAGTTTAGGATCCAGCCTAGAGGTTAAACCTTCAGAATAATGTAACCCAGTAGGGACATATTTAGGTCTGCACTGTCCTATGAAATGTAATATTGGTAAAGTGCTAAGGTAACCTTAGAAGGAAGTCCAGATATCAGATGCATGGTGCTGAAGTGGAACAATTACCATCATCCAGCCAACGCACAAAATTACTACACCTTCTCTGATTACGCTGTCACTCAGAATGGTGGAGATTATTCTGATAAAAGCCATTTATATGTGTGGTGAGTCACCCGTTCCATAAGCCTCCATGTCTTCTCACAGCTAAGGGCTTTAGAAGGTCAGAATGTCGGGTGAACTGCCTAAATTGTGAGTCATGTTCACATGACTCTCTTTTATGGGCCAGTGATCCAATTAGCTGTGACTCCTGATAAAAGACAATTCCTAAATTAAACTAAAGGATTAATCGTTTTTGGAAAATCACTTCAATTACCACTAGCTTTTTCAGGTAAGTTTAAGAGCTTGATGCAACATTGCATGTCTCTGAGCTTTAGACTTCGGGTGCGTAGTGGAGGTAATTAGTTTTAGGCTTAGTGTCTATAGTGGAATTTGTGCTTACCCATTAGGGTGAGAAAGACGACTGGGATATACATATACATATTCATAATTTTGACAGGTTTGCACATGAGGACTTTTTTAACAGTTGGATACAGTTTTGCATACTCACGCTGGAACCTGAACCAAAAAAGGACATCTCAGTTTCAAGAAACCACACTCTCTATAAATACCAAAAAAAAAGAAACTTATAGTTAAACTGTAACGACTGGAAGCCAAATTACTTCCAAGAGCATCGGGACATTCTATCTGCTGCTTGCTGAGGGATATAAATACACTTCAGCCAGAATGGTAGTGAAAATAATGAGAGACAATAAAGAAATAATGCAGCAGAAACATATCTCACTATGTAGCCAATTATAAATGTGAATTAACATCCTGCTCTATCCATCTCTATTGTTAACTCATCCTCTATTTCAGTCTTTATTCATTTACCATGGTTCTTTGTGCTGACTTTAATGTTTTAAATATAAAGACCTGAGAGAAACCCCATTGCACAGACAGCAGGTGAACATCCAAATTAAATGATAGAGGAAATGAAGAGATTGTCAGGGGTCATAGGGTTAGAACAGAGTGAATGAAAGAGTAATCAACAAATGCTCACCAACACCATATTTAAGCCAAGTTTACTGACTGGGTGAAAAAAGGTAGACTTATTGATGCTATTAGTATAAGTCTTAGAAAGGTTAGTAATTTTCAATATACTTCCCAGCCAAAAAAGAAAAGAAAAAAGTTGAACACTAATATTTCAGTGGACTGCCTTTTGCTCTGATTATGGCCGTGGCATTGTTTTGATAAGCTTATGCAATGTCACAAAATTTATTTCCGTCCAGGGTCGCATTTCTCTCCAAGATATTTTAATGAAAATGAGAGAGTCGGACCTGTGTAAAATCATCTCAAGCACATCTCAAAGATTCTCAAAGGGGCTAAGGTCTGGACTCTGTGTGTGATCTCATGCTCCCTTAACCTCTCTATTACGATTTGTGCCCAATGAATCCTGGCATCGTCGTTTCAGAATATGCCCCTGCTTTCAGGGGAGAAAAACAAAACAATTGATAGAAAAACCTGGTCATTCCGTATGTTCAGGTCGTCAGCTGACCTCATTTTTTGGGCACATAATGTTGCTGAACCAAGACCTGACCAACAGAAGCAACCCCATATCATATCATAAGCACTAGGCACTTGCCTGTCTTCTTACCCTGATGTGTCCATTGCTCTGTGACAGGGTAAATCTGGACTCATCAGACCATATGACATTTTTTCCAATGCTCCACAGTCTATTCTTTATGCTCCCTAGCAAATTGATTCTTTTTTCTGATTAGCCTCACTGATAAGTGATTTTCATAATGATACGCAGCTGTTTAGTCCCAAATCCCTTGACTTCTCTTTGCACTGTAAGTGTGTAAATGCTCTTACTTTTATTATTAAACATATTCTACTGTTGTTTTTTATGATTTGATTTTTCTTTAATTATTTTCTTTGTTTGACGCCAGACAATAATTTGTCCTTCCTCACATGGTTGTTTAGGAAATGAGAAGCTACTCACTGCATCAGTTAGGGTTAAATAACTTGTCAGCCTAAACATATTAATCACTGCAGTAATTATCCATTGGAAGGCTCTGAACTATTAGGTGACAAGAACTAGATAAAAGTGTATACAATTAGAAAAAATGTTTAGAGGATAATGTAATTATATCTGCTATAGTGTATTAGTATATTGTATTAGCTTGTCCTGTTTGTCCTCGCCAAAAACCTTAACTATCAGAGATTGACTAGATAGTTGTATATTTTATGTTTATTGACAGTTCAGCAGTGACCCTCTGACCCTCCTAGTGATAATGCACTATGTTCAGGGCTAATGAACAGCTGCTATTGAGTGGTAGAGCTAATGAAGTACTATAGCAGTATGTTCATTGCTGATAAACAGCTAGTACAGCATGATGATTACCAAAGATCTAGTGCAGTATCGTAATTTCAGGATTAATGAATTGGATAGTTAGTATAGTGCATTACAGTTGTTAAAGATCTAGTGCAGCATGGTCTGTGTTACTTGACAGCAAGCATTAGCTAGTGTATTGTGTTGAAGGCGATGAAAATCCAGAGCAGTATGTTTTAAAGAAATGGCTAGTATGGTGTGTTGATCAAGATGAAAGTGTTAATGCAGTATGCTTATAAATCATGAATGGCCCATATAGTGTGCTGAAAAACTAGTTCAGTGTACTTAGGGCTAATAAACAGCTAAAATACCATGTTAGATCTGAGAAAGTGAAATGCTAGTGCGGTATGTTCAAGACTACTGAACAGCTAGTATAATGTGTTAGAATTGATGAAAAGCTAGGTATAGGTAAAGGCAGTGCTAATGAATGGTTGGTATAGTGTGTTGAAGCTGTTCGGGGCAGATGAACAGAAACTCTCTCCTGAGAAATTACAAGTGTAATCAGATAGGAGAGACCAGCTGCACTTACTGTAACACATGCCAAGCTCAGGTAAAGCATGACTTGCCAACTTCAAGACATCTAATAGCATGCTTCACGCACATGGAGGTAAGGAACAATCATTACCTTTATGTGGTATACGAAGTTAATTGTATGTTGATAATTAGCAGACGGCTAAAGCTACTAACATTATTGGTCATGTCTGGGGTAACTTTTAATTAAAATAGATAGAAGCACACCCCATGCATCTCAGAAACAGGCTCAATAATTATGAGTCACCCGCAGAGACAAGGGCTCATTGTGCTCAGGTCTCGATCTTCTCGTTCCTGCTCCTGCTGGTATGTGCCGATGCTAATTATATGCATGAGCATACCAGGGCACTCCTTGATCAGAGTATGCTTGAATGTATAAGATCAAAGTCAAAAAGGTATTTTAGAAGAATATAGCATCAGCATCATATTGACTTTCGCTGCCATCTAAGCATGGGTGACTTGATAGTGAAATATTAATACTTCCTTAGCTGATATTTCCTCTCAAGAATCGATTGCAATATTAAAATATAAATGCTGCGTCTCTATTTCTCTCTTAGTTTGAATGCGTAACCTTTTTTCATGCACAGACACATCAGGAAACAGTGTAGTCACGACTTACTCATAAACACACAACGAAAAGGAAAAAAAAAAAGTTAGTGTGGCAATAACAAACCTGCTAGAACATATGAAACTCAGACACGTCAAATATTATGAATTATGGCAGAGATGGAAGAGTAAACACAGAGCTTCCTGAAGTTAGTCCTTTAGAGAGGCAGGAATTATCCAGGTAACAATAGTAATAATATTTCCTTATTTAAATTATTTAAACAGAAGGCAGGAAGCACTGCAGGAGCCAGAGGAGATCCTGAAAAGCCTGCGGGCCTGAATTAATTTAATGCCAATGAAATTTATGATCCCCATATTTACCAATTCTGATTCTAGAAAACTTTTAAGTGATTATATACATTACAATGATCAGAATACAAGTATTAATTTGGATTATGTATTAAATAATAATAATAATAATAATAATAATAATAATAATAATAATAATAATAATAATAATACCACAGTTGCCTACAGTGATTGAAAAAATACACAGACTTAGTTGCTTGGACTTAGTTCCCTATATCATGAATTATGTCATAAAACAGTTTCCTGAAGCTATTTCTATTTTGGTAGTATTTCACAGGATGGTATATTGGATCATCTTGAAGGCTCATGAGGATATCACGCAGGGACACACAGTCACTTAAGGTGAGTCACGAAAAAAGAAAAGAATGCAGTACTGCAGGCTTTCTCAGGTGTTACATGAAAAGAACTGGGACAAGAAAATTACTTAAATGACTTAATCCTAGCTTAACTGTCAGTAGGTACAGTGATGTTAGCTCCACAGAGGACAGCATAGACAGGGAATGTATTAGTGGCAGGTAGCTCGTTTTCTAATTCATAACTGCCAACTACAAACAAAGAGTGGAGATAGAAATTCATGATGAAAATAATTAATATGTTTAAATTTGTGTGATGCATTATCCATGTTCAACTGCCAGACACAAACTGCAGAAACTACACTATGGTTAGATCTGCTAGATGTTATTTCATTTTGTTTCCAGCTCCCATAGCTAATCAAATGAATAAGATATTGCACCCACACCCCTAGGCTCTGTCTCCCACACAAAGAAAGTCCCTTATCCCTTTATTTTCGTCCTGGAAAAAGAACCCAGTCATAAGTCAATATTTAAATATGAATTTAAATTTAAATATGCACTTAAATATAATTACGTATTAAACAAGTGAACAACGAAACTGCAAAAAGAGCAAGAACAATATTCTAAATTGTGATACAAAACATCGTTGGCATGGGTGCCTATACTTCCATATTCAAACTGTAGTTCCATATATTGCACTTTTCTTACACTAATTTACCCTATAGAGCCCTGTTATATTTCTTCTGTATCTTTTAAGTTGTCTTCTTTGTTCCTGAAGGCATAATGTTTGGTCCCAAGGTAGACAATAAAAGTATTGATTTTGATTGTGTTGAACACTTTCACAGATTTCCATTGTGATGCGCTCCTTTTTTTTCCTGGCAAAGGCCCAAAATAGGCAAGAAATCGGTGCAGCTGCTGCAGGGAGACAGTGGAGCTGATGCTGAAGATGCTGGCCAGCACAAATTGGGCTATTCATCTTGGCTGTGAGGGTGCTAACAGATTGTCACGCTGCTTCGCTGTCTCTCCATCATTAAGACACCCCCTATGGAGGTCAAGGCAGTTTGTCGTTTAATTCTGCTGCCGCCTCCTCGTCAGACCAAGAGCTAGTGCTTCCAGGAAATTACAAGTCGTACTCATACACTTCACCTCACCTGATGCCTCTGACTTATCATTACTTTTCAGAAGCTTGAAAACAAGGAATAAGCATACCTCAGTTTTAAATGTCTTTGATGGTGTTGTTGTTGTTGTTGTTGTGGATTTCAGTGTGGCGCTACTACCAAACTGCGGATAATCAATCTCCGAAGGTGAGCACACGGCTGCACTTGCCTCAGGGCTAAACAGAAAGCTAGTCTTCTGATCTTTTTTTTCTTATCGTGCATCTTGTTTGCATTGTCAGCTTTTTTTCATCACTGGCACTAAAGTTCTTAAATAAGAGAAAGTCACATGCATTCCTATAAACTGTGCACGCACTGCGCAGGTAAACCTTGGTGCAAAGTTATTTTACTGAAATGCACTGTTCATCAAATGAGATCAGAGATTGCACATTTCGGATTGGAACACACTCAACATTTCACAGATGCTGTTAATAACAACTGTGTAATTTTTGCCAAGTTTCAGTAGCATTTCATTATTTAGTATAGTGCGCGGTGTCTGTTTTTACTCAACTGTGTTTGTGCCCTCGGGCAGACTGCCATGGTGGGCAAACTTTGCCTCTGGACATGGCATTTGTGTAGGTTCCCTGCCACACACGTGTGCATGGCACAAGCTACACTAATGAGACACTAGGGAGGCAGGAGTGATGCCTGTCAGAGAGAGGGAAAGAGAGCGAGAGAGAGAAAATGAGTAAAAGCGAAGATAGATACTCAAGGAGGACTTTATTTGGAACACCTGTACCGCTGCACAATTACCTAAACATTCAAACATGTGGCAGCAGTGCAATGCATAAAGTCAACCCCAACATATACTGAATATATAGGTCAGGAGCTGCAATTAGTCTTCACATCAAAAGGAAAGAAAACACAATATTTCTGTTTCTTTGACCAGAGAAACGGTTGTTGGTTCCAGACAAGCTTGAGTAACAGCTGATCTCCTGGGATTTTCATAGAGTTTACATAGAATAGTCTGAAAAGCAGTACAGTGGTGTTTTGTTGTTCAGTATCTGTTCTGTGGGTAGAAATGCGTTGCCAATTAGCAAGGTCAAAGGAGAATGGTCAGATTGGGTTGAGTTGACATTAAGGCTACTGTATATCCACTATAAAAAAAAAAAACATACTTGACGACTGTGTTGAGCAGAAAAGCAGCTCAGAAAGCAAAAACTTCATGATGTGCAATTGCTAAAACAGCAGAAGACTACATTTGGTTCCACAGGAATCTGAAGCTATGTTTGGAACAAAGAGAGTGAGAGTGAGAGAGAGAAACGTTTTGCAAAAAGATGGCTAAATGAGGCAGATTTTAGCTCAGCTGGGTATGACGTAGACTAACGGTGAGGGTGGCTTTTCGAACAGTGCGGTAGAACGTGGGTGAAAGAATGGGGCGTTTACAAAGTCTACACAAAGTGCATAAAGTTGTCAGAGGTGAAGCCAACCTACAATAATTAAAGGAAACAGTAGGTGATCTTTGTAGCTATATTAGCACTGCTAAAAATACCAGTGTGCGGAAATACAAGCAGCTATACTCTGCACTTTGTTGGTCTTGCTTACAGTCCAAAACATTTCTTGCCTTAGGAAACGTGTGGAGGAGGGAAGTATACAAATTCTATCCGCATCAGTGTTACACAAGAACAATACCAGTCACTTCAGTGTGTGCTTTTCTTACACTTAATATTGCGTTCCGAAGCGTTCCTGGAAGCAGCCGGTTAAACACACAGCACGCATGATTAGCGGTGAGGGAAAAAAAGGCTTTCAAACAACCATGGAATGTAGCGCTGCACAGACAAAAAGCATAAACCTCACGTACAGCTAAATGTCCATTAGCATGCTATAAAATTACATATGCTATCTTATTTCACTATGTTCCATACAGATAATGTATCAAGGTCCCGAGTCTATGATAAAGCCACGAAGGAAACAGAAAACCCGACACTGTGCCCTGAGCAGGCAATCTACTTCAGGTATTACCTGTGGCTCATGGGTGTCATTTGTCACAGCTACATGCGCTGTCTGTAAAATGGTGTGAGGAGAGCAGAGCTAACTGTGTTACATGGTGCAACCAAATAGCCAGCCTCCCCACAGCCCACCACCGCTGCACCTCCAGACACAAACAGTAAGACCTTGATGGAGTAGGACCCACTGGCGAACAGCGTTTGCCACTAAATTAGGAGCAGATTGAAGCATTTAAAGTGCTTTTGTGGGAATGTACAGAAAAGGCCAGTCACTTTCTAACCGACATTTCCTCATATATAATTTTTTCCCCTGGGGTTAAATTATATGCTTGCAGTGCATAAGAGAGGGTAACATTAAGACATGGATGATTGTGTTAAATGCTTCCGTGGTCTGTTTGCTAAAGAGCAACAAATGACCCTGAAATTGTTGAAAGGCTTTTACCACGGATCAAATCTATGCACACTCTTATCCATCCATACAGAGAGTGGGTCTGCATTTCTCAGCTGGAGTTTACAGAACACTTCCTGGAACAGTCTTGAATCCTTCATAGGTATGTAAGGAAGTATGGAATTGATTTGGATTGTTTTTAAACTATTGTACATTAAATTTGTCAACCACCAAGTCAACATGTTAGTGCAATTTAGTTTGTTCTAAATATTCAGTTATTATCCAGTAATATGCTCCGTTGTTCAATGGCAGACCATTAGATGGATACAAACCAAGGAAAATATTTCAACAGAGCAAAAAATTTTTTTTTTTTATAAATATGGTATCAGAGCTGTAGACAGTCCAGCATATGTACGATTAGTTCCTATTGCAATTCCTCAGTATCCAATCTTATGTATTTATGTTGATTATTTAGCTTACAGAAAGATTATCAGAACAGACATGGAAATATTTTTTTCACCCTCTCTGTTCTGGTTAGCAAACCTTTGTAAGCAAGAAATTTTATGGAACTGGAGCTTCATACATCTTTGTCGAATATCTTCGCTCTAAAGTACACTATATTTCCAAAATTAGTCTGGGTGTAGATGGGTTGTTGAACATCTCATCCCAGTTTTATTCCTGCCTTACTGTCTTTGTGATGGTTTTCCACAGACTTTTTGAACATGGCTTTGTGGATTTGTTCATTCAGCCACAAAAGCATTAGTGAGATCAGGCACTGATAACCAGGGTTCCTCCCAAACATGCTCAGTGGAGTTGAGGTAAGGCTCTTTGCAGGCCACTCTCGTTCTATATCCACACCCACCTTGGTGAATAATCTTCATTGACCTTGCTTTGTGCACAGGGGTGTTATGCTGAAACGGGTTTGTGCAGTGAAGAAAATATTAAAGGGGACCTATTATGCAAAATGTATTTTTTAGACATTTTTAGACCTTTAGATGGGTCTCCAGTGTGTCTGTGCATATAAAAGAATATGAGAAAAAATAAAAACCTTTTTCCATTTTTGAATTGGCTGGAGCTTAAAAAGGACAAACCTATTTCCCCCCTAATGTGACCTCATATAAGTATATATATCTGTCTTTTTAAAGAAATAAGAAGGTAAGAGTATAAGACCTTTAATTACATAGCATACAAAGACCTATGAGACTTTATGGCAACAGTTTTGGAAAGACTTGACCATGGGGTTATAATGGTCAGGTACCCACATACTCAGAGTATATACGTTATCATATGGAAAAAGCTGTCACAAATACTAACAATGTCATTTACGGAACTCCTTCTTTCCTTATTTAAGCATCTGAGTAAGTTAATTATACATATAAAAGAAACAAATCAAAGCACATATTATTGTAATAACTGATAGGAATACATGTATGAATATAGTGTGAATAATGTTAGAGTTTGATAATCCAACAACTTTGTACTCTAATACACGGAAAGGAGAGGCTTTGGTGTGATTTTCTAGGATTTGAAGAATGAAACAAATTTATTCAAGAAGAGCAGAGAAAGGTAATGGAGTTAAAGAAGCAAAATTTTATACTTCTCCCAGCACTAATGTTACTTAGTGAAATATAAAGTTCCAATTATAAAATCTGATGGGTTAAGCAATTAAAATCCCAATCTCTCTCTCTCTCTCTCTCACACACACACACACACACACACACACGCCTATGACCATAACTGAATTCTGTATTAATGCATCAGGTTACAAAAAATCGAATCGACAAAAAAGTCTAACTAAACTGGCACAGCTGTTGTTGTAGCTGTGCATAGAATACACTAGTATTTTCCCATTATATTGGGTTAATGTGATGTTACCCATTGTTTTCTGGCAAGAGACAAAGCAGAAACTGGAGGGAAATCGAAGATATAAAGTACAGAAAGTTTTTCAAACCATGTCAGATTTTCCACATTTTCTAATCATTCACAGAAACCTGTCGAGTCATGAAACAGGAGCGTCTGTCTCACAGGTAAGCAGAGGTGCTATCCATTTTCATCATGCTTTCCATGTTTATCGTTGTTAAATCTGGGAATGCAGGAATTTAATTTAGAATTTTAAAATGACATGATTACAACAATGATTTTAATGTGGCATGTTTTCAAATCACTTTCGTCTTTCTGTATTGCAGAAGGATGTCATATTCTTCAACCAAATGAGAGCTACTGTACACTCTTTCAGGCTTTCCCTATGTCAGCATTCTTACTTATATATATATATATATATATATATATATATTTTTTTTTCCATGGGTACATGCCTGAGGAGTAATTTGTTGTGGTGATTTAGACCTGAAGACAAATGTAGATGGGAAAGGACACATCTGTCACTGCAGACACTTCTCCAAACTCCAAACTGATTGCTTAGGTGACTCCTGAATTTGGAGGTAGAGCTGGCCATTTCGAAGCAGTGCTTCAAGTATGTGACCTCGTCACGGTTTATAGATTAATCCATGTTTGCTCCCACATTGATCCCAAATCAATCACTGATGTATGGCTTGGCAATGAGACTCACGATAGCAATGCCACTGTGAAGCTGCCCTTTTTTATACCACTAGGCTCTTTCATTCACAAAAGCATTTAATGTTCATTTGTATGAGGTTTACAGTTTTTTTCCTATTCATAAATGAAATGACAGTGTCTAAGGTTTACACTTGGTTTATATGGTTTACTGACATTATGCTTAAACAGAAAATTATGATTAAATCACTTTGTGCTCCTACACATTTACAGAAGCCCTGGCGGAGACAAAAAAATAAAAATAGAGAATCAATAAAAAAAGTCACATTGATGACTATGTATACCTTAGCTCATAAATGTTGACTACAGAATTTCAGGTATTGCTCTTTTCAGAAACTTAAACTGTAAAATAGTACTTTTTTTTTTTTTTTGCTAAATGCCACTTCTAAATGTGGTAATGTGAAACAGACCAGGGAGCTGAGTGAATAAAAGGAAAAATAACACCCTATTATGCTTTCAAACTGCATGAGAAAAAAAAGACAGGAAACCACCATGATGCCAACGTTAGAGCGTCTGCATTTAACCCCAAAATAATTCATGTTCTACAATAATCTTATACACTGACAAATGAAATGCCACTATGCAAGTGTTTAAAAAGAATAGTGTTCCAACCTGCCAGAGGATTTGCATATAATGTTCTTTAATTGCAGCAAATGGTAACCAGATCAGGAAGGCTTACTGATTGCATAGTCTAACTGCTTGTCAGATCGCTCTTAAGAAATCACCTATTTCATTATTAATAGAATTATTCGCACCTCTGATAAAGTTGTGTATAATAGAGCTCACATACTTTTTGTCCATGCACAGTGAGGAGAATGGTTCAAGTTGATGACTATATTTGTTTGTTGTAAATGATTCAACAAAGTCTCAAGTCGCCTTGCACCTCCAGGGTCCGGGTTCAATTCCCGGCCAGGCTTGATTCCCGTCTCTGTGTACGTGGAGTTTGCATGTTCTCCCTGTCTTTGGTGGGTTTCCTCCCACAGTCCAAAGACATGCAGATTAGGTTAATTGGCATCTCCAAATTGCCCGTAGTGTGTGAGTGATTGTGGGTGTGTGATGGATTGGCACCCTGTCGAGGGTGTACCCCGCCTCGTTCCCTAAGTCTCCTGGGATATGCTCCAGGCCCCCCATGACTCTAAATACAGGATTAAACAGTATAGACGATGAGTGAATGAGTGAGTGATCAATAAATTACTTGATAAAGACAATACTCTTACCAAGCATCAAATATCTGGAGATCTGGGGAATTTGGAGTCTGGAACAACCACCACCTTGAATTTTGTCTTTACTCTAAGCCCCATACACAGCAGGCTGTGATGCCCTGGGTGTCCTGATATCTTCCTGTTGTAGCCAGTGTTGACTTTTTTTTGGGCAGTTTGTGCTGTGTTGGCTTTTCTGAGGACCAGACAAGCTAGCCAAAGGCATAGTTTAGTAGTATATAATTACTTTAACTTACTTAATTCCCCTGGCAGTGGTGTTAATGTTATGTCTGACAGTTGTATGACGATGTGTGGCTCCTCAATTCTGTTGCACACGTATGCCATAATGAGCCCTAACATATGTGAAAACATTTCAGGATGAAAATTACATCATTTATTCCTTCTATCCCACATACAAAAAAAAAAAAATTCACTGACCACAGAATCTCCTCTCCTGTTCTAAACCACATTAACAGCCGGTGGCAGGAATTGAACATACCTTATAGAAGGAGTTTGTATGGAGAACTAGTTTTAGATTAATTTACAACATGTTCCTTCACCACGGCGAGCATCATAAGAAAAGCATCAGAGCTATTATCTGGATGGTTGCACAAAATTCAACATACAGTAGTGCTATAATGTCCCCTGTTTACCTCAAAAAAGGGACTAAAATGCTATACTTCTCACAACAAATTATTTCTCCCATTTTAAATAGTTTCAAATATTAGATTATAAGAAGGTACATGGGCACAGAATTTCTTGGGGTTCCAGCCAAGAGTCCAACCAGCAGTTTTTCCATTTGTGGCAACAATTAAGCATTTAATCCTTAAAAGTTAAATAAGCCAACACAATGGCGTGGTTGTATTTTGCATATAAATGAGTAGAAACATGCATGCTAATTTGACTTGGATTCAAATCAGTATGCACAACCTGACTCAGTTTAACAGAAGTTCAAGAATCACTTGTAAAATCTATTTATTGCTAATGAATGCTCATAATCATCTTTCTACTGGGCCTTTCAATTGTCATCATGTTATTAAATTATATACTATTTTAAGACAACCCAGGAATAAGTAACTCTGTTCTTGGGTACATTAGCATATAGGTGGCTTTTATTCAGTAAGGCAAATACAGAAACACAAAATGGTAGAAGCCGTTTGTATTTGTGGTTAAACAGTGTGATGAAGATCACACAATTACCACTAATCTGCTCCTCTTCAGTACTCACGCTCACAAAGGATCAGGGCCTAACCACAGCCTGTATGGTTATTTTGTGTCATAGGGCTATTTTTCATCATCATTACAATGCTATACTGTGAAAGGGAGATACAACTGAGTCGGTTTTTCTATGGATGTGTTTGTGAAATCATTTGGGCAGCATCAGACAAAAAAAAAAACATTAGATTTTTCATATAACACTGACTGTATTTTTCAACAATAAAATAATAAATTACTGTATGAAAGCTTTTTTTTATATTAAAAGTTTATTAATGATAGTTCAAGTCAATGGTCCCATAATGCATATTACATGGATTCTGCACAGTCTGCCCCATTTCCATTTCACACATTCATCTTCTCAAATATGCTACCTAAAGAGAAAGAGGGAAAAAATATGGCTCAGAATACTTTGCAAATTGTTTCATAAACAGTACAGAATATTGTACAGTAGAAACTAGAGCTATGAATCTGATTTAGACTATTGATTCATTTCAAAAGCACTAACGTTTCTCTGTTTATTGTGTGATTTATTGTTAAATCATGACAATCTTTTTTGCTGCGCCAATCTCCAGTCCAGTAGATGGCGATAATGCAGCAACCACACATACACTCATAAGAAGTGATACTCTTGCAAAAGGTGAGAATTTGTGGAAGGTCATTCAAGTCAATTCAGGACTTTGTACAAAAAAACAACACATTTATGACTTATCCACACTTATCCCAGTGTTTCACTAGAGCTTGGATACCATCAAGGTAGAAGGTTTCCAGAGCAAGTACACCAGAGCCATGATTGGACTGTCTGCTTCACAACTGAAGTGCTGTGTAATAATTTTCTGCTGATATATCTGTGTGCTTTAGAAATTGATCTTGAACAATTAGCATCTGCAATGTGCTTCCACATCAAAAGCTTTAGTGATTTAATGCACATCTTAACACAAGGAATGAGCTGGAAACATTGCATCTGGTTTGGCGTACGTGCTTGCCAGGCAGGGAATGCTTCCTGTGATGGATGAGGGGTTAAGTTGAGCTCAAGGAGCAGTCCCTGAAGAGTGTTACTCAAGGCCCATCATTCTTTACAAAGATAATAATCCATGCACATAATACATTATAATCCATCCATTATAAACACTCAGAGAGAGAACCAGGGGTTAAACCTAGTTTAAAAGCCTTGGAATATTACAGTAAGTGCTTGTAAGTATGTATACAGCCTAAGCACATGTTTTATGTAGTTGTAAAATTTCAACAATAAATAAAAAGCAAACATTATGAAATGAATGAATAAACATCTTCAAATACCAAGACTTTATGCCCAACAATAACCTTTAGATTCCAGACAGCTCTTGTTTATGTGCAGAATATCCAGTGCCAACCTACATGAGGTACAGTCTTGAATCAGTAAAGGCTGTCATCCTGCATGCCCTTTTGAAGGCTGTCTTTACTGGCATTTGATTATCAGAACCCTTCAAACTTGGCAAGGTGACTCCAGACTAATATTTTTCTTGATGAAAGGAGCTTAAATAGCTGACGCACTACAGGAAATCCTATAATGTCACTTAGGAGAAAGAATGGAAGAAAGCTGAGAACTATTCATTTGAGACCAGGAGCAACGTCACTGACATTACAAAGGTCTGAGCAGTGTTTAAATTAGCCTACATGATCAATAACAATGAGATAACATGGTACTGAACTCATCGTTCATGCTGTAGCCAGCTAAAGTATTCATACCATTCAGTACAGTATTTACCTTGCATCATATTGTCAACTCCGTTTCCATTCACAGTTTCACAGTGCAACTCAAATGTTGGTAAATGGAAAATGTTCTTTATTAAAGTGCTAGAAATGCCATTCACTGTTATAAATACTATTTTCAGCCCATAAGCAAAGATATGTCTGGTAAGCTAATTCACAGAGTGTGGATAATACAGTGTGTGCAAAGGGTTCTTGGTGAAGAAATAGTTCAGCTGTCTTTAAAATACGCATCTCTCTCATTTTTAAACACGCTCTCACACACAGTCGACCAGCTAAAGCAGACGGACAGCTGTACAGTACATCACTCACCTTCACAACGGGCTGAACGGTTAAGTCTCCAGACAGAGCACTCAACTCCATCTCCTGTAACTCAATCTGAACTCCATCATCTGATTACCGTGGCCCTCGACCCAATGGCATTAGCACCAGAACACTCTGTTAAAGTGTGTAAACTCAAACTCAACTCCTCAAGTACTTATCTACTTTTTTTTCCACCCTGGCATCTCTTATTCATTTTCACTCTGACCATTTGAAATTTTCTGGCTTGCTCTCGCTGGACTGCATCTACCAGTGATCAACAGAACAGTCTCGTTTATGCAGCCTGTTTGTGGAATAACAGAACCCAAACGTGCAAATAAAAACGTCACTTTCAGCCGCTGCTTGTAAATTTTAACGGCCACCAGCACTGACGGCTTCATAGTAGGCAGAGCTACAATTGAGCTGCGCTATGTGAGAAAAGGGATACGCTTATTGCACCAGAGGTAAAAGAAAGTAACTTCAATAGTAGATTGAACATTCATTAATTAAGAGGTTTCACGTCCTGCAGCACTAGAGACCCTTGCACATCTGACAGGGGAACTATATCCATTATTTTTCCTGTGGAAACTTTGTCCATTACATTTATGTTTCATTCATTTGTTCACTCCATCCAATCCATATATTCTATCCATCCACTCAATTTTTATCCAGTATATCAAATTGATACAGGACAATGTATACTTCAAAGTTGTCAGACTAATTAGAAGCCTTCCTTACAGAGGAGGCAGCAGATACACTGAGGAACCATTGTTTGGTTTTCTGTAAAGCTCTTGAACTATGGAATCATGCAATATCCTTTTTCACATTTCTACTTCACAGCTCTCACTGCAGATAACGTTTGGCAAATACAGTGAAAACTAACATAGAGCCAATGCACTGCACATAATAAACAAGTTAAAATCCATGCAATGCTTAGAAATCATCAGAAACATAGGTTGATTTATCATGCAGCAAATATTCTACAATAATGATAACATTTGGTAGAAAAGTAACAGTAAATAAGAATCGTCCAGAGCTGGAAAGGTGAAATGCACTGCCCTACATCAGCAAGGTTATTCATGTGATGATCCCCTGAGTACCTTTGTGCATCCGAGTATGCAATGTATTATCCACTAGGGGGCAGGTTAGAGCTTAAGCATTTTTTATATTTTTTTTACCTGGCAGGTTTCCCTGTTGATCTGATTATTTCAGGCCAACTATTCTGGGATACATATTTGTCATTGTGGGACAACCAGCTTTCTGCTATTTCCACTGTTTTAATAAGCTGCGTTACAAATTGAATACCAAGATATTCAGTACGTTATGAGAAACACATTTAGTTTGTTCAATTGATTTATATTTGGCATGTAGAGTTTGTTTTTAGGTACATGTATGCACAACCAAAATGCCTAAAACCAGTGAATATGTAGAACAATGCTGGCTGAAAATGGGCTGGTAAAATTCTGTGAGAACAGATGGCACAGGGGGGTGTTTCTGACCTGGTAGTTTTTCATTGAGCACAGTGAGGAGGGCAGTGTTTTTGTAGAGGAGCTCAGGAGCTGCAGAACCTCCTCACATGTGCTTCGAGGGAGGATCAGAGGGTGAACACTGATGTCCTTCTCCCATGCATCAACAGCTCTAGAGAGACAGATATAGAGTGAGAGAGAGAGAGAGAGAGAGACAAAAAGTGTGCAAGCAACTGAGACATAAAATTACATTAATCAGACGGTTTGAAATATGACAATTTTAATTATGTCACGGCAATCTGTCAGGAAGGGAGCGCTGAACAGTGAATGAGAATGTGGCGGAGGGAGAGCGTAGCAGAGAAACTGATGTCCTGTCACATTATGGCAATGATCTATCCAGGACATTTCAGTGACATTTAGCCATCTGTGCTGCTGTTCTGCAGGAAACCCGAAACTGTGCTCTTAAAAGGCAAAACACGACAGTAAGGCTCACAGAAAACCACCATGCCAGCAAAAATTTCAGCAAACACTTTTGTCATCCTGACAGCAGAGACCTATACTTAAGAGTGACAACGATCAGCCTGGAAGATGAACTCTGTGGATGTCTGCTTCCCTCATCCTTTCTGTAATGACAAGTGCTTCAAACTGACAACAGTTCACACCCATGCATGTTTAAGCTTCATCAAAAATCACTCACATTGGCATGAATGACAGAACATTGTTTTACAGTGAGACATGGAATAACACTGTGCAATGCACATCCTGGGAGGTTTTAACTTATACTGCTAGTTTTAATAGTGCAACCATAAAATCCTGAATCCAGGTCCATGTACTGTATACAGTAAAGGATAAAATGTGTTCTATTAATTCAGCTCAGGGTTTAGAGGAGGTGGTAAGTGGGGATGGATAATGAGGGGCAAGAAATTGTGCAGGGTCATTAAAAACATCTTAAAGAGGAAAAAAAAAAACATCCAAGTATTCATTTATTCGCTCAGGTGTCAGAAACGATAATCAAGG
>JAOVVB010000046.1:15523340-15535686 GCA_028570985.1 Heterobranchus longifilis
AATCAAGGAGCTGAGCGAGAAGAGCGCAAGATGTGAATTTATGACTTACTCATCCTGTTGACCATGAGTGCAGGGGAGGTAAAGGACTTTGATTGCCCCAACTGCCTGGCATGACTGATGCTTATTGGGATGACGGTCACTGGCGGAGATGAGGATGTCACTGCTGATGGCTTTCTCGGGGAATGAAGCGATCAGTGTGTCCATGTTCAAGAGCCATAGCTGGTGATATTAAAATAGCAACATTAACCACGACATTCAGCTGCGGGAATATTCTAAAGGATATTTGTCATGGGATGTAATTGTACTTGAGGATTTCAGTGTAAGATAAAACACAGAGAGAGAGAGAGAGAAAATAAGAACTTTTACTGTTAAGAAAGGCATGAGATTTAGACTAGTTTTACCATGATCACAGCTCTACCATCTGGTGTCTGGATGGAAAAGCGAAATATGCTTTGAGCAGATGACAGCTCAACAAGTCTGGAAACAAGGGCTCTTTCTAGGAACTGCTGTCTGGATAAGGAAATGTAAAAACAATTAACCAAATCTACAGTCCTGAAGGAATCTGATACCCACACAGGGTAGTATTTCTCTGCATTTAACAAACCCACCAAGCCTGAGAAGTAACTAGTGATTTTAATCAGGGTAGTCTGAAACTGTCCAGGTATAAAATTAGGTATGTTGTACAAAAATAACTGGTAGTACTTGCCTATTTTGTGGCATGGTGTCCTCTCCATCGTCACTTTGCTTCACAATGACTTCAGTTATATAGAATTTTAAAACCTCTGCAACGCAAGGGTATTTATTTTGTAAAAAGAAAAATATGATAGACACAGACTTTAACGTAACTCAATTCAAAGCTGATACTCAATTCAATGATTAGCATTGTTGTATGAAAGAAAAAAAAAGTAGTAAGAACAATACATTGTGTTATGAGGAGCAAAGCTTTCCTCCAACCGTGGTGTAAAGGGAAAATATAGAACAGAACATTTTTGGCTCCAAATCTTTTTTTTTTTTTCCTGCTTCACTTCTCAACACCTACTACTGTGAAGTAACACATTTTCAGAATACTTAACTTGACGAATTCTGCTTCTTTAGTGTACATTCCCTGAAAACGGTTTAGCCATCATTTTTTCCCTGTATGTTTAATGGTGTTTTATTAGATTTTATCATACAATAAGCAAACACATAAATATGGCAGCTACAAAGAGGTTAAAAATTTAAGGAACACTATGACGTCCAGACCAGCGGTCAAAATGTCCCCAATTCTAATGAATATTAACTAAAGCTTTTGGCCTGTATCTGCATAATTTAATGCACTGAGCTACTCCCGAATGATTGAACATTTGCATGAATGTATAGGTGTTTCTGTTTATATTTCATGTAAACTAAAAAAAAAAAATTAATAGTACTTCTAAAAGTCCTATACGCACACAGAAAAAAGCCATTTTTCAGCTTTATTTAGGTAAAACGATGTAATGAGACATACAGAAATGCGCTCACACACAGCAGCCTTATTATGCTGGTCGCTGTGCGTTTTATGAATCCTACCTGTCGTGACTGCCTCTCCCAGCACTGCGCAGCAATTCTTACAGAAAACCACATTCCTGTGGCCAAGTGCCTGCTGTGAGACATGGACACAAACCAAAATAGACAGATGATCTGAAAGTACAACCAGGTTTAAGCCACACAGAACAGAAATCAATAAGCAGAGAGGAACCATTTACGGAAGTGAAAGATGAATCAGGCATTTGAACAGCAAAGGGCTACAGACACAGAGTTACGGCAACCCACAGAATGGTTAAAGAAAAGAGAAAAAGAAAAAACAAGGAAAGAAAAAATCAATAGCCTCGAAGAAGATGTTAAGACTTCTCTGGTTGGTGGACACTCTATAAAAAAAGGAATGTCAAGCCACTTCCTTGAGAACCCTTCATAAAGAAGAAAGAACATCTTTCTTCACACCGTGTCAGCCCAGAGGCAGTGTAGATGGAGCAGACTTAATTTAAACATGAATGAGGACTTCTTACACCTATCCATCCCTCCCCGACCCACACACACACACACACACACACACATAAAGGGCTTACATACTATCTATGAAGCAGTAAGTGTGGAAGAACAGTTAGATTTGTACTTCTTACATGGTTTGATTTTCATCGTGACGCACCTTTCTGGAATGCACATTAGAGCCGGCGTTTACATCGGACGCCTCCACTCCATACGTAAGCCTTTCCTCACTGCTGCTGTCCTGGGTCAAGAGGAAGTACGTGTCACCGAGTAAACAGTCCTCTTGTTTGGGGTGAAGCTTTTTGTTGGCAAAAGGATCAGGATGGCAACACCAGTCATCTATCAGCGTATTCCAGTTCCCATTGGGTAAGGGGAGCACTCGCCTGAAAACCCTAAAGCAGCAAATACTTTTATATTTACATATTTATATTCACAGCATTACTGACATTCATAACATTTTCCCATTGAACGATGCTATAAAGCTTGGCCTCTGACAATGTTAACACACTTTCTTGCCATTTCCACCATGTACAAGTACTCTTAATGAATTCAATTATATTTCTACATGATGCAAGCTGAGCCAGGTAAAAGGGTAAAGCTGAAAATAGTCCAGACCACTGACCAATCTAATCCAAACATCAAATAATTTTCTTAATTAATGTAATCTCTTTCCTAATCAACTAATTTACTAGAATAGTGGTTCTTTCTTTTTAAATGTCCATTATCTGCCAGATTTAACTGCTAACTTCACAGGTTTATCATTCCCAGTGGTGATTCAAAATTAATTTGACTACTTATGAAGTTTTTGCCAGTAAATATACTGTAACCTAATGTAAGCTATGTTTTTATTAAAGATTAACAAATAGGGAATGCACGGTGCCATGAAAATACTCACTCAGTCACATGCTCTGAGTGACAGTTCATTTTATTTTTAAATGAGCGATTCATGCACTGTCCTGTGCGAAGGGAAACACAGCATTACTTTCTCCCTTGTCGAACAGCGCATGTTAGTTTGGTAGCATTATGTGCTAGGGATAAAGGCCTGGGGTAAACTGTTTTTCTTGGTCGGTCTATCGGTCAATCCATCAGTCTGTCTTCTTCTGCACACAAGCTCACCAACACCCACAATTGACAGGAGAGAGAGTGTCACGGCATCATCAGGCTAGAGCATCATCAGGAATTGAAGCATGTTTCTCAGTGTATCTCTTGCGTGACGCTTAAATATCAGATTTAATATTCAGTGAAGTTCAACACAAATAATATGAACAGGATGATATGCTTTTAACATACTTGTACCATGTCCTCCCTTGACTCCTGGCTTGTAAGAGACATCATCAGAATTTAACCTTGCAATAAGGTGAATGATTTTCTGTTGCATCATTGTTTAATCAGAGCAAAACTGAACTGCTGTTCTTCCCAGGTGATTCATCCCCCTGTCAGGATCCTGTGATCTCCCTGGACAACACTATGATCTCACCTCCACACAACCTTGTGGTAACCATGGACAATCACGTGTCCCTTTCTTCACTCACTGCTAATCTGACACACTCACGTTGATTTCTCCTTTACAACATCAAAAGGATTCGTCCATTTCAATCCACACAAGGGCACTCAAGTGCTTGTTCGGTCCCTTGTCATTTTAAGACTCGCTCTTATCAGGTCTGCCTCTACAACCGCGACTGATTCAGAATGAAGCTACAAAACTTGTTTTCAACCTTCCTAAATTCTCATATCCCACCTCATTACTTCGCTCCCTCCACTGGCTGTACCTGCCTGCATCAGATTTAAAACCCTGATATTTATCTACCAAGCCAAGAAACGACCAGCACCCACCTACATCAAAGCACTTATCACACCCTGCACTGCAGCACAATCTCTCCGACTTTCTAGCACTACTCGACTGCTCCCACCATCTCTCAGGGTACTAGGAAGACATGCGTCAGGACTCTTTTCTATTCTTGCACCTAGGTGGTGGGATGAACTTCCTCTAGATGAGCCTAATAGCCGAGTCACTTGCAGTCTTCAGACGATGTCAAAAAAGCTACCTCTTTCTGCATTACTTAAATTAACAAAAAACAAAAAACAAAAAAAAAACTCTCTCCAACACAATTTTTTTGGCCTAAGGTTAGTCACCAATCTGTATTTTGACAGATTATAAACACTGTGGGATGTGAAGAGAGTCACAGACGCAGATTTGCACAGGGTGATGGAAAAGACCACTTACTATCATGTGAGATGGATAAACGGGTCTTGCTGCATAAATCTCCCTCTTTTTTTAACCAAATGTGCTCACATCGATCTGCTGCTTAAACTAGTGTTAAATAACTTTTGGATCTTTTCCTCACCTGTCTTTAAGCAGCATGTCTCCACAGGACTGACACAAGATACAATAGCTCCTCTGTGCCCTCAGATGCTGAATTGCACTGCCCGGAGCCTCTGGCAAAAACAAACACAAAACAGTCAGCAAGATATTTCACCAGCAACTGGACAGCTTTTCAGTAGACTTTATCTGAAACAGTCAGATAAATCCCAGCAAAATGACCAGAAGCTCGTGTGTACATCTACACACATAGGCATTATGGATTTAGGATAAATAACACAATACAAAAGCCAGCAACAAAAAGTTTGAAGGATGACACCATATCTGTTTGGAGACTTATATGATGTCAGGTCAGGTGGACATCCAGAGTACTGAAACAAGCACTTCAGTGGCTCAAAGCCAAAGGTCATGAAATCTTCATTCATCATTAATCTCAGTTAATCTGTGGAGTAAGATGATGTGTGGAGCCTAAGGGTGGGCCAGGACTCATTATTCAAGTTCCTCAAATGAGGTTACACAGCCCTTGAACAAGTCCGTGCTTAATGACCTACCAACTTTTGCACATGTGGGCCTTTGTGATCCTTATGATGTACGCATTTCTCTGATAAAAGTTAAGTGAATATAATTACTTGATACCCACGATGAACTTGGCACGTACCTGAACATTGGCCAAGCCTCAAACGCACTCTAATATGCAGCCCATCCGCGCTCAGCTCCGGACTCTTCTGACATGAACCCTCCACTAGTCTGACCTCTGGGGGGAGCTTCACGTCAAACATCCCATCAGGTATGTGGATTTGTATAGCGGAATCTCCACTAGACACATTTACCAGAGATGCGTCTTTAGCAACGTCAGTCCTAAAAAAAAAGAAAAAGAAAAACACAGAGTAAGAGTTAGTGAAGGACAATTGCTTCCAAAACACAATCTGTGCTGTTTAGTACAACCAGAAATGCACAATCTGCTAGAGAGGAAATGTCAGGCACATACTGCACCCACCACATACATACATTATTAGGATGGATTCATCCCGAAGCAAAAAAGTAGAGAGGATTCATCAAAAATGCCCACTTTTGGCAGACTGTCTGCTGCTCACATGGTAGATTTAATGAGCAGTACAGAACATTACGTAACAGGCTACATATAATATTAACTGGGCGGTCGCTGTAGAATCAGTGGTCGTTTGGACTGGAGTTACCCACATGGGTATTTTTTGCATTTATTAAAAATGCAATGTCAGCAGCCATCTGCCCATCCTCACAAAGATCTATTGAGCTAAGCAATATTTTCTGATATTAAAAACACACACGCGCGCGCGCACACACACGCGCACGCGCACACGCACACGCACACACTATTAATGAGACAGTAAATTAGATTGAATAACATTCTCAAAGGCACAGGACAACCAGTATGCTTTCTATAAACACACCATCATGTTGTACAGGAATGGCATAAAGTAAATTACAAGGCAAACAAGCATCGCCATCTGGTGGTAAAAAGCAGCAGTAACAAAAACAAAAGGTTGGCAAAGAAGTTTATAAAATGCTGTTGGCAGTTACAATTAAAAATGGTTCGTAGTCTTTCAGCAGCTCCCGTTGAGGGGTAGTCTTGCCACAGCTGATTACACAACTTGGCACAGTAATTTTTTTTAAATGTCGGATGCTCTTCCTAATGCAACCCTCCCATTTTTATCCGGGCTTGGGACCGGCACAGCATAATTATTTAACTAGTAGTATGGTGACTTCCTCTAGGGCTGAGGTTTTGAATCTTGCCTTCTATATGGAGTCTGCATTTTCTCCCAGTGATTGGTGGATTTCATCCGGGTACTGTGGTTTTCTCCCACAGTCCAAAAACTGATTATCACTGATTGTCACTGGCATTCCCAAATTACCCGTAGTGTGTGCGTGTGCGTGGCATCCTGTCCAGGGTGTACCCTGCCTTGTGCGCATGGTACAGAAGTGATCCTGTGGTACAGAAGATGAACAAATGCAACTGAGCAGTAGAGGGTTAAGGGCATTGCTTATGGCGCAGCCTTTTGATCACTAGCCCAATCTCTCAACCATGGAGCTACCACTTCCCAGGGAATAGTCATGTTTTATAGTAAGGATATAGTAAGATGTAACAGCAAAAAGGTCTTCAAAGTTGTCCAGTTTCGATGAGTCTGTGCTCATACAAGCCTCGGGTTCCTGTTCTTAAAAGACAGGAGTGAACTTGATGTGGCTCATCCACCTCTGATGTGTTGTACATGTGGGGAGATGCTTTTCTGTTCTCTGTGGTTGTAAAGAGTGGTTATTGGAGCTATTATATACTTCCTGTCAGCTCATAAGGCTGATCATTTCAAATCACGGTTCAAATCCCAGCAAAACGGTTTCCTTTTGGTCTGATGTTTGATGTGAACACTAACTGGAGCTCTTGACCTGTACCTGTATGAGATTATGTATTGGGCTGCTGTCACGTGATTTTTTAATTCGATAAAGCCTGGACGGTGAATCTACTCTAGACGGCCATAAGTATACGGACAGCTGACCATCACAGCCATGTGCTTTTAGAATCTCCCATTTTAAAATACAAACATGGGCATTAGTATGCAGTTATTACTGGACATCAGTTAATTTCATTCACCATTACACCATGTCTGTAACTCTCTGAAGAGATTATATAAAACCGTGCACTTAATACAATCAATCAGTGGCTTGTTGTTCTTACCTAAGAAGGTGTAACTTACCTTCATATATGTGATCTAAATCCATTTAAAACTGCTTAGCCAAGCAAAATCCAGTGAAACACAACAACACACCCATTACATATAAACTCCTCGAGACTCCAGCAGCGTGCAGTCCCACGGCGTTAGCCGTTAGCACTGGCTAACTGTCAGCCGGCAAACTAGTACAAGTATTAAAAATGCAAATAAAAAAACACCGTAAACTTACCGTATAATGATCAAGCCGCTCTGTAACCGCTCTCTCAGCTCAATAAACACAACGTCCTGTTTATTCGATGCCTCCATTTATTCAAAACTGTTAATTACTACAGTTCTGTGTGAAAGTACTAGTTTTTCTATAGTTGTTGTTCATTTATCAGCTAATGGGTTTACTGCCATCTACCGGTAGCGGCGTGTAACTACATTCAGACTTATGGACCGAATTCAATCCATCCATCAAAGAATCTCTGTGGACGTTAGTGATGACCAGAGTATTTATTCCCATTTTATGCCTCTGGTCAACATTCACAATTTGGAAACACCAGTTAGCCAATCTGCATGTGCTTACCACTAAACCACTGTCCCACCATGTTTTGCATGTACATTATATCTAAAAAATACCAAACACCTGTTCAGTTTATATATAAGCTGTATCTTACCTTATTACTGGGGTGGTACTTGGACCTAATGGACCACTGATGTAGCTTTAAAGCTTTGAAATTTCCATGTAAAGACATAACCAGTTCTGGGCATTTATTTCTCTCTGTACGCTTTCATTACCCACGCACTCACTCACCGTCTATTCTGCTTTATCCTGTGTATAGGGTCACCGGGGGCCTGGGGCCTATCTACTTGAAAATGCCAATTCATTGCAAGGCACACACATTCACACATTACAGACAATTTGGGAACGCCAGTTACAGTTGGCAGGAATCAAACCCGGATCCTGGAGGTGCAAGGCAACAGTGCTAAACATTAAGCCACCGTGCCGCTGGTATGATTTCATGTTACAAATAAATGTTATATTTACTACCATAAATATAGTATATATTATGCATATGGATCATTGGTTAAGATAATTGCATGTAAAAGTATTTATTTCTGGTTAGGCAATCAAGACGAAAAACACAGTCAAACGGTAGCCTGTAACTGCAGGGCCTTTTTTTTTATTAAAAAATGAGCAATAAAAAATGAAACATATAAATATTTAATTTGACCAGCAATTATTTAAGATACACAACTTGAAAAAGTAGTAAACCAATTAAAATGTCATAATAATAATATTAATAATAATAATAATAATTATAATAATAAATTGAACAGTAGATTTAAATAGCATCCTGTGAAGGCACTTTTTAATAACCATTGGTTAAATTAACATTAACCAATGACAAACACAATCAGGTCTGGACAGTCATACAAGCTTTGTAATTTTGCCTTCACCACAATGGATTTGAAATGAATAAATCAAAATATGAAGTGAATCAAGACTGAAGTGTAAACTTTAAAATTAATGCCTGGGATTAAACAAAATTATTGCATTACGCATTTAGGAATTACACCCTCTATCTTGACAGGCTCAAAAGTATCAGGACAAACTAACAATTTTAAATACAAGGATGCAAATCATTAGCAGGCAATGGCTGCATGAATTAAAGAGCATTTCATTAGAATTAAAGGTAAAGCCCCGTTACATGTATGAAGGCTTCTCTTGAGTGTTAAGTTTGACAATGATACAGTACGTCTAAGGCCAGAATTTAGCAATCATACACTTTATTTTCATGGTCTTCTGGGCCTTTTTATATTGCTGAGCTCACCAGTGCATTCATTTTACTTAATCTCATAAAATAAATAAATAAATAAATAAATAAATGAATAAAAACCCTAAATGGCCATCCCAAATCACAGGCCTATTTCTCTGATAGGTCTGTTTTCTTCTTCTTTCCTCCACCTGCATCAACACCTCTTTGTACCAAATATTAAGAGTTGTCATTAACAGCTACCAAATGTAATTAACATTAGACCATGTATTTCCCTAATTAGTGATGACATACTGAGGAAACAGGCCACAAGTGACCATTAAACTGCTCATCAATCAATTATTCAATTCAACTACTTTTGAACCTGCAAAAATAGAGGGACTTCGTAAAAATGTTTGTAATTCCTAAACAGTTAGGGCAATATTTTTTTTTATTATACGCAAAAGTCTGCACTTTAATCACACATTGATTGCTTAATTTCAAATCCGTTGTGGTACTGTACAATGTTATTGTCCAAATACTTATGGCCCCAACTGTATATCATTTTATAGGTCTGCAACATTAGAGCTCTGTCTAATGTAACTAATCTAGTGCACTTAAACACTTCCTAACACAGTACAGTACAAGTATTTGAAAAAGCTATCTATTTCTTATGTAATGTTTCAGTCGAGTTTTTGAACCAGTATATTCAATGTATTTTTGAAATTTATTTTATAGAAAGAAAATAAATGTAACACAGTTATGCAAAGCTTTTCCCTTATTTAACTCAGACTGTTTTATTTAGGGCACTTAGTGTTACAGGGATCACCTGATTTGAAGAGTCCATAAACACTGACCAAAGGAAACATTGACATTGCCCCTAACATGGACCCAAGTTGTACTACAGCACCACACCACACGAGGGCGCTGTGTCCTTCATCTCGCAGGATCACCCCAATTATCACCTTCACGTAGGACAGAGTGAGGACAAATATCACCCAAGTTATCACCTGTATCATAAAAAAAAGAGAAGAATGTGTACATAAACACATTGTCCAGAAAGAAAACCCATACATGTTCAAAAGTATGTGAACACCTGATCACCACACCCATACATCCTATTCCACATTTAATCACCCATTAACTGTTAGAGAACAAACTCAGTTCAATGGGGTTGAGGTCAGAGCTCTTTGCAAGTCTCTCAGGTTCTTCCACATCAGCTTTAGAAATACATGACTTCATGGAGATTGTTGTGTCATACTGGAAGAGGTTTGGGTTTCTTGGTTCCAGTGAATTGAAGTCATAATACTATGAAGACAATCTGGACTATTATGTTCTTCAAACTTTGTGGCAACAGTTAAGGGAAAGCCCACATGTGATGACCAGGTGTTCACATAATTTTAACGATATGGTATACATGAACCATTAACTTTATAATCTACATAGAAATTATGTAGAAACGTTTATATTAACGCTTATAAAATTATTATTATTTTTTTTTATTTTATAAGCATTAATATAAACTGTTGGGGTTTATAAGTAAAATCAAAGGAATCAAACCAAAGTAGAATCCTCACCATGAGTGCAGCTCCTAATTCATGATAAACCAATAGAGGACAGGGACTCATTGCTGCCATGCTCATGATGTAAGCTCCAAATCCTGTACCAGTGACTGTAAGAACCCCCATCAGCATCAGAGACCTGAAGTTGGGGAAGAGCTACAGTAGGTCAGGGTATAAATTAAAGACTTGTATCTGTTTATTTAAAATTTTAAGGTCTCACCTGATAGGGAAGAACATGGCGATAAAGCAGGACACGGGGTTAGCCACCGCAGCCATAGTGGTTGCCAAGTGATAGGCCTGATTACCATATGGTAGGCAGGAATAGGACTGTACTGAAGGAAGAACTGCATTGGTTAATGCATTAACCCAAGCCAGAACAACAAAAATGAAAACCACCTCTGCTCTGCTGTAAGTGCCTTTCCCAAAGGTGCTGTGAGGTTTATTTGCTTGATCTTCTGGATGTTCCAGCATGGGTGTTTGTTCTGCAGGACGGTCCTGCAGGGAGAGGCTAACGTCAGCCGTCTCTTCATGCTTTGTGTTATCAAGATACTTTTCACATTTATGTTCTTGTGCTACAGCAGGATGGTAGTTAAGCATCACAAAAGCACCCAGGCAGACCGCCATCATGGAGCTTAGGAACAGAAAAAAGACCTGGACAGAGAAGTTAGCTGGCTGGTAATGTGCCTGCAATTCATTACTGGTCGCCCCGGTGTAGTTGGCCATGCTTAAATTTGTAGTAGCTGTGGCATTTTTGCACTGCACCACCCCAACACCCTGAATCAGAGCCACAAGAGCTGGAATCAGGCCACTCAGACCCTCTCCGACAAAGTAGGTGGTGAGGTACTGAGGCTGGAGCCTCATCATAAAAGGCAGGAAGGTGACAGAGGAGGTGCAGTCCACCACTGACAGGAGGAAACTGAGAGACAGCAGAGCTACACTATGTTCAGCAGTTCCCACAAATAGTGTGTGCTTCCAGAGGAAGGCCAATAGGAAGGTGGCCAGGATACCCAACACAACAATGGTGTAGATGACTGGCCGCTCATCCAGTACTCCCGGCCTGAAGCGGTGCATAAGTGTGATAAACAGTGGTCCGATGTTTGCTAACTGGATGATAACGGTGAGGTAGGAGGGAAGGTACCAATATTCAGGGATCTCTGGTACAATCAGTGGGAGCTCAACCCACATCCCATTGATGGCGACCCATGAGCCAATGCCAAAGAGGCAAGCCAACATGTGTGTCAACAGTGACATGATGAAGAGAATGATTCCAGTTTTAGATTAGGCAAAAGGTAGTGATGAAGGTCATCTGAAAAACAAACATAATGTAGGCTCACCTAAGATCCTCATGCAGTTATTATAATCAAAATTACAGGATTCAAATGTCAGGGGGTCTCCAATTACAGAAAAAACTTTTTCATTCATCTTTTATTCACTTATCGTACAGGGTCACTGGAGGTCTGGAGCCTATCCTAGGAGACTTTGGCACAAGGTGGCCAATCTATCACTGGGCACACACACACACACACACACACACACACACACACACACACACACACACACACACACTATTTGGGAATGCCAGTTAACCTAGTCTGCATGTGTTTGAACTCTAGGAGGAAACCAGAGTACCCAGAGGAAACCCACCAAGCACGGGGAGAACATGAAAACTTTATGCACACAGAGACGGGAATTGAACCCTCGTCCATGTAGGTGCAAAGCCACATGTACACACAAGCACAGAAACACACAAGGAGTTGGATTAGTTAAATGTTTATATAGCCCTTTCAGCAGAGTGCTTCTGATATAATACTGTTATAATACAGTTATTATAATATCTCACTGCTTAGCATGCTGTTTAAACATGTTATAAGGGTAGGTCAGACAGAGGTCACATGACCTTTCCCCTACATTCCCCCTGACCTACAGCTGATCATCAACACATAGTAACTACCATATTATTGATAGTTCACGTTAAGAAATCCCATCATCACACACACACACCCAGACTCATAACCTACC
>JAOVVB010000046.1:15537118-15562251 GCA_028570985.1 Heterobranchus longifilis
GGTTTTCGGATATGTCAGGTAGAACCAAAGTTATCATTAGTTTCAAAATGCAAAGTTATCATTAGTTTCAAAATGCAGAAAACTCTACTGCTACCAGAATGTGAAAATGACATCGCAAAAATGAAGACATCACAAATGGCTCATATTTTCATTTGGTCACAGAAACACATGACCACATGATAGTATTGCAAAAAATGGCTAAAAATGTTTAAAGACAGTCAAACCCTCTTTTGGGCTGTTAGTACAGTAAAGAAAACACAAGACAAAAGATAGTTTTTTTCTATTATGTACTTTGGAATGTTTAATTACACACATTTTTTCCCTTATGTAATTAGATGCCATGCAATGAGAGAACATAGTGTGTAGTGTGGCCCTAAAAAAGATTCAGATTTAAAAAAATAAATAAAACCCTCGCAGCCTTCTATAGTAAAGAGTCTGGATCATCTGTCAGTACTGAAACTACTTAACTACTGCTTAAGGTGAAGAAATAAGCAATAAGCTGTGAAATATATAGAATGTTAGCATGCAGAACAGAAAGATTTCTACCTGCGTCTTTTGCTTCTCTGCTTCACGTGCTCCACAGCAGCAAGCCCTAATGTTCAGTATCAGACTGACCTCGCTCGGGGCACATAAACAATAGAGAAGGCTGCTCCCATAATGCAGTGAGGTAGGCAGATCACACAGCAGGGCCTTGTAGGCAGGTGGGTATTAGCTAAATCAACAATCAGACAGCATTTCTTTGAGGCAACTTAGAGACCTTCTTTGTTTTCTCCCATACTAACACTGTACTTATAGTGTATTTAGCAAATCCTTTCAATGGCATAGCAAATAGAGTAGCCTTTCGTGAAAACAAAGTGTTTTAGGATTAATTCCTGAATACCTTCCAGTGATGTTTTGGTTGGGAATGACTATTTATACCATGCACAAAATGTACAGTACAACTTCATGGACATTCATTATGTTTGTCTTTCATGCTTTAGGGTTTCACAAGAAAAAGACGAATGAGTGTTTTAACACAATTACTTTAGAGACAAGTTGTGGCAGAAGTTATCCAGAAACCCAAGGTCAAATAGGTCAAATAAGATCAAATTAAATCAGTTGTTCCGCACCCTGCTCCTTAAGGGCACCGCGTCAAGCACATTTTAATGTTTTCCCTGCTATGTCACACCCATGTCAATTCAGAAAAGCTTGTTTATAAGCTGATTAGTTAAATCAGGTGTGCTGGGAGCTGAGAAAACACTAAAATGTGCATGGCACTGGGCCCTCTAGGACCAGGGTTGAGAACCACTGAACTAAATCAACCCTAATTTTGTATGACAATGTGTCAACACCAATTGGTTAAATATATACTTTTATTTATTGTTTAAATACATTAGATTTTCAGCTTTGTATGCATTTAAATCAATAAGAATTATTTAAACATCTATACAAATATCACACCAAAATGAGTTTCCTATAAATGTCAGACTGCTTGCTCCTTGGTGGCTTCGGCACCTGGTTTGAGGAGTTAATGGGGTTTTTTTCATCAAATTTGTTCACATCTCATGAACTTTGTTAAAATTAGTATGCGATGGAAACAAAGGAGGGTGACAGCCCAACATACATGTACAATGAAATAGGGGTAGGTAAGTTGCTGAACAGGGTAGAACATTTTTGTGCATATTTAGCCCATTGGATAAACTTGGCTGAATCTTCCTGGGTGAAACTGCAGAATGTCAGTAACGCGAGTAACGCGGTTTGCGAGTGTTCCGCAAGACAAACAAAGATTTTTGATTAATTTTGACTTCATGAAGATCTTGGCTGTTTGGAGCTGATCCATTGGCCATGGGGCATTAGTGATGGTGGACATCTGTACTCATCTGTGATTTTATTAAGTTTGTTATAATCAATACAGGGCCTGGAGCATCCTCTATTTTTCTCCACTAAGAAAAGGCTTGCCAACATGGGTGAAGTGGAAGAATGGATATACTGCTGGGGTGTTTCCACAATGTAGTCCATGGCTCATTGTTGTAGAAGGGAAAGGAGTAAATGTGATCACATGCATGAATTCTATGGCAGTTATGACTTTGGTCGTGGCATTTCAACTGCACAGGTATTTCAATTTGTTTGGCATCCTCCATGCTCTCAGTGGCAGATGAAATGGTTGAAATGAAAATTCAAGTAGATGCAAATGTAGCTTAGCATTTTAATACAGAAAGCTGACAAACAAATCCAAATGTACAACGCTTGCAGTAAAAAAAAAAAAAAAACAGGCAAAGGATTCAGTGGTCAGCAAACCTCAACAATGTGACAAGGCAATAACCTTAAAAACAGGTAGTCAATATATAAACAAAAGGTTTGATAAAGTCAGGTAAAGGCACACTGAGCATTTACTTCATGAAGTGGATGGGTGACTAAAGTACTCATTTATAGTGTCTATTGTTTGCTGGTGATGGTGTGCATGAGCAGAAATCAGGTGTCTGTGAATGTGACAAGGTGCGTGTGTGCTGGGAAGTGTAGTTGCCAGTGGCTATGTTTGTAGACTATGGCATTTATTGAGAGTTGGAGCCTCTTGCTGACTTCAGCGATTCTCTGAATGTCATAAAACTAGAGACAAAAAAAACCTATATTTATACTATGCCAAAGCAGGTTATTGACATTTTAATTTATGCTAAAGTTAATTTTTATGCGGTTATTCATACACTGACACTAAATACACACAATAGGATGACTAATCATTATATTATAGCAGAGAAAAAAAAGAAAGACTTAAAATGAAAAACATATTAAAAACAGCATTCTACAAAGTAGTTTATTTTACAAGTAATATCTTATTAGTTACATTTATCTACAATGAGATACAAATATTCAAGCGTAAGTTCATGCAGTGATTTGTTGGATGTCACCGGAAAGGTGCATATCCGGGCAAAAGCTTTTTCCAATGTTCAGCAGTTGTACATATAATAATAAAGATACAGTGGCAGATTTTTTTAAAATCCAGAAAACATCTGTAAACGAATTATGTACTTATAGTCATTCTTGCACCATTGGTCCTGCAGTCAATAGACAACTGACAAAGAGTGTTCACAGACTTCAGAAGTATTCACATTGTATATGTAATATCAACAAAAAAAGGCACATGCATGTAATGTGATATGAACCAAAGGCCACAACCAAGACATTCTTTAAGGTATAAAATGAACATACAGGACATGTAGCCCTGTAGTCATAATACAAAAACAGATCATACTGTATACACGTGGCTTTTGGTTTAAATAAAATACAGTTCAAGACTGGCAGGGAATGTTGGACAATTCGTATTTTTGCTAATCTCATGGAGACCTACACTTTCATGTCCTCTTAGGGAAACTCTTAAAGTTGATTGTTCATAATTATTTATTTAGAATTCTAAGCATGGATACAAGTTGAAATATATTTACTCTACAAAGACATTAACATGAGCCACAAAGAAGAAAAAAACAAGTCTATTATATATTTGATTGCAGTGAAAAACATTTCTTTTTGGATGCTCAGTTTGTCAAGTCTTCTAACAGTGTACCTTTGTACAAGGGGAAAATTGCTGCTAAACATTTAAATAGTTCAACTCATCAAACCTGAGGAAACTCTACAGCCACACTTACAAAGTTCAATACAAATGTGTCTTACAATCTGTTTTTTTTTCCAGACTATACCATACATATTAATACAGAGTACATTCATTCAAGCTTTAAGGCAGTTGAATGAGGTCTGTCCGTTTTGGTTTGCATCAGTATCTGCAGTTTTTCTTGTACACTGATGTTTGTGAACATGTGCATATGCATGTTAAAAAAAAGAGACAATTGCATTTTTGTTGTTCACAAAGGCCCTCAGTAGGCGCATTACTGTATTAAGTATACGTAAAGCCAATATATACGGGATTTGGGAGAGCAGAAGCATCATGCAGCTAATACCCATGCAGAACATTCCACTACTTCAAGCCTCTCAGAACAGAGAGTAGGATATACTGTGTTTGCTTTGGAAAAAAAGCACAAGAAAAATATATAAATACAAATTTGAGTAGCTGGCAGAACGTAATGTTGTGAGAAGGAATAAGGTTGCATAATCCTTGACTGTGGATAGAATTCTCACCACGCCTTTGTACTTTGGAAAGATGATCTACCAACTCTTAAACAAACAAACAAAAAAACCATCAATCAGCCAGGGTGAGTATGTGAAGGTTTATGTGGAAAACTTCAATGTATGTTGTAGGAACAGTTGAACTAAGTTCTTCCATTTTGGTCTGTACCACTTTCTGGGCCTCTGATCATAGGATCCTGAGTCCTGTTGCTTTTACATGCTGGGAGCTAAGGGTAGAATCATGTGGGTGCTCTTTCAGCTTCTTCTAAAGTGCAAAAAGGGGGAAAAACAATATTATGACCACTGCATAAAACAGACCTGTTGGTTCATAAAGACTGTTTGGATCATAAAGTATCTTATTAAAAAGTTAAGAAATAAAACACACACAGATGTATAGTTATAGAAAAATAATACCATCCTGACATAGATTATTTTCTTAAAACAGCATGTCCTACTGTCATACATGTTAAATAATGGTCTCCTTACAGATAGGTTTACCACAAATTGTCAATAATTATAGATTTGAGTTAACTAACCCTTTAGATGAATATATGTAGTAATATATTTAGATTCCAAGAATTTAAATGCATTTTGTTCAATCTGAAAATTCAATTATGTTCAATCTGATCAGATGTCAATCTAGCAGATAGCCTTCATGAGACCAAACATAACTGATTTTTAATGCATTATGGATTATGTTTAAGAGAAGATAAGATAGGTCTTTATTAAATTGTTTCTCCAGTGGCTGCATATTTAAAAGATACAAAATATATTAATATTTTACATAGTATCTGAGCTGACAAACCTGAAGGAGAGGGAGAATCATCATCTCCTGCTGGAGAGAACTGATCCGTTCCTAATGCTGCTATAGAGCTCCTTGGCCGAATGCACCGCTCCCCAGAGAAACTTCTGCGTAACAGTGCCTACATCAGACAAAGCATAAAACTATTAATGACTGAAGGTTGGATTGCAAACACAGGCTACAAAGAACAGTTGCTGGAATAGTACAGATTTATTTTAATGCCTCCCACAAAATTTCACACCATTTAACCGAACATTTTGACTAAAATGAGAATGAACCTGACCTTTCGAGATAAAGGACTACTAGGAGCTGATGCGCTGCTGTATAAACTCAGGCTGGAGTTTGACCTGCTCACTGTCATTCCCTTGGCTCCTCTGCAACCAGATGCCTCAAAAGAATGAGGGGACAGGTACTTTTCCTTTATCTTTAGGTTTGTCCGACCTTTCACTGTTTTAGAAATAGTAGAAATTGTAGTAATTGCATTTGGAAATGTATGAGATTATTATTTAACCATTTTTAGAAGAGTATTAAAATTTCTTCACCTCTGCAAGGGTCATTCTTAACAAGAAATTCATCCAGGGCTGTCCATCCTCCACCAACACGTACCATGAGTGTGCTGCGTAAAATACGTACCATTCTTAACTGCTGAGAGTCTCCAAACTGTAGATAATAAATCATGTCACTTAAGAAATTTTCTAAATATGTCATATATTGTGATGAGAGAAATACGATTTTATTCTTACCCTGTAACGGTTAGTGCTAACCTGCTCCACCTGAAACCTCTTTGGACAGCTGCACTGGGAAACCTGTCTGCTCACCTTGGAAATTGTGAAGGTTTTGTTAAAATTTATATGAAATACATTGCAAGAAAGTTACATAAATGTTAGATGAGGTCAAACTTTTCAAGATGCATGATTTTCATGAAAGGAATAATATATCCAAATTATTTAATGGCATAAATGAACATGACTGTAACGAGTACCTCTTCGTTAATTTGGTCTACATCTATTGTTCTTCGGTAGGGATCTCGGCTTGGGTGGAGTGCACTCACAAACTCATAGTAGTCAATGAAGCCATCGCCATTCACATCAAAAATATTTGCAACAGCTCTCATTTCCAAGGAATTTGTTGGGAATTCTATCCATAAAAAAGGCAAGTGCAAGACATACTGTATCAAGAGAAAGGTTCGTTCAGATACTATACAATTATATGAAAGCCTTATTTTCTCTTTAAATTCCCAGCTTAGCATTTAGCAACTCATGTGAAAAACTATTATCCTATAAGTACTATGAATAATTCAGTATCTAAACTGATACTATCAAAGTTTAGTCCAGGATGACTCGGTGAGACACCCAGGGTGTTGTGCTATTCCACCCCCAAAAAGTCAGAACAAGCAGGTTTATGTCTGCTTTGTTTAAAGCTAAAATTGGTCAGTTATTCCCTGCTTGTTCTGGGCTACATCATTTCTAGTTTTATGTATGCCACACATTATCCTAGGAAATGCCTAAATACAGGACGAGTCTTTTCTGGCCTCTAAGTTCAAGCCTGGTTTTATTTCAAACCCTGCCTGGCATACCAGCAGCTAAATACCCAGGTTGATGGGCACTTTAATGTTCTCCATAGGATGAATCAGATGACTGACCACTTGGCTCTGGCCAAATGCAGAATAAGTATGCATCCACTGGGTGCTGAGTTTAAGAGCTTAATATTTAGACACAAGTAATCGAAGAAGGTAGGTATTGAACTGCTTACTGGAGGCTAGAACATTGTCGATGAACTCCTTTTGGGAGATTCGACCATCTTGATCTCGATCGATGCTGCGGAAAACATCTAAAATGCGAGACTTGAGGTGACTTATCCACTGCATGTACTTCTTGCGCCAGATATTGAAGTCAAAGTTTGCAAACTCCTCTAACTGTAAACAGACAGAAACAATAAAAAAAACAATAAGTAATTCACACCTTACGTCAAGACACATAAGGGACAGATACAGTGCAAAGTTTATACAGCCATTTTGGACAGTACAATTACAGGTAGTCCCCAACTTATGAACAAGTTCTGTTCCAGGAGCACATTCGTAAGTTGGATCTGTTATTAAGTCCAACAAAGTGAGTCTTATATGATTCAACATGAATATACAATGTAAAGCATACCAATCCTCTTGACTAAATCTCTCTCCCCTTTCCCACACTGCCTTCATGTGGACAAAAACCATAACCGCACCTAAGGAAATTAATCTCACACGTGAAATGTAACAATGTTGTCTTTGTGCCTTTAAATCGCGAGGGGAATCCTGGATGCCATTTTGTCTCAGAGCTGTTTTCCACAACAACTCTGAACTCTGATTTGTTGAGGATTTTTTAAAATAAGATTTATTCACCATCAGGACAGCTTTACAGGACAGCCATTTTCTATCATTATGCTACCGGACTGATTCATTGAAACCAGTGAGGCTCATTTCTCCCGCACCCCCACACGCACACACATACAATATACCGGACTTTGGACATTTTATGCATTCACTTACACACTGAAAATATTGTATATAATTTTAAAGATAAATTGGTATCTGGTGCACTGCATTGTTTATTTTTTGTACAATACACATGAGCTAGTTATGTGATTAGTTTGCATCCACAAATGTTCGTATCTGCGGAAATTCATAACTTAAATGCTCGTAAGTCGGGGACTACCTGTATAAAGTAACACATTGACAATAATGACCTCTCTAAGCCTCTGCTGGTGCTCTTCAAGTCTGGTCTGTCTGCTGTGGGCTTGCACCCACAGTTTCTGCCACTGGCTAACCAATTGACACAACTGGGGTGTGTGAGGTTCCAGTCTCTCGAGGGGCAATGAAACTGAGGTCTGGGACTTTATTGCGGCTCTCCTTTCTGCACACACAACACAGAAATCCAGTGTACAACACATGCAATTTCATTCGATTTTTAACAGTAAAACAGTATGTTGTCTGGTTAACACTTACTGCTTGGCATCTTATGGCTTGGAGACACATGCTTCTTGGGAATCAGCTTGTGTTTGCAGGATTTCGTTGCATTTTCCACTTCTATGACCTTACTCTTTAACTCATCCATAAATCCCTACAAAGAGATAGAATGAATTGCATTCACCAGCATTTAGTTATACCAACCATCTGTTTGTAGTGAAGGTGAATTAGTAAGCATTTGCACCATGTGCTGGGTAATGAGCTCTGCTGTCTGCTCTATTTCATCAGGCAAGCCTTCCTGGTCTCTGAGGTGCAGGGATTCTTCAGCAGAGGAGATCCAGTTCAGGAGACGCTGCACCTCCTTTCTTTCAGCCTCCAAAGCAGAAAGCGCAGCTTGGATTCGCTCGGCTTGCTGCTGTGCCCATGTCTGGACCTGAGTATACACATAAGATAATTGGTGTAATTAAAAATATCCTTCTAACAATCCATTTATGTAGATATTATTGTAGTCGCTCACCTCCTCGTAGCGGGTTTTGGTGACACTGATCCATGATTTGATAGTGATAACAGAATCAGGATGACAGGAGGACAAAATCTCTTCACCTAAGGTTTGTATACATTGCAGAGCCACCTGATGAGCACTTAAAGAATTCAATGACTCCTGTTCAAACAGAGCATAAAAATAATGTTTTAGCCATCATCAAATGCATTTGCATTATTTTTACTACAAAACTGCTTTATTTCAGGACCCTCATACCTTGTGTTGCGTTCGAAATATTCGGAGAGCCTCTTCTTCTTCGGGCAGTGCACCGTATTTCAAAACCCTTTCAGTGTCAGCAAGTTGATCAAGGAATGAATGAACCATTCTGTCAAACTCCTCTGCCTATAAGTGCATTATATAAACAGTTATTAGAGGTTATTAGAGAATTTTAATAGATTAAGTGCTAAACATTCAATTCAAAACAGAACGCTTAATAATGTGCTGTTAAATTATAATTTTTGAATGGGTCACAAGGTGGTGATTGATTTTTTACAATCACACAGCTCTCATAAATAGTTTCATAGATCACATATTTGTCACAGATTTATATTCTGAGCTTGATATAATATCTCTTACAGTACATTAATAAGTAAGTTTAAGGGACTTTTATGTTAGATGATCCATGCAATCTTAACCTAATAAAGTGTCACCTAATAAAATGCCAAATGCCTAAATGTAAAGTCTTTTTTATTATTATTTTAATATGTTGTTATGTTGTAAATTGTTCTGTAAGGATATGTTTATTTTACATGCATTGAAAAAGGTTTTGACACCAGAGGTAAAGCTTTCTGTCACAGGAATGTCTCATGATGGAGAACCTTGTGTAACAATTGTACAATGTTAAGATTTATGTCTTAACTTCAAAAGAAAGTGAAAGAATGATGATTTATACTATATATGTAACTGTTTTAACATAAGAGATAATAGGGGAAAAAAAACTTGTTTTGTTTTTATTAACTAACATTAATACATTTTTGTTGTTAAACTAGTGTGGAATAACAGGAATAAAACACTAAAACACGATATATGATAAAGAGAAAAGACCGTAACAGGCCTGCACTTTTGGTTGGACAAAATCACTTAGACCATGCTTTACTTTTTAGTTATATACAGTGCAAACTGGGAAGCTCTTTTTTAAATACATCAGGGAGTTTTTCCTTGCCACCGTCACCCTCGGCTTGCTCATCAGGGACTATCTGACCATTTTGATTCATAGACTTTCACATTCCATACAAACTTAAATAATTCTTTTGATTATGTAAAGCTGCTTTGCGACAATGACAATTGTTAAAAGCACTATACAAATAAAATTGAACGGAATTGAATTAAATAGGTGCCCTTTGACATATACAATAATATATAATGCTTTGACTACTTCAGATCACAGTTCCAGTCAGAGATCTGGGAGACAGTACCTGTCGTAATGCTGCCTCCAGTCTGGTTTGTCTGGACACTGAGAGTTTACATACAGCCTCCCAGCGTCCCTCCAACTCCTCCATCTGCTCCTGCAGCCAGTGGGCATCAGCAGTGCTTCCCCGAGTCAGATCTCTCACAGAACGCTTCAGGGTGCGAATACAGCCAGCACGCTTCCCCAGCTCCTTCTGAAACACCTAAGATACAGATTGTAGCTAAAATCTAAATAGGCCTAGTCATTCTTTATGGCACAGAGGTCTCTGTGTCCAAGAAAGTATTTGTTAATATCGAACAACACACATTGAGAAAGTACCTTGTGCTTGTCAATTAAATTATTAACCAAGTCTTTCTCGCCACCAACAGGCATATCTTCAGCAACTTGTGGCTCTGCCCGGTACAGCCAGTCATTTAGTGCCTGGAGCGCATCGCTGAACCTTCCAGAAAACAGCAGTGCCTCCTCCAATTTATGTTGCCTGCAGAAATTATATTCATTATTTATAACAGAATATTATAACAATGGATTGAATTATATTAAGGAAAATGACCCTGTCTGCTCCACTTGCACTATATTATGGATGTCAGACTGTCCTCAGCTGACTAACAAGCTGGGATATATGAAGAACTTGCATGAATTATATATATTCTTCTTTTTAGGATTCACCATGCATGTACAGTATAGAGCTACTTAGATTGGCAGTGAGATTTACCTCTCCATAGACTTCCCACTGATGGTATCCCATGAGTCTCTGAGCTCAGACACCATGTTCTCAAGATGTTCGGTGTCTAAAGGCTTTTGTGTCTTTTCCAGGAGGGTGCGACCACTCTTCAAGCAGGCCTCATACATTGGCCTCTTAGAGCGAAAGAGTTTATGGAATTCCTGTGAACACACATCAGATTATTTGACCTAAATAATGTCTAGCAGGTTTATTTGCACATATATACAGTATCTACATATAATGTAATTCCACATGGATTCTTTTGTATTACTCTATTTCCAGTAGTTCATAAGCACAGTTTTATTTTAATCAATGCAATATTGTTTCTTATCTATTATGTTACCTTCTGCTCATGGAGCTGCTGTTTGATCTCTTCATGTGACACAGCAATCTCCTTATGTGTGTCCAGTGTCTGTTCCACTTCATTCATCCAGTCCATCACAAGCTGCCAGGACTCATTGAACTGCATAGAGGACACAGAGAATAAATTATAAATAGAAGGTAGTAGTGCAATCATTGGAAATCATTTGCTAGATATTAATTATTTAGAACAATTTTTGAATTTGTGCCTATTGCTTTAAATGTACATAATCTAACAAATTTTGTTCAGGGACATTAAATGCTAAATAGAAAACAAAAAACGAACAAACAAACATAAATAAATTAAATTGGTGTAAAAGAATATTCAGATATAGTTCAGAAGCTCAATGGTATGAATTTATAATCACAATTAAATCATTATCAGAGGTCCTTCTTTGTTTTGCATTAATGTATGCTTCGTTTTTTTCTTCATTCTTCATTTTCTCACCTTTTTAACTTGTTTTTTAACCGCCTCCAGTGTCTTCCCTCTGTCTGTGGTGTGGTGGTGCAGCTTTCTGTAGCGGTCTTGCACAGTTATCAGTAGATTCTGTACCACATCACAGTCCTCTTTCCTGCTAAGCTCCAAAAGCTGTGAGGCTGCATTCTCCACACACGTCTTCTTCTCCCCATATGACTGGACCTCACTCACTAGCATCTGTTATGACAAAGGTATATAAAGTCTAACACAAGTGAACATATCTACAAAGATGTGAAAAACAGCATATTACAACATGAAATAAATCAACACATGCAGATATTATACAGTAACATTTGCATGGGACTACAATATAAAAACGAAACAACAATAACAGCAAACCTTGTGTTCCTGAAGCTGGGTGCTGATGGTGTTGAGGATGAAGCTGGGAGTGGACAGGGTACTAATGACCTCTTCACACTTTGACATTTTGCTCAGCAGATCTTGGACATTGCTGTTAAACTCCTTTGCTAGACCAAGTCCTTCTGTTAACTTAGCCTGGGGACAAAAAGCAAAAAAAACAAAAAGTAAAGACAAACTAATTACAGCCCCTGAAAAGTAAAAAAACAGGCCTTTTTTTACTGATCAGATAAATAATACGCTGATCAGGTCATGTTTGTTCACCTTGCGGTCTTGCATTTTTGCATAGACAGAGTTCCACTTCTGTTCCACTATGCTTAAGCTGTGCTCAGTGCTGGAGCCATGAGCCACGTTGCTGCCCTCCAACATCCTGTGGACAGCGTTACAGATATTTGTGTAGGCATGAAGTTTAGAATCCATTTCATTACACAACTCCTGCAGACAGACAAAACGGAGACACAAAGTCAATTTTACAAGTTCTTAAGGATATTAACAATTAATTATTAACAATTAACATAACTACATTTGCATTAACATTCATAAATTTTTTTTTTTTTTTTAAACGTCAACAAATTTTTAATGAAATAGCATGCACAATCTTTAAAAAGGATCACTCTTACCAGATGAGCACCGAGTCTCTCACTAGCAGAGTCTGGCATTCCCCATACAGTTTTAGTGGAGGATAGCTTTAAGTCTGTGTACTCCAGCCACTGCAGAAGATCCTGGATTTCCATTGTTACATCTTGAACCTGTGGGTGAGAAGCAGCGCCTCATTTAATATACCATCATTTAATGATTTCTGCATTATGCCGGTGTCTGTGCTGTATGTAGGCTTTTTTAAACACTGGTATTGCTTTAGTGTGGTGCGACAATATGAAACTAAATTAAATATTTGTACATTTACAAATTCTGTACAGTACATTGTATCCTGGAATATTGGATTTGATTAGATTTTTTGTCAACAAAACTGTCAAAAAACAAGTAAATCATCCCCAACCTATGGGGACTAGGTATGACGTTTTAAAAAAATTTTTAGTGCTCCACCCACTTGACTAAGATAATTCTCCAGCTCCAGTTGCCTCCGTTCTGTCTCAGAGCGCACAAACTCCCAGGACTCATTTAGTTGCTCCAGGCGGTGCTGCAGCCCCTGAGGGTTCTCTTCTCCCGAGCCCTCCAGCAAGACCTTTCCTGCCTGGTTCAAAGACTCCACAGTTTGTGCATGTGACATCACATCATTGCGCAGCACCTGGACACACAAAATGCCAAGATATCTTTATCTAGTCTCATGTCTAGAACAAGTCATAAGCACTAAAACACAAATAGTTGTTATCTATCCATCCATCCATCCATCCATCCATCCTTCCGTCCTTCCGTTCATCCACCCATCCATCCATCCATCCATCCTTCCGTCCATCCATCCATCCATCCATCCTTCCGTCCATCCATCCATCCATCCATCCATCCATCCATCCACTTTCTATACCTCTTACTGTATTTAGTGCTAATACAGGCCTGGAATACACCCTGGATAGGGAGCCAACACATTGTTTGGCATAACCACACACACTCTCACCCAATCACACGCCAAAGGTAATTTGAAAACGTATTTCATGCAACATTACTTAAATGTGTACAATTATATTTTATCTATTTATTTGAGTCACAGAGCTTTCCTTCATTAAATTTCCCCTTACAGAATAATATATCGATTAGGTCTAAGGTGACATTATTTGTAGGTCTAGGTTGAGTTAATAGAGTATTAAACCTATACAATTCATTTGGTTACTCAAACAAGACTAGTCAGTATACAGTACGTGTACCTTGTGCTTGGCCAGCTCTATCTCACAAGTCGGAAGGTCGATGCTGACAGGCCGAGATGCCTGGAGCAGTTTGGCAGTGTGGGAGATCCAGGCATGCAGCTCATCAAAATTGTTTTGGAACTGTCCCAATCCCAGCAGTGCACACTCCAGCTGGTGCTGCTCAATCAAGCATACAAAATATATGATTCCCATCATGAACTAACACTTAACAGAATTCTGCAAATTGTTCTACGTCAAAGTTATTGTTTATGTAAAAGGCTGATGGTGAATATGTGTATGTCATACTTGTCGGCTGACAGTCTCTGATTCCAGGCTGTCCCAGCGCTGACGAAAATCACTCAACGGTGAGGCAGATCCAGGCCGCACAGAGCCCGGAGAGAGACGACACACAAAACGATGGTTCAAACTCTCAATCTCAATTTTTTTCTGGTATAATTCCCGCTTGAAGTCCTGAAGGGGGTGATAAAACAACTTTTGCTAAGAGGTATAAAGAAAAACCACTCAAGATTTTTCAAAGGTTTTAGAAGCACTTGGTCCAAGAAGCACTTGCCGTCTCCACGCTATAATCTCACCTTCAGACCACACAGCTGCTCTTTGACAGATCCAAGATCTGATCCTACTAAAAACTCTTCAGTGGATTTCAGCTCTGCTGACTTAAGCCATTCGAATAGCCCCTACAATTTAAATGTAAAAGATTTCATTATGTTTGTTAGTAAGCTGCAGCACTCTTGATTGTTCCAATCAAATAAACCCTGTGTAGGTCATTAACAAAAACACAACCCATGTGTATTATGTATTGTGAGGACTGATGATTAAATGTTGCATTTGTTAAATTAGACATTAAACATATATTTAAAAACAAAACCTTATTTTAACAGTATACACAGATCAGCCATAACATGAACATTGGATATCAATTAAATGTAGGTAAACTGGTGACAGGATCATGGGCACCCAAGGTTCACCCACCCAACTCGCCAAAAAAGTAAATGCTGGCCATTATAGAAAAGCATCAGATCACCCAATGCACCACAGCTCACCGCACATGGGCACGCCAAGCAAAAAGGGCCAAGTACACCAACCTGGTCTCCAAACTCCCCAGATTATATTCCAATCAGGCACCTATGGAATGTGCCGACAAACAAGTCCGATCCATGAAGGACCCACTCCACAACCCACAGTACCCACGGCCATCTACCTGATGCCAGATGCAACACCACAACCTCAAAGGTCTTATGAAGTCATACCCAGAGGGGCCAGAGCTGTCCAGGTGGCACAAGGGGAACCTTCACAATACTGATTTTCATGTCTTACATTGTAATGTTATGGCTGATCGGAGTATTCTTATTTTCACAATTTCTCTTTTAATAGAAACATTTTCTAATATATGAAATAGAATACAGGGAACTACCAAAAGACTGAGATTGCAACATAGAAGCAAGATCCCTTTTAATTCAAATATAAATCTCCAGAAGGCACTGAGCTAGACATAATTAGATAAACTAACCTGAACAATGTTTAGTGACAAAAATACAGTATATATTCTAACATATTAAGCATATACCTGAAGTGTGTCCTGATAATTCAGAGCCAACTGTAGAGATTCTTCTAACTTATTGTGGCACTCAGTCCAAATCTTATTTAGATTGTTCCATGTGCAGTAGAGCTAAAAAAAAAATGGATTGAGCACAAAAAAAAAACATTATAAAAAAACAAAATAACATTAGCTATATACACGAAGAACATTACAAACTAGTGTCTGAAATTCATAAATAAACTACAGACCTCATCTAAGCTTTTTGTGACTTCTGGCTTCTCTGTGTCTCCACATGCAGACATTAGTTCCATTCCCAAAACTCCAAGTGTGTCCAGTTCTCCTTGTAGTCCATCAATGTCCTCTTTCAGTGTCTGTAAATATACCACATATGTTGGATGGAGGGTGTACAGTTAGTGCACACAAAGTTCATGTTGTGGGCCATATTTGGCTAATTTTATTTTAATGACATGCTCAGTTGTACAGTTTTCCATCTTTAACATTTTTTTAGCAAACAAAAAAATATGACTGGTCCAATGACTTCACATTCAGATCTAGTTCAGAAAACTGCAATGAACTACCTGCATAGTGACGAGGCTCTGCTGGATGGTTTCGGAGTCTGTTCTGCTTGAGTTGAGTTCTAGCAGTGTTTGCTGGGTATCATTCAGCCCAACTGTCATACTGCTTACATCATTCCAGAACCTTGTAGCCAAATCCAGGAGGTGAAGGAGCCACTTCTCCCTCTCCTGACATTGCCTTTCAGTCTCCTCCCACTGGCTGGCCAGGCTGCTCACTTGCTCCTGGATAGCTAAAGAGGGAACAGAGTTTAGGTTAAAGACTCAATACTTTGTAGTTCTAAAACACGGTCAGAAAATGTACCAATAACATTATAGAACCACCATTATGTGGACTCTTGCCACAAAATTGGAAGCACACAACTGTTTAGAATTTTATTTGTCTTTTATTTGAACTTTTTCAGCAGGAAAATGCTGGTGTGCGGTGCACTAAACGAGCTCCATAAAAAAATGGTGTGCCAAGGTAGATATGGTAGAACTTGATTGGCCTACACAAAGGCTTTACATTAACTCCATTGAACTTAAAAGCTGACCTTCTCATCCAGACCTTCTGATTCAACATCAGTCCCTGACCTCACCAATACTCTTGTGGCTATATGAGCAAATTCTACCAGACATGCTCTAAAATCTAATGGAAGTCCTTCCCATAGCTGTGGAAATGATCATAACAGCAAAGGGATTCAACTGGGAATGGGATGTGTTACAAGCACATACGAGTGTGATCAGCCAGGTATCCACAAACCTTAGGCCATACACTGTACAAGTATACCCAATGCATACTGAACAATTAAAAATTAAACCCTCGTAGTAAATAATTTGTACAAAAACAGGTTACCTGTGCCTATGAGGCTGCCTCCCACTGCTTGTGTGTTTGCCAGCAGCTCCTCGGCTTGAGTCCTCACACTATTCAGGCTTAGCTCTAGTTTAGAGAGCTCAGCTAGAGTGTTCTTGTTGTCCTTTAGCTGCTCCTGGATGCGTGGAGTGAGACCCTGCAGAATGACTGTGTCCTGCATGTGGTTGTAAAGACGCTCCAGACTTTCCGCTATGAGAATCATCCTCTCGTTCAGCTGCAGGTAGAGAGGCAGACACTTGTTCGTAACATTTTCAGGAAAGCAGTAACATTAATATGCTAGTGTGTGTGGTACTGGCACATACAGTATATACAGTGTGGGCACAGTGTTGTTACCACACATGTCAAGACTTAAACACAGTGTCTGGTAATCTTCTTGGAGCCTTTTGTTAATAATCAGTTTTGAGCTATAACACTGCTGTCTGCTGGATATATTTTGTTGGCAGATTTTCAACCCAGAAATGACACTGAGGTGTTTAAAACTCCTGCAGTGTGGATCTGTCTAATAATCTCACTCCTCAGTGTGCATTCTAGTCTGTTAATAATGACAACATTTGAAGATACTTATGGATTTATGTGTACTTGATTTATGAATCCTATGTTCATGTGTACAGTATAAAAATGAATAAGTGCTCTTTTGTGTATAGTATATTACCTGTGTGTACCGTGGAAGAGACTCCTCAAGGACTCCAGCAGCTTCTCTGACTCTGTCTCGGATGGTCTGGTAGTGCTCCTCAGCCTCTGTTGCTTTTTGGCAGAATTGCTGTGCGTGATCAGGACTCAGGTCTGACAGACGCTTGGCTAACATTCCTAATCGGTATATTAAAGGCCTGTGCTCAGCTATAGACTCCCTTAGGTTCTGTACAAAAACAAATTACAAAAATAAGTAATGTGAAATAATCAGCAGTGGATTATGAGAATTTGTGTGTCATATTTCCTTTATTTTATCCCCTTTCACTAATTATAAGTGCTGGGATTGCAAACCATCTGGTAAGAGCCATTGTGTTGAAATAATCTTTTAACGGATGACCTAATAGGGAACCTAATAAGTAAATAGAACAAAGGTCCTAAACAAAGTCCTGACTGTTAGGAAAAAAGAAGAGGGAGCACTGGGGAGCCCAGATTTTGTAGTACCTGTAAGAGCTCCTGTTGTTCTCTGAATGCCTCGTAACTGATGGTGTTCAAAGCAAGCTGGTCAGTAAGGGTTTTAGTTTCCTGTAACCATGGCACCACCTCGGCATAGCCTTCTGAGAACTGGGACAAGAGAGACTGAGCATGCTCCAGCTGCAGCACCACATGGGAATTAGTGCCAGTGGTTATCTGACACTGCTTTTCCAGAGTATCCAGACTTGTCTGTTGAAAGAGGGCCACAAAATTATAATAATTGCATTTAAATATTTAAATGTTAGATTCTCTCTGCACATTTTTTTTTTTTTTTTTTTTTTTTTACAAAACATGTTATACTAGAACTTAGCAGAGTAAATAACTACAGTGCTTGTTTTTATCGTTGATAAGCTGCCATCAGGATTGGTACCTGGAGTCTTCCCATATCCTCACTCTCAGTATATGTTTGTAAGAGTTCAGAAACCTTCACCATTTTCTCTAAGTTGAACTTGTGCTGAAGAATCTCCACTGCGAGAATCTGTTGGAAAATATATAAAAACAATAAATAAAAATTTCTTCAGGATAAAATATTTATTGCAATATTTTTTATTGAAAACTCTTGTGTATAGAAACTCATAAGAAACTAACTTTCTGCTCATAGAGATGGGTAGCAATGACATCAGAGTCCAGATTGATGACTCTGAGGTTTTCCAGTCCCTGGGTTGTAGCTTGAAACCAGGCCAATTCTTTTTCAACTGCTTCTTCCAACTATGAAAGAAATGCAACCACAGATATGTCAAAAAAACAAACTGAACTATAAATACACCGATATAAATGGAATAAAACTAAACAAATCTAAATGTGACTACACAATAATCTATATACTGCATTCTTTTTTCCTTTGATTTTGCCACTTTTATCCCCAGCATATCACATGATTTAATCCTCAAGACCTGGCACAAATTTTACCCCTGATGCTCTTTCTGTCGCAACCCTCGCATTTTCTACCTGGGCTTGGGACTGGCAAGGCATGCAATGGCTGGGTTGTATGGGGCATAATTTTAAGAGTCTTGCCCAACAGTGACAGGGCTCAAACCCCGTGACCGTCCAATCAGAAACCCAGAGCCCCAACGACCTGAGCCTCCAGGCTATTTACTATATACATTCACAAAAAATTATTTTCCAAATAATATCAGAGGGAGTAAAATGTGTTTTAAGCTTTTACCCTTTGTCTCTCAGCAGCACACAGCACAGCATCTCCAGTCTGAGCTGATCCCAGAAGTTCCCTCTCAATACGGCCCAGCCACAGGTGGAGGTCTTCCTGACTGGAGGTGCATCGACTAGAAGCCTCCAGCGCCTGCTCCAGCCTCTGCAGCACATCAGCACTGCCTAAACTGAGCACTGAATACCGGATCCTCAAGCTATCTGTCTTCTCTTGTACTAGCTGAGACTCCTCATCTGTAAAACAGTAGGTTAAAATAACCAACATTTAATAATATTATTTCTTTAATACCTTTTATCATGATGGATAATGGAAGCTGAAAGGTAAATACAGCACCTGGGACTATCTCAATGAAGTCATGAGAGCACTGTTGAAGTTTTCCCAGGTCAGCACTCTTTGCTTTTATTTCCTCCGTAACCGCCTACAGAAAATAAAACAAAACAATTGTCACTAATAAAATAGTAAACTGTCTGTGAAAAACATATAGATTGACAAGGTTTTCTTCTGATCACCTTGGCCTGATCAGTGGCTTCCTGTAAATGGAGCATTGCTCTCTCTGCAGAGCGGAGTTCAGCTAAGTCCTGCTCCACAGATATTAGCCACTGATGAAGACGATCTATTCTCTCCTGAAAGAGCTGAGCCTGGGGCAATATTAGCTCTAAGCTTTGTCTCCTGTTAACATAACACATACCTTTGTTCTTAAAGGATTACAAAACATATTAGGAAGACACAAAAAGCTTTAAGGACATCATGCTGACCTGCTATTAGCACCTAAAAGAAGAGCTTCCCACTTCAGTTTAAGTTGGGAAATTTGTAGTTTGGCTTTTTCCCTGTCTTCTTCCTCAAGTGCCTCTGCTAATGTTGGGCCTTCCTGCATCATACTTTCCATACTAGACCTCCTGTCCTCTAGAAGACGCTGCAGAAGCTGCCGGGCAAGAAAAGATCACAGTATTTGTGTGTGTGTGTGTGTGTGTGTGTGTGTGTGTGTGTGTGTGTGTGTATGTGTGTAAAATATCAACCATAAATTGTGCCTTTTATCTTTTGGATTTTTGTTCCTTTAAAATGTAATTTTATGTTCCTTAATGATAAGCAGTTTATTATACAGAGAATATGTGGGTTGGAATGGATTCAGATTGAAAATGAAGAACTTTCACTCAGTCATCATGTGCCTCGTTCTGTCTTTGTGCCCATGAAAACAAAGGTTTATCTTGTGTATCAAGGCTCCATTGTGGTTACCGGGGCATGTTTCGCCTTACTCACTACACTAACAAAAGACAACTATTTCAGGCTGAAAAGTGAAAAACTTCCTCCAGTAACCGTACACAAAAGCTTTCAGGATCTTACTGTAGGTATGAACTTCTCTGAAGAAGTGCAGTCTTACAGTAAGAGTGCTTTAAAAGAATTTCAAGGTTGAATTTACAGCTCTACGAGTAGGAAGGTTCTGATAACCAGATGAATACTTTATTAAGATGGAAGTTGTAGGGCGTACCTTCTGTTCTTGAAGTTGAGCTTTCACTACTTTAAATTCGGATGAGGGAGGTTTTTGGTTTGCCACGAGTTCTTCAATCTCACAAACCCATGTTAATAATGTCTGCAGATTTTGCTTAAACATTTCAGGATCTCCAAATCCATCTGTCAGAGCCAAAGTACTCCTGGTACTCTGGAATAAAGACAAGATCATATACCAATATGTCAACAATTCACAGAAGTTAGCAGTAGATTCAATTCAGCTGCTAGGCTTTCTCGGGTAAAATCATGTGTTAAAAGTTTTAAGAGCACCTTTCGTCTGTCCGGATTTAATTCTTTATCCAAACTATTTTTTTCCACTTTGCACATAGTTTTTAACAAAAACCTGTCCATTCCTTATTTGTTAATTGAGTTATAAAAATGAAATTAAGAAATTCTAAACTAATAATATTTTAAAGCTTTAGTCAATATGAAGTACCTCAGCCCAGTTGGTGCAGCTGGTGCGATAAGTGATCTTATATAACTTTCTCAACCCTGTTGTAATAGTGACATCATCCATTAACATTTTCCAATTTTCTCTTTAAAAAGTAAACTTGCAGATAATATCTAAACATGCAGGCATTGACGAAATCTATCACAAAATCAATGTTATCCCCAAACCAAAAAACATAAAATAAATAAATATATAGATGAGAGAGAGTATTTACACAAACAAACAGGAAAATTAAAATAACAAAACAAAAAACAAACAGAACAACCTCTGCTAATTCTTCAGCAGCTCCTGTGAGGACCCTAACCGTCCTGGTAATAATAGGATCTCCGCCTTTCTGTCCTGGTGGATATTCTGTCACCTCTACAATTTCTGTCACAATAGTCTCTGTCACTTCAGTGACTTCAGTGACTTCTCGAGGGTTCAGAGCTTTCCATGACCATGGACTTCCAGAGTCTCGTCTCTGCAGGGTGCCTCTTGTCTCTGCTATTCCACATTGTCCTAGAGGTGATCTCCTGTACTCAGGAACACTGGTCCTCCTGGGTAAAGATCCATTGTATATTGTTTTAGCCGGGGAAGGTGTGTTTCTCCAGGCATTATCCAAAGTGCTGGTAGTTGTGACAGTAGGAGCAGGAGAACTCCTGCTTTTGTCTGGTGTGGGAATTTGTGATGAAGTTTTGTCCACATCCTCTATTTTCCCTTCCTCCTTAGGATGCTCTGTGACAGGCCATTCACTCTGTCTCTGGTAGCATTCTTTGAGGTAGGGCTCATTTGACCTCACTTGCTTGGACTTCTGACCCAGGCAGCTAGGTCTACTTATGAAGTTACCCATGATCCTTCAGCCTAGAGGCTAGTAAGTCGTGAGGCAAGAAGGCCCCTGGGCCATGCATGCAGGATTCGCTTCAGCTACCTAAAATAAAAGGGTGCTCAGCATGAGTGCACATGCATATTTTAACCTTCATCCCAAACATCTCCAACAAAAACATAGGCAAATCGTTAATAGGCAAATCTAACACAGACAGCACAAAACAAAATTCAATTAAAACCCTGCTTATTTCTACGAAACCATATACAAACACACAGCAGAACTGTCTCATAAATGACATACAGTAGCATGCACAAACTAAATCTCCGTTCTGACCCACTACGTATGAAAATTATGACTGTAACTGCACCAAAACATGAACACTGTATTGTAGGTTATTGTAGGTTTGGGGCATAGAAATGCAAGTGGCAGGCTTCTCTATGAAACAGGCTTTTCCAGGATTCCCACTGTTTCCTATGGCAGCCAGAATTAGTGTCCCCTGCCAGGGCTGGCCCCAAGAAGGCACTGGGAAACCATTTATCTCCTGATCAAATATGACAGGCATAAAAATGCTGCAACATTTCCTTGTCTCTAAAGGTGGGGGTTCTGTTTTTTTTTTTTTTTCATTCTTTTGGCAGAGAGAAATGGTATTTTGGCAAAAGGGGCAGAATGAAATGAAGAAGAGGAATGCATATAGTAAAAACAATTAAAAAAAGAAAAAAAAAGTCTGATAGTCCTGAGATAAACTATAAGGCAAAACTTTCAAGTAATGTTCAAAAACCACTGTACAGCAAGACTAAGACACTTCCATCACTACATACAATTGTCTTTTTCTTCCTGTTCTTTTATATAGTACATGCTACTGAACACAATCTCTAGTACTATTTATCTCAGCAATCCAAAAACCTCTAGCATGACTAATGGAATAGTAGGACATTTATGCACAAAAATCTATCACTTAAGCCTATTGTGATAGATGCTTGTGGTAATTTAAACTAAAATCTAATCATTGTCATAAAGAAAAGAACCATGAGAGCTGGTTTTTACTGGTCATCTATGTAAGACTAGGTTATTCTGAATCAGTGTCTATCAATGTGGTGCCACATGTGAAATACTGTTTCTGTAGCAGTGGATACAAATAGTTGACTAGTCACCGCCCTATATGCATAGAAACTATAACTGTTAATAACTCTAATATAAAAATATTTTGACTTGCATAATCTGTATCATATTAATTAAACATATCCTGTTGGATTTAATTATCCAATTAATTATGCTATCTGGTTCTAAAATTCCATAAGCTTGAAAATGGTGTAAAAGTAATATAGCTTAACTTAGATTTTTTTTTATGGTAACTGTTTTGGGAGGACTGGTCTATTGGCCCAAGCATATTCATGCTCAGTGAGAGGCAATTAATTATATATATATATAAAAAATGAAGATCTGCTGAAGAAGCAGATACTCTATGATCATTAAATATTTCATGGGCACCTCATAGCTGATATACTGCACTTTCCTTGAAAGTGAATAGTATAATCAATACCAGCTTGTACCATCTTGGACCCCTTAAGGGAGCATAAGGTTTGGCCTAAAACATAACATGAAACAAAATGATTCAGAAACTGTGCCAAACAAGCTGTAAACTAAGAACTACCAAGTTTCATCAAAGTTTAATTTGTAAAAGTCTAACACCTAAATATATTGTGTGTTAAAGAGATTTCCCTACAAAAACGATGTTTTAAAGCAAGCACTGTCTCAATGCACAGAATGAGGTATTCAATCTGTTTTAGTATATAAAACACTGAAATGTCTCACAGCAAATCCCTTATCTGACATGACCCAAAGCACCTTCCATTAAGCTAAATGGTTTGTTGTTTAAGACCTTCCATCTAGGCATTGATTTTTGCAGCATATCACAGACATAATCTCAGTTAATTAAATAACCAAAGGAAGGTCAATTATTTTCATTGATAATCTAAAACAGTGTAATATAACAGAAAGCTTAAAAATATTCTTTCAGAAATTTTTACTAATACTGTAAATGATAATGCATAAGCCAACATTAAAGCTTATACTGAAAATCAAATGAAATCTAAAGATATTTTTCACTTTCAAGTCCCCATCACAACAAAAACTAAATAAAGTGTCTGAAATAAATAAATGTGGGTCTAGCCAAAGGCTACCATAACAACACCGAACCTTTGTTTGACCCCAATATGGCAAATACATGGTGGCAGCTGGTGTTAGAGATTACAGGGCAGTGAGAGTGCCTGCACATGTAAAGCATGTGTCTCTATTTGCATTTGATAATAGCACTAAATTAAAGTTCTATATTCTAGTCTGGGAGGCATCAAGTGGTAATAAAGACAGTGGTTTCTCTAATTAAAATGGTTGGATGTAGGTTTCCCCATGGGACACATAAAAACCCTTGACGGTATTGTTCAGGATGTGATCTCATCTTGACTGACAGCCAACAGATAATGCCAGTGACCGAACCAGAGTTTTTATGTATTTATTAGTTTGTTTGTTTCTGTAGCCCACTATAATTCTGTGTCTCAAAATTTTAATTTAAATGTTTTGGTGAATAGATAATACATAGAAGTCCAAATTTATTTATCTAAAATAAACGGTAACCCCTGACCTATAAAAATGTTCTAAATCAAATAAAAATCACATTGTGTCAAAAATTAAAGTATACTCACAAAAACAGCAATGGGACAAAGCACAAAGGCATGTTTTACAGAGAGAAAACTCATGAGAACTAAATTCCTCCAAGCTGCTCATAAGGAATTCGTACCAAAATCCCCTTCAGTCAAACAAGAGCCGTCCACATTGCATCACAGACGCTGTGCACCTTTCCCTGCTGAGGCAGTGTAGTGGGGAAGTTTTGGAAGAGCCCAACCCAGTCTTTAAGATTTGGCGGTTTCTAACCGTTAAGGACACTGATTCATACTTACCCCTGGCCACACAGCTAATGAAACAATTCCATTGGTTCTTCTGCATTCAAACCAGACAACAAAAATCTTCAGCATCCTTTAAAAGATCTGCTTTTCACTGGCAGACTCATACATAAGCATACACATATTGTGCTCTTGTGTACACTCCCTCACTCTTCTAAACACACTTTTAAACACAAACACACACAGTAGGTCATGCTTTTCCGTTGCCCACAGTCACAGGCGAACAATGTCCTTCCCTGGCTTCAGCCTCCCCCTCCCATCGACACTCTCTGTCCTCTTTGTTGCACCCTCTTCGATAGACAAATTCCTTCCTTGTTGAGGCAACTGATGGGATGTGTACCCACTGGAACCCAGTATTTCTGCTGCACTCCACTTGTCTCCAGGTCAGAAATAAAGCAAGGTTCCATTTACAGATCTGTGTAGAGCTTGGTCCATAAGCCAGCAGTGTTTTGTGTGAACTCTCAGGCTCTGTTTTCTCCAGTGACAGACAGTTGGACAGCGGCGCACTCTCTCATCTCCGTGGCTCCTTCTTTCCCTCCATTGGCAAGCCCCTCCCCCAGATCCTCTTTTGCCTCCCAAACTCCATGCTGCTTGTGGAGA
>JAOVVB010000046.1:15571604-15590084 GCA_028570985.1 Heterobranchus longifilis
GAGTTTTTCCTTGCCACTGTCGCCGTCACCCTTGGCTTGCTCATCAGAGACATTTCATTCATTCATCTCATTATTATTTAGACACATTTTTCTCACACATACACAATTTATTATTATTATTATTTTTTTTTTATTTATGCATTTTTTTATTATTATTTTTTAATGAATTTCTTTCATTTTTGTGAAGCTGCTTTGAGACAATGACCATTGTTAAAAGCGTTATATAAATAAAATTGAATTGAATTGAATAGTTCATAAACAGTTAATAAAATATTTTTGTTGATGTGTAACTGTCCAAATATTTATGGACTAGATTGCATCCACCATTGATAATCTAAGAAACAAGACTACTTAAAAAAATTATGCAATAATTAGTAAATTTTAAGATTCAACAACATCCTTCATCCATTAACAGCAGTTTTATCAATGATGTGGTTAAATGCAGGTGTTAAATAACAAAGATTAGGAGCGTCCATTTGACTGTGATTTAGCAAAATGTTGGACAAGAACCATAAGTCTGGTTATCAAAAATGTAGGAGGATTGACAGCATGGAGTTAGTTAGCATCAGAGGTATGATGCAAAATGTTATCTTATAATATGGGGAACAATGATCTCCATAGGGATGTGTAGATAGAGCAATAAATGGAAGCCAGGTTGAGACCAGGATTGTGCTTGGCACAAGAAAGCCTGTCCCTTTGGCCTCTGGTGAAAGCCCAGCTGTGTCCTGGCATAGGCTCATGACAAGTGAGGCAGCTTTTTTGGCCTCTGGTGAGAGCCAGACTATAACAGGGTTAGGCAAGGCTGGGACAGAGCCAGGCACATTTTTACAGTAGCTGGAGCCATATCCTCAGCAGAGCAACGAGGCAGAGTGACACCATCCCTGCAAAGTGGATGACTGTAACGTCCAAAAAGGCCAAAACAGGAAAACAATAGCATGAAATAGACACAGTGAACATAATCATAAACTGAACAGAGCAGAAGAAAAACTGAAACACCGAACTGAAAAAAAATAAAAAATGCGAAAGTGTGGTGTAAACTATTTAAAGAAATCAGAGATCACAATAAAAGCAGATTTTAAGACACAGGTGAAACTTATTCAGGAACTTGTTTGTGGTACATGCTGGGAACTAAAGTCAAGAACCAAGTTAAAACAAAATCATTTAGAAGCAGATGCGTGCCAACATCTTGCCACTGTACATGGGCAAACACCATGATGGAGTTAATTTAAGAAGGAATGACTCTTTTTTATCTTTATCTAAGTTTAGCAGGGGATTTTAAGCATTTACTAATGTCATACTTTCATTCACAGGTTATCATGCTGGTTATCGTGCTAGACAGCTAGTGTTCGCTGTCTTGATTAATGTTATCACTGTGTTCACAAACCTTGGTTTGCTAGTTAGAAAATGAGTACAACAAACGAGCTTAGACATAAAAATTAGCAACATACCATTAAAAACTACAAAGAGAAGGGAAAATATCAAGGTCAACTGAATATGGACTAATGTGGGAAGGGGTGGGATAAAAAAACAAATCCAAACAGCCACTAGATGGCGTCAAACATTTTAGCTTTGCATGTTACTCCCCTGTCATGACACCAACCCATAAAGAAAGTAATTTGGTTATTATTATAATTAATTATTTTTTTATTTTAAGAAAGTTGAATTATTAAAATGAGTTTTAACCTTGTGACATTTGGCTAGAAATCCCCCCCCCCCCCAAAAAAAAGACTGTTATATTAGATGCCTGATTTAATATTCTCTTTATCTGACTGACCATCTATATATGGTAAGATTCTTGAGGCTAATTTGATATAAAATTTGCCACAAACAAAGGTGTGCAGTTACTAAACAAAATTAGTTAATAGCTACTGTATGTATTTGCCTTACCCATATCGTTTGTCTTCTGCATCCTAAAATTGGACAAAAAATATACTTACACACAAATCAATCAAATACACATACAGTACATACTGTACAAACACACTGTTATTATAAAATATTATATTTCTGCCTTGTAGATGTCATACCAATGCTATTGTGAGGTTCTCTCCTGAGTTTTATCCTAACTTTCATCTGTCAGAGCATAAATACTTGGAGCTCAGCTCACACACATGACCTGCACATGATCATTTCTTAAAAAGAAACTTAAAAGGTAGACCTACTCTAATTGAATATGAAGTATCAGAGATTAACTCAATTCTCCATTTAATGTGTGCTTCAACTATCACATCTGCCCAGATGAGATGCAGGTCTTCAGTAGGGGGTCAGCCAGTGTCAAAGCAAATCCCATTTTCAGTAGGGCCGTTGTATTGTTGCTGACTGTGCAATCACCTTCCTAAAGCTTACTGTGGATTTCCAGTGGAACTAATAAGTTCCCATCACTGTTTCTATCATGGGCTATCTGATTAAATTAAAGATAAACTTGCTTCAGGGAAGTGTTTAATGACTTGGACATTCTCACTGAGAGTTGCCCCTTGAAATCGATTGGAATATGATCTTCTGTCCCACCACAGCTGAAGTACTTTACTAGAAGCAGAATCTTTTTTTTCTGTATTTTCTGTATGTATTCTTGTGTTGCAATCCCGTTCAGATCGTCTTTTATCAGTGATTGCTCTTGACGGATGATCCTCTCCAACTTAGTGTAGCAAAATTGCATCCTATTGCTTCATGTAACTGGTCTTGTGTTACAGTATCTCTGGTTGTGTGAGTACAGTCTCCACACAGATTGGTCATCTGGCACCATGACTGAGTGCATTTCATCTTAACAACAGAAGATAAAATCCAAACAATCTGTCCAAACAACAGAACTCCGACTCAGGTATGCTATAAGGGCCAATATTCAGCTTGTTTATTGTGTGGAGTGCACGGTTAGGGACATTCTTCGATAATGTAGCTCCAGTTAAAAGGAAAAACTTTCTGTCGAGCTATACATGCTGCTCCTGAGCTGCCACTGATCCAGACCCCCTCTGCACTCTGGACCTGTCTGACTCGTCCTGGTTGGAGATCTCGTCGCATGGATGCCCCGTGTGGGATGCATGTGGGACGGTTCCACTTTACCATGAAGACGGTCTTGGCCTCGGCTGATGCTAACAGCTGTTCTCTGAGGACTTGTGACTACAGTTGCTCAATAGTTCAGAACTGGATTTTTTTACAGTCAACCTGAGCTTCCAATAACAAACTGGACTTCATATGAACTTACATAATAAGATATCAACTGTTATATTGAACTTCCAGCCTCCTCACACACAGTATGACTGCAGAACAATCCCTGCTATCCGTTATCACCCAAATGAGGATGGGTTCCTTGTTGAGTCTGGTTCCTCTCAAGGTTTCTCAGCTTGCTCATCAGGGGCTTTCTAATCATTTTGATGCATATCCATTCACATTTCATACAAACTTCCATAATTTCTTTTGATTGTGTAAAGATGCTTTGCGACAATGACAATTTGTCACTTGAGCCACTTGCCTCCTTGGTAGGTTTTATTCCATACTTTTCTGTTTCTGTCTACATATCCTGACCCCCACTTAAGCGGCTAGAGCTAAAAGCAATTATAAGTTCCAAATGCCTTAGCATAACTACCAAGTTCAATAAGCAACAAATCATATTTAAAATCATACATAAATCAATATTAAATTAACCCCTTGGCAGTCTGGTTATATATTCAGGTCTTCCTTAATGGATGGATACTTGTCAATTGGCTCACTAGAATGTTGCTGTCCCACTAATCCGTTCCTGTCAGTGCTGTGTTATACAAACTCAAGCTTTTGATCACTACCTGCATTCCTACTGTGTGTGAGTGAGGATACAGTACCTGGTGGATTCAAAAGCATTTGTACTCATCTCACAGACCCTAGCCTGATTGGATTTTACCTACTGTACCTGACCTGTGTAGAACTAAGATTTCTAAGAGAGGAATATATCCATGCTCATGTGCAAGTGTAATGGTTATGTCTGAAGCTAACCTCAGGTTAGGAGTAAAGAAAATCATCTCCTTTATGGGCAGCAGCTTGGTGACATTTGGCTATTATGTAGAGCTAATACCATACTTAATCTCATCAAGAGTCATCACTTTGCCAAGCCCCCAAAAAAGTTATTTTAGGAAAGTGAAATTATTGGCCTGTATCAAGCAAAGAAAACAACTAAGAAGATTTAAAATTACAGTGGAACCTTGGATTGTGAGTACCTTGGTCTGCGAGTGTTCCTCAAAATGAGCAAAAATTTTAGGTGTGTGTGTGAAAATCATCCTACATACCAGCCCGCTTCCTCCTGCTCTCCTCTCTCTGGGTCTGTTTGAAAACTGGTGCGTGTGTGTGTGTGCACGCGCTTGTGTGAGTGAGTGAGAGAGTAATAATCGAGTGCTTTGATATACAAGCGCGCTTCCAGGACGAATTATGCTCACAGTCCAAGGTTCCACTGTACTGTAATTAGGACAAAAGCAGCTTCAGTTTGCTATGGAGCATAAAGACTGGACAATGGAAAATGGTCGTGCGGTCTGATGAATCCCTACTCCACAGCAATGGGTGCATCAGGGTGAGATGGGAAGAGCATGAAGTGATGCACCCATCATGCATAAGGGCCACTGTACAAACCTCTGCAGGCAGTGTTGCTTCACTTGGTCAGATCTAGGCTGAGGAACATTATGTGGCAGTAAAATTAAGTCAGCTGATGACCTGAATGACCAGGCTGTCTCATCAGTGGATTGCTGAACCACATTGTACAGTCTAATTAAAGCTAAAGGTGGTCAAACATTGTATTATTGTGCGACATTTTATTTTTTTGGCCAGGCAATAGATAGTCCTTTGGTAGATATTTTTAAAACCTGTACAGAGCATATATTTTCTGATCTGATATTTGGTAGTTTTTGCAGGCTTACCTTATAATGTCCATCTTGGAGAGGTGAAAGCAGTGTTATGGGCAGGGATTTGGCAGGAAGATGCTGGTCTCTTTGCAGAGATGGACATGGTCGAGGGTTGCTGACAAACTGTGTATAGCAACAGATGGGCTACATTTAGTAACTGTCTACCTTACCTTTTTTTTTTATTTATAGTTTCTACAAGACACTGGTTTCAGACTTATTTCAGTCCAATCTTTACACCAATTATGCTGATTGTGAGCATGACCAAAGAATTTGATTTCAGTTATGCCAACTGTTGGTTAATAATATTTAATGACAGTTAGGCACAGCAATATGTGCTTATTATTACATACTTTCAGAAAATGTTTCTTTATTTGCAATAATTCCAAATAGCTTATTTAAAAATGATCACCACAAGTCAACTTAACTGTTACAGTCTAACAGTGTGAGTTTGCTCACTCTCTTCTCTTGTTCATCATCCTCCTAACTGTGTGTAAAGTCTAGACATGTTAAAGATCATTTTGATTCATTAAGCAATGATTCGGTATTTGACTATTACTGAATTTGTTACCATATAATATAATTTGATTTAGCAGCCTTAGGTTGATTTGTTCAGAATTTGGAACAGCTAAAATTCATTCATGAATGATGATGATGAAGTCCCATTTTAAGTATTTACAGAGTTATGGGCAAATCACGGTGGCATTGTTTACATTGTTGTATGCCTAGTTAGGGCAGTGTACATATGGGTTTAAATTCCTTTGAAATTTCCAACAGTTTTAGATATGTGAAACATCTAGTTATGACCTAAATTATACCCAATATATTTCTAAATAGTTATAAACTATTTTGTCAATGTTGGACTGTCATCATTGTGTCAGATTTTCCGCTGTATATATTTTTTTTCCTATAACAGGATTATTGTTAATGATAGATTTCCTGTGGAAAAGTGGAAAAATTTCAATAAAATATAAATGTAAATTGTAAAATAGAAATGTTTAAAATAAACATAACAATGGAAATGTCCCATTCAACTATTGCTTAAGAATTTAAAAAATATATTTTTATGAAATGGCAATAATAAATAGTACCCTAGTAAAAATTAAGGTTTACATTTTAAATTCTTTTTTGTCCCAGTTCATTTAAATCCAACTATATATTCATTAAAATATAGGATTAATTATTTGCAACAAAATTTGAATAACGATCATGTCTGTGTACAGTAAACTATAGCCTATGTCTGTGTGTGTGTGTGTGTGTGTGTGTGTGTATGTACACACATAATATACTGGAAAAAAATCTCAGGTATAACAAATCAGAAACACCCTTGACAATTCGTTGGGAAATATCAATCTGAAATAGTAATATTCATAAAGAGCTCTATTTTCATATATTAAAAGTACAATTTAACATACATAGCCTTAAAATAAAACTAAATGAGTAGAGACATACAGTAGACGATATTTCTATTATTTTTTATTTACATTAGAATATGAGATTTTCATTTTTAAAAGCAATGCAATTTCCTCCCAGCATTACACCTCATGCACAGTTCAGTTTAGATTTCATATATTTGTAATAATAAGGTTTAACCTCAAAATGACCCTTATCATGTATGAATTCATATATCTGCTCTTCATCTCAATTTTCTAAAATGTCATATCAAGTTAGTACACCATGCAAGGCAAATATATTACAGAACATGATATCAAAATAAAGAAAATGAAAACTAAATATGAAGATATACACAAGTCAAGTACTTTCTAGAAAATAAGCAGTGAATTGGAAAAAAAACACTGGTCAAGGGAAAAAAATCTATAATTGTCTTAAAAATGGAGAAATAAAACTCCCACAATATATTCTAACACACTAATTTGTATTACTGAACTCATAATTCTGCAGAATACAGTAGCACACTCTGAAAAGGGGAACTAGGGGAATGCATATCAAATGCTTTATACTGCCTAATAGCAATGTAAAAAAGATAAGAGGAAATATAGGAAGTAAAACCTTACTGTCAAAATGTCTTTCAGCAAAGTTATACTTCGTCTTTAATTGAAAACAGTGGCTCACAAGAAGTATTTTTGCCAAAATTAAGTTTGTGTGTGAACAATGTTGACAGTCATGCCATGAAATGTTCAGTTGATGACAGTCAATTGCTGGTATGATATTGAAGGAACACTTCAGGGAAACCCTAGCCTCTACCGTCTCTGAGCAAATGATACTGTAGAAGCAACAGAAGAAAGGAATGAAAGGCTCACTGCAGATCTAAAAAAAGCAAAAACAAAAAATGGATACTATGAAACAACAACAAAAGACAAAACAAAAATGTCAACAAAAAAATAATGCATGAAACAGAATGTGACTGAATTTTATAATTAATGATGACCTTACCTGAATGCTTTGAGCTGAGGGCTGCTGGCAGACATCGACCTTACTGCCTAAGCGCACACTCTCTTCCATTACTACAGCTTTGGTTACAGATAAACACTGGAGAAAAATAAAAAGAGAAGAAAATACCAAGGTAAATCATCATTGACTGGTACACACTTGATTGTTTGTGTAATTTTCAAGATGAATCTGTAACATCGTAAATTAAAGAACAAATGCAGCCTAGAAGTAGTAGTTAATAAAAGTACTCTGTGCAACTGTACAATAAGAACATTCAACTGTACAAGTATTATACATACAGTAAAAATAAAACATATTATGTCAAAATACTAAAAGATTAGACCCATTCTAAAGCAATTGCATAACAGGAAGAGATCTGGTTTTAAACTAAGTTGTTGATTTAACTTACAAGTATCAAATGCTCAGCATCACATTCAGGTTTGTCCAGATGCTACGAGTAGAGGTAGGGGCAGACATCTTAAATCTTCTTTGGCACAATACACCAGGACCACTTGAATGAAATGAATGTGAACTGTGTAGGTGTTTCATTGTGGCAGGGGATATCGGTGCTCTTAATTATTGGTTTTATAAAGGACATTCAGATGTTAATAAATAAGTCATATACCTCCATATGTGGGAATATATGTTTGTTGTAAGATGCAAAATAGTGGCATAGTTCATGTTACATTAAGTGTGCTTTCCTTCTCCAGTGTTAACATCAAAATGTTATGTAATATTTTTCTCTATACATTCAGAAATATTATTTGCAAAACTCCACTACTTCCATGATGGCACGTTCAGTTAACCTGCCATATACATGCATAAACATAAACGTATGTATCCTACGTATTGTAATCTTGGTAAGAATTTTCTTGTCTGTTTTGGCATCTGTCCTGGTTTGTTAACTTGAAAACAAATCCAAGTAAAAAATAAAGACATCTTAAATTAAAGAACAAATTCAGCCTAGAAGTAGTAGTTAATAAAAGTACTCTGTGTAAAAATTTTAAAAAAAAATCACTAAATAAGTAACGTAGTTAACCATAATAACGTTTCCTAAAAAATCAGCAGTGGTATGTGAGTAATGGACAGAACGTCCAGCATTACTCAATTGTTACAAATGACATGATGTTAGGGGGAAAAAAATGTTAAGAACGAATAATTCTTATTGTTGACTATACAATGCATAGTGTTTAAGCACCCAAACTACATATAATGGGTCATTGTCATCAGGCCCCAATAAGAACATAACAGTAGTTTCTGGAATGCACTTTTCTATGACAAAAAGTTAATTAAAATTAATAAATAAATCTATGTTTTCTGTAGTTGTAGTGTGTAGTTGGGGATTTTTTTAAACAAGCAGATCTTGAAATCTACAAGGTTGTATCACTGACAGTGCTCTGAGTGTTTGGGCTAAATGCATAGTAGGGGCAGTATTAGAATCTGCGAGAATAACCGCTGGATGTGTAGGAAGAAGAAGAGAAGTTCATGCTGAAGCCGGAGCCAGTGGCATCGAAGCTTCCCCTTCTTGAGCCTGATCTAGATCCTGTCCTGGATCCAGATCTTGAGCCAGTAGCAGACCCAGCACCACTGATATTAAATGGACTGTAAAGGCCTTTACTAGACTGTGAACAGGCTTCTAGCAACCTTAGCCCAGTTCCTTCTTCAACCATGCTTCTTTCCATTGCATCCTTGTAGGAGATCTTGAGTTTAGTTTTGGGGCATGTAAGGTATTTGGAATAAGCACTAACATCCCTTAGCTTTTGGGCTGTGCGGACATCTATAGTGCCTTTTCGGATTGACTCTTCTAGAGAGACTCTTCCTTCAGCCTCTGGTTCAATAAGGCCACCAGTAAGATACTGGATTTCCAGAAAACGCTGACCAGCTTCATAATACAACCAGCCTTTCTTAAGAGCTTGAGCAGCAGACATTTTAATTTTGGTTCTAGGATCCTCAAATCCACTGAAGGCTTTCTGTGCTAGGTTAATTCTGTCAACCATTATCTTATCCAGAAGGCCCTTATTGGTTGCATCAACAACAGAGTACTTTTGTCCAGTTGAAGGGTCTATTATGCCACCAGTGCAAGCTTGTGCCTCCAGCAGTCTTTGGCCAGTGATGCTATCCACTATGTTCCTGTGCATGGCTTCAGTGACTGAAATCTTCTCTAAAGTGTCTGTATCAAGAATTCCAGCCACAGGTCCTGTCTCTTCTGTTGGATCATTCCACACAGTTGTGGGTGTTTTGATGGATGGTAACGGACTCATTGGATAAGATGAAGAGGATCCAATGGATGATGACCGGGAGCGAAAGCCACCCATGTTTCCAGACAACATGTCAGCAAATTCTGTAATGGCAAGGTTACCAGAACGATACTGGTCAAGAGCGGACTGATCAATAAAATTTCTTGCCAGAGCATCAGCTATGTCATACTGGCGACCTGACCTTCTGTCAATGATTATGGATTTTTCTTCGCCATCGGATGATGTCATTGTGATTTCTTCCCATTCACATTCCTGCTCTGCAAGTTCAAGGTATGTTTGGTGATCGATCAGCCCTTTGCGGTAAGCTTCATACACAGACATTTCTTTGCCCGACTCAGGATCAACAATAACAACTCTGCGTTTGCGAACAGAGGATTTGGAGGATGTTGTTCTCTCTCGTTTTTTCTCCTTTAGGAGTAAAAGTACAAGATCAGTCTCTGGGTCTATAATGCACCTTTCCATCAGCTGCAGATATGTTAGGTTCTCCTCTGTGTTTGGGTCAAAAAAGCCCTTGGTATCATCAGAGGGATCAGAGAGGATCTCATTCATCTCTTCATCAAAGAAACCACGGTTGTAAGCCACTTCTACAGGCAAGCGATGGCTCTCCTCAGGGTCAATGATTCCTCCAGTAGCAATCTGAGCTTCAAGGAGGCGAATTCCATGATCTTTGAGAATCAGACCTTTTTTCATAGCCTGAAACAGTGAGATGGTTTTACCTGTATAAGGATCACGGTATCCAGTTACAGCCCGTTCAGCAGACATAAGCTTGTCTTTAAACTCTGGGCCCACAATTCCCATCTTCACAGCTTCGCCGACTGTTAATTTAAGATTCTTAATTGGGTCAATTATGTATCCTGTAGCTGCTTGGGCTTCCAGCAGTTCAAAGGCAGTCCCTGGTCTGATCATATTTTTCTTCATGGCTTGGTATATAGAAAGGCGATCTTTAGTTGCTTCCACAAACACACCAGCAATACAGCTTGTGCCCTGAAGATATTTCTTAAGCCTGCTGCTCACCTCTTCAACTGTTAAGAGACCCTCGTTAAGTGCAGAAACTGTTTCTGCATCGATTATTTGTGAGCGTATCAATTCCTCAATTGTGATTTCTTTTCTGAGACCCTTAAACATTGGTCTTTTTTCTGCTAAAGGCAGCAAATATAGTCCATCTTTATCAAGCCTGCATCTCTTAAGCAGTTTTGCATATGAGAGTTTTTCCTCTGTAACAGGATCAATGTATCCTTTAACTTCATCATTTAGTTTCTCATATGTTTCTTTGTTAATATAGCCACGCTGTGTTGCAACATCTGCTGGCAGATGGAAGTTGAATTCTGGATCCATTATACCACCAGTTGCTGTCTGAGCTTCAAGCAGCCTTAAAGCATAGTCGTCTGGCACAAGTTCCTTTTTCATTGCCTGGAAAAGGGAAATTATTTTGCCACTGTAAGGATCCTTGTACCCAGTGACTGCTCTTTCTGCCGACAGCAGTTTGTCATGAATTTCTGGCCCTACAACACCTTTGCGCACTGCTTCATCAACTGTGAGCATCTCGTTCCTGACAGGATCAATGATAAATCCAGTGGCTGCCTGGGCTTCCAAGAGGACAATTGCATCTTCTTGATTTATAAGCCCTCTCTTCATTGCCTGATAAATACTGGTTTTAGATTTGGAATCAGGGGCCATGCCAGCAATGCTGCCAGTACCAAACAGGTATTGTTTAACACTCTGTAACTCCATGATCTCACGAATGGTCTTCTTCCCTTGCTTTAGCAGATTGAATGTTTCAATGTCAATTATACGGGCACTATAGAGTTCTTCAATTGTGACTCTGCGTCTGCCCATGTCACATGACTTGATGTTCTCTCCTTTGATGATTTCTCTGTGCTCCATTATCTCAATGATTATAATAATCATTCGTTCTTTAGTTATTTTGCCAGAACGATATTCATCCAAGAGCTTCTGTCTTTCTTCTTCTGGTAGCAGATTAGAGTTCATGACATCCCAGAGGGACATTGAGCCTTCAGCAATGCCTTCAATTGGTAGATCAACCTTAGTACTAGATAGATCACTCTGGGTTTGTTCTTCTGTATACAGGTAAGTCTTTTCAACCACTGTTGGTGCCTGAGGTTTGGACAGTCGTAAAAAGTTCAAGCCTGTCTCAGGGTCTGTCATACACTTGTCTTTTAACTGTTTATATGACACATTCTCTTCAGTATTAGGATCAGAATAGGTTTTGTTTGTGTCTGAGGCTTCTGCCATAATGCTGGCCATTTCCTTGCTGAAATATCCCCGCTGGCAAGCCACATCAGTGGGAATTCGATGACTGTTCACTGGATCAATAATTCCACCAGTGGAACACTGTGCCTCCAAGAATGGCATAGCATGCTCTTTGGGTATGAGCTCTTTTTGCATGGCTTGAAACAAGGAAATAATTTTGCCTGTGAATGGGTCTTTGTAGCCAGTAACAGCTTTTTCAGCAATGAGAAGTTTTTCATGAAGTTCAGGTCCCACAAGGCCTGCTTTAACAGCATCATCAACTGTGAGAAATTGATTCTTTACAGGATTCACCATGAAACCTGTAGCAGCTTGGGCTTCAAGTAGAGCAATTCCTGTGTCCTGTCTCAAAATATTCTTTTTCATTGCTTGATAAATACCAAGCTTTTCTTTTGTAGGTTCAAGGTAAATACCAGCAATGGTTTCAGAGCCTTGTAAGTACTTACTAACAGAGTTGTTTTTGCTTACTTCATCTGGAGTCTTCTTACCCTGTTGAAGCAAATCATAGGTAGACTTATCAATAATTTTGGAATCCAAAAGAGATTTAGCCGGGACAGGAGCTCTAAGCCCTTTGAAACTGGACTGTTCTTGCTTCTTGGCTTCTCCATCCTCCACAATTGTGATTATAATTTTTATTAACTTCTCAATTGTCACTTTTCCAGATCTGAACTGCCTTAGTAAATCAAGTCGTTGTTCCTCAGTAAGATATTCAGAATTGATTATCTCCCAGATGGTAACTTTTCTTCCTTTAAATGGTCCACTCTGAATCTCCACTGATTCCTGTGTCATTGCTTCTTTGGTCTGTGCTTCAGTGTACTTCTGTTCCTCTTTAGCATTGATTGCTTTTTCTGACAAGGGCAGAAGCTGAAGCCCAGTCTTTTTGTCTGCAATGCATCTCTTCTGCAGCTGTTGATATGTGACATACTCCTGAGTGTTTGGATCATAGAAACCCTTTATGTCATCAGTTGGGTTGGCCAATACCTTAAAAGTTTCATCATCAAAGTAACCCCGCTTGTAGGCAACGTCCTGTGGAATGCGGTAACTTTTAACTGGATCTATGATACCTCCTGTTGCCAGTTGTGCATCAAGAAATCGAATTCCCTGGTCTTTGTTTATCAGTTCCTTTTTCATTGCCTCAAAGAGAGACACTGTTTTTCCAGTGTAAGGATCTCTGTAGCCAGTGACAGCTCGTTCTGCAGCCAGCAGTTTTTCATGTACCTCTGGGCCAACAACACCTGCCTTTACAGCTTCATCTACTGTAAGTTTCTGTTTTTTCACAGGGTCTATGATATATCCAGTTGCCGCTTGAGCTTCCAAAAGACTCAGAGCAGGGCCTGGCCTCATCACATCTTTTTTCATAGCCTCGTAGAATGACATTGTCTGTTTAGTTGAGTCGATGACTACGCCTGCAATGCAGTTGCTACCCTTCAGGGCTTTGTGCACAGGCTCCATCTCAGACACCTCTTTGACAGTCTTATTTCCTTTGTGTAACTTGTTATAAAGGTCTTTGTCAATGACTTTTGATTCTAATAGCTCTGCTGCAGGAACAGGTGCTCTAAGGCCATCAAATTCAAGCTCATTTGCTTTCTCTTTTTCTTCAGCAACAGTAATTATAATCTTGATAATCTTTTCCACTGTAATCTTGCCTGTTTTGTACTGCCGAATTAAATCCCTTTTCTGGTCTTCTGTAAAGTATTCGGAATTAATTATTTCCCAAATTGTAATCGTCTTTCCTTTGAATCTTCCAAATGGTACAGACACAGTTGTCTTATTGAAAACATCCTTTGTTTCTTCATCTGTGAATGTTTTGGCATTAAGAGCAGCATCTTCGGAAATTGGTAAGAGAAGCAATCCTGTTCCAGGATCTGTGACACACGTCTTCATTAACTGCAAATACGTGAGGTTTTCTTGGGTATTTGGATCAATGAATCCTTTGGTGTCATCGGAGGGTTCCTGGAGAATTTTGTTCATCTCTGCATTGAACTGACCTTGCTTATATGCTGTTTCAATTGGTACACGGTGGCTGTTGACTGGGTCGATGATTCCCCCTGTTGCAAGTTGAGCCTCAAGCAATCTAATGGCCTGGTCTTCCAAAATAAGTCCTTTCTTCATGGCTTCAAACAGTGAAATCTTTGCCTCTGTATAGGGATCTTTGTATCCAGTGACAGCTTTCTCTGCAGACAGCATTTTGTTATGAAGTTCAGGGCCTATAAGACCTTCCTTTACAGCTTCATTGACAGATAACTTCTTGTTATTAACAGGATCAATGATGTATCCAGAGGCTGCCTGTGCTTCTAGAAGTATCACACCAGTTCCAGGAGCAATTTTCTTCGTTTTGATTGCTTCATAAATGGGTATTTTACGGTTTGGATGAACAAGCAAACCACCAATACAGTTATTGCCCTTAAGCATAGTCTTAAGATTTTCTCTCTGGCTAAGCTCATCTACTGTTATCTTGCCTTTGGTTAAATTATCATAGTCCTTTTTGTTTAAGAGGCCTACTTCTAACAGGCGGAGTGCAGAAACCTTCTCACGGATGCCATCAAACGATAGTGCAGAGTCTCCATTTCTACTATCCACTTCAACACTCTGTCCATTAAGGTTTTTGGACAGGTTCTCCATTTCCCGGTGTTGTTTTTGAATTACTTCAAGCTGCATGAGCTGTTCACGTAATTTCTTGTTTTCGTCAGCAAGATGTTTTTCCTGCTCAAGCCTTTTGCTCTCAAGCTCTTGCATCTCCTTTTGTTTACTGAACATTTCTTCTTCAGCTATCTTTTGTTTCCTAAGAGCAGCATCCATGGTAGCCTGGAGTTTATTCTTCTCCTCTTCCATTTGTTTTTTCTGGCGATCTTGTTCGTCTTTTAGAGCTCTGGACTTTTTAACTTCTTCTTCAAGCTGGTTTTCTAGTTTCTTTTTGTCATCTTCAATTAGCTTTTCCTTCTTCAGCAACTGTTGCTTTTCTAAGATGAATGTTTCCTGAAGGATTGTTTTCTCCTGTATAATTTGTTCCTGCTGAGCATTTGCGCTCTAGAGAGGAAAAGAAATAATAATTAGATCACAATAAATGTTTCAACACATAGCAAGGATATTGTACAAAAATACCTGGTTAAGTCCTTATTATGCAGTTAGTATAAAGGGAGAGAATAAATCTTTAAAACATAGCTGATTAAGAAAATTATTAAAAGAACTTGACAAATTGACAGAAATGGACAAATAAAATGTTTATATTCTCACTTAGACAATGTTAGTTTTCAGGGAGGGGTTAATGACATAAGCCGCATATTTATACCATGATAAATACAATACCTCTTTGGACTTTTTCTGCAAATCTTCTGCCTCTTTTTTCAATTTTTCCTTTTCTTTTTCAAGTTCAGTAATTGCTCTGCGTAGCTCATCAGCTTCTTTGATACTGGATAAGTGCTGTACTTCCAGTTTTTTGGTCTCTTCTTCAAGTCGCTGTTGCATCTGCTGCTTGTCTTCTAGCAGCTTCTGAGCCTGCTCTTGTGCCAAGTCTTTTTGTCTCTGAAGCATTTCTGCTTCAGCTTTCAACTTGGATGCTTCCTGAATAGCCTGCAATTTTTCTTTAAGCATTTTTTCAGCAAGTGCCCTTTGCTGAGCAAGATCAGATTCTGCTATTTGTCTCAGGCGTGCAGCCTCCTGAGCCTCTATACTGAGTCTTGCAGCTTCTTCAGCTAACTTTTTCATGTTCTCAGCCTCCTCAGCCAGAAACTTCTGTGTGTTATCTTTGTCCTTTTTCATAAGACGGTGATTCTCCTCTTCCATTCTGAGTTTGAGTTTTATGAGCTCCTCCATTTGAATCTTAACCTTGAAAAGTTCTTCCTCTACCTGGCCCTTTTGTCTAACAGCATCACTAACCTCATCCTTAAGGCGATGAAGCTCCTCATCGAGAAGAGATTTCTGTTTGTCAGTTTCATCCAGCTGCACTTTCACCTTGGTAAGCTCTTGCTCAATCTGAGACTTCTGCTTGAGGGTTTGCTCTGCCAGCAGTTTGTGCTTGGACATTTCTGCATCAGCTTGTTGTTTCTGTTTCAGTGCAGCAGCTTCTGCTTGAGCAAGTTTAGCTGCTTCTAACTCAGCCTCTTTTCTTAGTCTCTCAGCATCCTCCTGTGCTTTGGCTTGGCTGGCAGCTTCAGCTTCAGCAGATTGCCGCTGAACCTCTGCCTCTAATGCTTTTTGATGAAGAAGGGCGGCCTCTTTTTCTGCCTTTTCTTTGGCCTTATTTGCTTCTTCAGCAAGCTTCTTAGCTCTCTCATATTCTTCCTTCAGTTTTTCCTGTACCATGTTGTCTTTCTTCTGCTGCAAAAGTACACTCTGAACTTGCTGTTCAGCAGCACTACATCTCTGCACTGCTTCTTCTGCTGCAAAAATCTGTTTCTCAGCTGCTTTATCAGCTTCCTCCTTATGCCTTTTGGCTTCTTCTGCCCTCATTTTGAGACGCTCCACCTCTTCTTGGGCAATCCGCCGCTGTCGAGCCGCTTCTTCCTCTGCTGCGGCAATCTTTTTAACCTTTTCCTCAGCCTCCCGTCTTTTGTTCTCTTCCGCCAAGGCAAGCTTACGGAATTTTTCTGCTTCTTCTTCAGCCCGCAACTTACTCTGCTGGGTTTCATCTGCAATATTTTTTAGTTTATTCAATTCAAGCTCCAAATCAAGCTTACCAGATGATGCCTTTTCAAAATTAAGTTTTAAGATGCGGATCTCTTCTTCAACAACCCTCCTCTGTTTGAGAGCATCATCTACTATTGCTTTCTGTCTCTCTAATTCCATATCAGAAGATTTCTTTAGCTGATTTATCTTCTCCTCAATGTCTTGCTTGTGCTGGCTTGCTTGATCTTCAAAAGCCTTCCTTTGGTATGCCTCATCTTCAGCTTTCCTTCGGAGACGCTCATTTTCTGCCTCTTTCTCTTTGAGTGCTATCTCTGCTTCTGTTTTAAGGCAAGTAGCCTCATTGATTGCTGCAAGTTTTTCTTTCAGTATTCTTTCTGCTTCTGCTCTTTGTCTGGCAGCTTCCTCCTCAGCTACCTGCCTTTGCCTTTTTGCCTCTTCAGCGATTGTGCGAAGCTTAGCTGCTTCTTCTGCAAGTTCCCTCATTTTAGCAGCTTCAGCTTCAAGAAGTTCTTTTCTCTCTACAATGTTAGACATGCTTTCCTTCTCAGCTTTGGCCTTGAGCTGTATAAGTATGTCCATTTCACTTCTGACCTTGGCCAGCTCATCTTCAAGTTGCTTTCGCTGTTGCATGGCGGCATTGACCTCATTCTTTAAGCGGTAAAGCTCATCTTCAAGCAGGGATCTTTGCTGCTCTGCATGGTCAAAGTCAGACCTTAAACGGATGAGCTCCTGTTCAGCTGAGAGCTTCTGCTGAGCTGTACATTCAGCCAGTTTCCTCTGCCTCTCCAGTTCTTGCTCTGCCATCTCTTTCTGCTTCAGGGCAGACTCTTCAGCTTTGGTCCGCTTCTTTGCCTCACGCTCAGCTTCTTCTTTCTGCTTCTCCGCTTCTTCCTGCGCAAGAGTCTTTTTGTGGGCTTCTTCTTCAGCCTGCAGCCTTAGGCGAAGAGCCTCATTGGCTTTCTGTCTCCATTTTTCTAGCTCTTTTTCAGCGCCTTCCCTTGCCCTGTCCGCTTCATCTGATTGCTTTTTAAGACGTTCGGCCTCCTCTTGCAGCTGAACGACAGTTCCATGCTTTTCTTTAAGGGTTTCTTCAAGTATTGATGTCTTTTCAACATAAGTCACATGCTGCTGGGCCGCTACCTGAGCAACACTGATCTGTTTTTCTTTGTCCACCTCAGCCTGTTTCATGCGTTTCTCTGCCTCCTCTGCTTGCTTCCTGAGCTGGTCAAGGGCCTCCAAGGCTTTTTGCTTCTGCTTAGCAGCCTCACTTTCTGCGTCAGACTTAAGCCTTAGCTCCTCCTCTGCCTTGAGTTTTTTCTGAGTTTCTTCAGTGACCTGTTTGCGAAACCTCTCTGCGTCCTCCTGAGCTGCTTTACGGAGTCTCTCCGCCTCCGCAGCATTGTCCCTTAGCTTTTTCAGTTCTGTCTCTGCAGTGGATTTCTGCTTTAATGTAGTTTCCAGTTGGAGTCTGATAATACGTAATTCATCCTCTATTTTGTCTCGACTCTGATGAGCCTCATCCACCAGCTGACTTTTTAATTTGATCTGCTGTTCTGACAATACTCTGAGCTCATGCAGCTCTTGCTGAATATTGTGCTTTTGGTTCTCAGCATCCACAGAAACATCCTCTCTCTTTCTAACTTCTTGTTCCATCATGAGTTTGAGTTCCTGTGCCTCTTTCTCTGACTTGGCAATGGCTTTTTTATGAGCTTCAGCTAGCTGCTTCTGTTTATCTAACTCGGCTTGCATTTCAGCAATTTTTTTCCTCTCCTCCTCTTTAAGCTTTTCGGCAGCTTTCTGTATTAGTGGAAGCAAATGGTAAAAGAAAATTATGATTATGAGCAAGCATGACACGATGTTATGATTAAGGTTAAGGTTAATTGTTTTTTAGCTCAAAGGAAGATGCAACACATGACATGACAACACAAAACTTGCAATCAATTAAGGCACAGCAATGAGTTATAATTAATGTATGGAGACAGCAGACTTTTTTCACAGCAACTGACAATTCAACTGCAAAATCATGCAACTAGTGCATTGGCTCCACTTTGCATGTAAATACAGTGGTAAGGTGTGTGTAT
>JAOVVB010000046.1:15600676-15617837 GCA_028570985.1 Heterobranchus longifilis
ACTAGCGAGGATTAACTATTTCTTTAATATAAGAACGACATCTTTCAGACGGAGCAGACTAATGTATTTAGTAAACGAGTCATCGGATCTCTCTAATAAAGCAACTTGCTCGCTCATTTTACTAAATGCTATAATGAAGACCTTTTAACAATAATGCTAGTCCAGCAAGACACATTATAACAATCCTAGTACACTGCAGTGAAGTAAAGACTTGTATATGCAAGCTGCACTGGAGACATGTGCATGTACTGTAGCATGAAGTTACCAGTTAGACATACCATGTTTATGAAAGGTTCATGGTACCTATCGCTCACCTCTCAAACTCAGTTCTGAGCAGTCGCTCTCTTTCTAGGATGGCCACATGAAGTCGGCCCCATTCCTTCTCGACGTCAATAGGGTGGTAACCAGGGGGCACTTTGATCTGACCAGCATGAACTGCACTCTGTTCAGGTATAGGATACATTATTGACGGCAAAATACTAAGTATGAACATTTAATATTTTGCATTTGTCAACTGACATTTGGAAAGATTACACTAACCTCAAAGGTTTGATAAACAAGTTTGGATCGGTCCTTGTCTGTCTCTTTGGCGGGAAGTTCAGTCTCTTTGAACATCAAAAACTGACGCCACAGGAGCTGTAATTCAGAAGAAAAAAAAGAAGAAAAAAAAAACATTTATTTCCCATACAGTATATAATATTAGTTATTTAACTGGGGCACTAATCCTATTGGGATCAAAGGCCTGTTTATTGGCATGCACAGAAGCTTAAAAAATGAGTCAGACTGGTGTCAGGTAGACACTGCTGTAAGCCAGTTCTCAGTTTACTGCAAAGACATTTCTAAAGAGGTACAGAATTACATTTAACTTTCTAAAAGCTGGAAATGAAAACATTATCAATAAATCGATCATGTAAAAAACAAAAACTGATTTTGACTCAAACTATCTAAATGTAGTAGAATTATGCTATGAATTACATTTACATTTATGGTATTTGGTGGATGCCCTTTTCCAGAGTGACTTACATAATTCTCTATCAATAAAACAAAAACCTATACTGGTTCACCACTGTAGGTTTCTGACCGTCAGAACCATCAGTCTAAACACTGTTGGTACATACAGCATAAATTAAGTTACAGTATATACATAAATGCAACATACAGTAGCCCAGGCTGCAGCTGAATTTATTCCAGCTCCTTGATCAGCTATAAGTCTCTATTCTGTCTTATTTTTTGCCTAATTTTTTCATCAATATATCAGCTAAAATGAATAAAAATAAAAGCAAAATTTATTCTTAATCTTTACCGTGGATAGGCGTTTTAAAGCAGTTGAAGAAAAGTAGTGAGTGCAGTAGGGTGTGGCACTAAGTCTTTCTCAGATTAGGAGAAAAGAAACCTGCCTAGAGGTTATGTTGAATATTTTTAAGCAGACGACTGCCACACCCTTATCCGGGAGGATCATAGAATTCTTACAATATAGCATGCGAGAGCACAAACCTCCATTGTTTAATCTACTATTGAATAACATGATTCACTCACTCAATTACAGCAGTGACTGCTTTCATAAACCAGATTCTCATTGGGCCTGCATTCTGACTATTTGTTTTAATCATGAAACAGCATAAAATATGAACATAGTTTCATGACAACATTTAATGATCTACAGAAACAGATTTTTAGATTGTTTAGACTGTTTGCAGTACAGATAGATAGAGTATCAGATATTAAAGTACATCTTGTCTTGAAAGTCCAAATACTAATATTACACACTTTGCTGAATGCACATCAATATGCTTGTATAACTTTACCTCAATCTCCTCGTAGCTGGCAGGGAACTTCCTCTCCTCGAAGATCACAACATGGTGTCTGATCCATTGAAGAAGAATGGTGACCAATTCGTAGTATTCCTTCCAGCGCAGTTCAAGCTCCTGCACACACACATGCACAAACACAGCTACTTAACAATAGACACAGCAACTTTTCAGACCCTCCACTAACTCAATAACACATACAGTATCACATTTCTTTAATTAGGAGTGAACAGCCTTGGTCCTGTCTAACCATAAACACACGAAGGGAATCATGTACAGTAAACTATGCAGTACAGTATCTATATTTTACTGTTATTATTGCACTATAAGTGCACTGTCAATACACAAGTGTATAATAAGCTACAACATTAAAGTATTGTGTTATTCAGATGAATTCAATGCTTCTGGAAATAAATTGAAAAATGTAGATATCTATAGATTTATAAGTTTATCCCTGATGAAGTGGCAAAGAAAACTCAATGAGATGGCATGAGGATGAAACTTTGAGGGAGAGAGTAGAATCAGAAAATGGGAATACATCCTCATGTGGATGATACCAGATAGTACAATCAAAAATAATTCACTTCTGTAACTTGGCCAAATGTGCAAATTGTACAACAGGAAATGAATCTAAGTTAACATGAGGTTGCCAGTTGTTCACTATTGGAGACCTGGTTACAAAAATATCCATGGCAATTTTAGTCCTAAAACTATTAAGCAAAGAAAAAGAAAAAGCCAAAGCAAAAGACAGTACACAAATCTATTTCATTTTGCAACCGTGAGGAAGTTGACCATCTTAAAACATGCTGTTGAGGAAATTTTAAGGGAATAGAATTGGGAAGACAGAAAATATTAAACATTAAAGAGCATCCCTAATTAAATTAGACTGCTTTGTACTTCTGCTACAGCATGGACATAAAACTCACACTTATTCTCACGCCATCATGAGCATCGAGTGCACGAGGCATGGCATCATAGAGTGAGGACACGTATGTGATGATGGACTTCTCATCAGGGTGAGCCACATCAACATCTAAAAACATAAGGTAAAAAAACAAACATCAAATATACATGTTTTTTTTTTAAAATGTTTTTAAAATATTCAATAAGGCAAGAAATTGTAGACTTAAGTTCTTGCAGAACAATAATTCACAAATGAAAATGATTAATATACATTTACTTCACTTTAAATTTAAAATTAGATTTCTTTTAGGAAATAAAGTTTGACAGATGAATAATTAGCAACATGCATGAGATATCCTGCCAGGAAAGTGAGCAGTAAGTTTAAACGGTACCCTCTGGGTCGAGTAGGCGTGTGACACCGAGCTCTTTCTCAGCCACGCTGAAGGCTTGCTCCAGGTTCTCCAGGTTGGTCTGGCGGTACACTTTTCCCATTTCGATAAGCCTGGGTCTAACAGAGTGCAAACATAACCAAATATGAGCAGTGTGACTAGCATTCGTGCATAATCAGTCAAAAGTTAATGCTGATACTGCAGTAGTAGCTACTATCATTCAGTTAGATTAACTTCATTGATTGCAAGCGAACTTCTTGAATTTGTAAGACTACAAACACTAAAGGAGTTAAGTTTAGGTTCCGTCAATAATGTGAAAGGATTTAATATATATATATTTTTTTTTTAATAAACATTCAGAAAAAACCTTAGGATAAGTGTTTTGCTATATTTGAAGATATGAATATCTCCTAATTGGTGCTGGTATGGACAACTCAGGACAATAAAAGCTACACGTTCAGGGACCATCTGTCCCATAAATTCTGACTGTCAGCTGTCTCCTGAGGCACACAGTTATTATTCACATGGCACTCGTTAAACAGAGAGCCCACTTAAAATATATAGTGTTCTACACAAAGCCTGAAAACAGTATCCCTCAAGTTAACGGAGCACTACAGGAGACAATAAAATCTGTAAAAATGTACAGTGTACCTAACCACAAGGCAAAATAACCCAAATGACACTCCAAACATACAAAGCCTTAAACTTTAACCACATACTCATCACCCTGGCTTATATCAGTGTCTTGCAAAACATGTTAATTTCCAGTCTAGGCAGAAGAAGAAAAATGAAGATGGATTTTAGAGTTCAGACCGGTATAATTCTTTGACGTGTAGGGTGGAGCGCACAGCGTAGTGATCTCCTGGGCTGGGTGCAAGGATAAAACCATTGCTCCCATCTTCCATCCTGAGACCAAGCTTAGGAGACATGCTAACAGAGCTCCAAGCCTGCCCATTTTCAATATCACCCGCTGACGATCCTTCACTGGATCGAGTTCCTGCGCTGTGGGAGCCTCTCCCCGAGTCTACAGAGGTCTCAGAGGGAATCTCCTCACACACCATGACCACACGGTCTTCAGCATCACTCACTGAGTTACTGCTGCTGCTTGTCCGCCGTTTCTTAATTGACAGCTTCCTCTTAAGACTGAACATCATGCCTCTTAGAATCAAACCTAAGAAGAGAAATGGTGCTCCAATGCAGACAAAATGTTCAGGGCTTCTTTACCATCGCTGTTATTTTTCACGGCGCACATCGGTTTCTTTAATTGTAAGAACAATCCAGGAAGTTGAACCAGCATAAATCTTTCTGTTGTAGGTGCAGAACGTCCCAAAAAGCTCTTCCTCTTCTCATTTACAGAGGGCATTCAGCATTCATGCTTTCCCAAAAAAATCTTTTAATTACGTATCCAAAAGTCCAAAAGCACAAAAGCAAAATATGAAATACGTTTTGTTCAGTCAGCAAAACAAGCACAAAAATGAGCCAAGAAAAATGAAGGGAACATGGCGATAAAATCGTTCTCGCGTTTCTGGAGCGTCGTGCGTAGTACTGACAAAAACATCAAGCTCTCGCTCTGAAAAGGCAGTACCCAAGCTTTGCAGGTACATGTTAATGCTTCACAAAAAAGATTCCCTACGGGCATTACTGTCTTTTCTTTTCATAAAGACGCCCCATGGACCACACCCAAAACTCTTTAACTCTTTAACTCTTTCTACCACGAACCACTTATTTTTACTCCTGCTTATTCAGCCACTCCCTCTTCTTTCTTCTACTGAGAAAAAAAGACTGCTAGCGGTGTTATGTAACTGCTAAAATAACATTCATGCTTATCTTCTACTAAATATGTGTGCGACTGCTAAGCTTTAAAAACTAATTAATCTTTCCATCAAGACAATAAAGTCCTATTGTGTTAGCTGATACACTTTTTCAGATTTTGCAGTTGTGCTTTGGTGCATACACACAGTTACAGTAAATACCACACCTCTTGAATACTCCAATACCAGGCTAGCCTTAGGGCAATAAAATATTTCCGTTTGAAAGAGGCATTCTACCAAAGTCAAGTCAAGGCCAAAGACAAGTTTAACATAACTACTTCTTATGAAATTGTTTGTACTCCTATCACATTCATTTCATTAAAAAAAAAAAAAAAAAAAAGATTTAACTGATAATATGATGAAAACATAGTAATTATGCGTTTGCTCTGATTAGATTCACCAATACCATTAAAATCCAGTTCCTGGATGTCCCAAGTATGCTTCATGAGCACTTACTGATGTCTGTGGATAACAGCATTGAAGAGCTTGCCGTCTCGCCAGCTGGTGGTGAAGTTGTCACAGCGTAGACCCTGGTATCCCTCCACCATACGCTGTGACCAAAGGAGCAGCTTTTCCTTAGCTGACATGTCATCAGACTGTCCATTGACCTGGATGTCTGAAATCTATCAGGTACCAAAATGCATGGGATTTAACACATGTGCAATCTAATCGAGAAAATAATGAATCACTTTATACTGCATACCAGCATGCAAATCATTAAAGAACTTAATTAAAAGACACCATCTTCATGCATACACTTAATCATGAACAAAGTTCCAGCGATTACCATTAACCTCCGGACCCTTATTGGAACTCAATTTCCCAGCACTGGGTGATACTGGGAAGATCAAATAATAAAGCAGTATCGGATGCAAAAATCTGTGAAGGATAAGGTACACAAATTGCACTAAAGGCACAACTGGCTAAAATGATTTTAATGTCAATTTTGATGGCATCAAACAGACAATGGCATCTAATAAAAGGTTTGTGGACTTGGCATGAGCTCAGGGTAATGAGTTTACAGTGAAGGCAAGCTACAGCTGGGGAATGAATATACCAGGCTTAATTTTATGTCACTTGTTAAAATGGGCAAAAGAAATAATAATAATCAGGAATTCCTCATGATGTAGAGCACCAGCTTCCATCTGGTGGTCTACTATCATGATCCACCCTACTGATCCATCCTCCACAACCAAATGCTGCTCCTCACAGAATATGATTCATTAAGGACTTGTTTTAAAAAAAAGTGAATTAGGATGGGAACTCTGGCAGCACAAAAACTAATGGGACAAAATAACAGCTGAAAGATCTGCAGATTTCTTGGAGTAAACCTTCATATAGTGTATAAAAACAGCATGTAACATTAATGATTACTTTTGACCATTAATAATTTATACTCTTTGAGCTATAAAATAATAGGTTTATTATTATAAATAATAACTAATATAAGCAACAGTGATTTATACAAATTAAGATACACAAAACTAAAATTTAAACCGGAGATAAAAGGTAACTATGTATTATGTTTTTCCATATTTAAATATTGCTTTTAGTTTAATCACAATAACCAAACCCATGATTGACCACTTCCTTAGTAAAGAAAGAAGAAATGAATTTAAAGAAATGACTGATTAGATGCCATTTGACCATTATGACCCAAACCACCAAAAGATCAGTGACTTTCAGCCATCACCCCAGATTGGACGGGATAAAGGCGGCGGAGGTAAATGGTAAGGGAACTTAATACTGACAGAGGAGGAGACCTGGAAGTGGAGGATGATGGTCCATATGAGCCCCAGCGTAAGCTTGGGATTTCCATCTGCGATGTCATCATTCCTAATGTTCACCAGCTTGACCTGGGATTGGCAGAGATAAAAAGCAAAATAGCAGGAGTTATGAGAAAGAGACATTCTATAAACACTGCTTTTTTATATATAAAAGAAGACAGACATTTAAGTCTATAGCAGTCTTTTTATACCATTAAAAGCAGTCTTACCTGCCGGTGTTTGAGAAAATCCAGTGCGATCTGTACATTCTGAAGTTTATGAAATCGCATCCGTCCTTTTTCTCGAGGCTGAATGAACAAAGGAAAATTGCACATAGAGTTGGACAAAAAGAGAAAAGTAAGACAAAAGTCTTTTTTTTTTTTTTCAAATGTAGAACTCATCACCCATATTCATGCAATAAAAAGTAGCACATATTTGCCATATAATCATGATTTCCTCTCTATCTCATAAACATAACGCAGTCTGATGGATGCTTCAAGATCAAGTCAACAACTTATGAGCATTCAAATGCAAATTTTCATGGATGTTTAGGCCAATTGATGGTAAGTATAACCATAATGACAAACACTGATTGTCTGACACATCTGCCATGTTGGTTACACACCCAAAACATGATCTTGAGGTTCAGATCGATCCAAGCAGAAGAAGAAAAAGCACCAAAAAATCATGCAACATGCAAGATCATTATCCTGTTAGTGGTATTCAGATCATAGATCATACATGTCTTGGTAAATAAAATATAAGCTAATACACATGGAATGGGTCTGGTGCCCTGGTCACTATAGTATGGAGGTATGGGAATGTATTACGGCAAACTTATATAAAGATGTTACCCACTATATACATTAAGAGAAACCAAAAGATTTTATTACCTTATATGAAAAATTGTTCCATTTAATTTGGCATCATAATTTTTTTTTAATGCATTACAACCGATTTTCTTAATCAAGTCAAAAGAAGACTGACGCATTTTTCCAACAAACTCTATAAAGCGCCAACTGGACTTTTTGACAAGAGCTCATATAGCTCATAAAGGCTGTCCACTGATGCACCCATGCCATGACAGAAAGGAAAAAGATCTAAATGACAAACCCACTCACCAAACGCAAGTTCCTCACAACGTCCCTCTCCCTCGCCTAGCCCCAGCAAGAGAAGTGAAAAGAGAGGAGGCAAAACCCACATGGGAGAGGTCAAAGGTCAGCACACAGAGGTAGGAAGGGATAGAAAGAGATGGAGGCAAAGAAGGAAGAGAAGGGAGTCACACAGGTGCCACACAGTAAATGAGATAAAGGCATAGAGTGGACTGTGAGGTTAATTTGTTATGGCCAAGAGGAAAAGCAGAAGTAAAGCATGGCAGCAAGCCAGCAGAGAACAAAAAGTTTGCAAATGTCATCTGAAACCCAGTGGTTCGGTTTTGGGTGTGATTCAGTATTTGCATTAGCAGTTAGATCTTTGGATCTGGATAGTAAATGAAACGCATTTAGAGTAATTTATGTATTCCCGAAGCATAGGTCTCTCATGATTAATAAAACTTTTGTATGTAAAGAAAAAAAAAGGAAAATTATAGATGGAAGTGTTCTGATTGCCCTAAGCTTGTTTTAGCTTCACTTTATGCCTGAGGACAGGGATTTCAATGTTAATGCTGGTTGTTGAGTTGGGCTGCAGAGCAGAGTGACCAGTCAGTCAGAGTTATACAGGCACTGAGGCTCACCAGTGTATCTCCGGACAACACCTCCAGCAGTGAGATCAAGTTATGTCCATCTCTCAGGTCTTCATACAGATCAGTCACATGACGCTGTGCCTAAGAGGAAACAGAGCATAGAGTTAAGAAACATCACATTATGCCTTAATAAAGATTACTTGCCCTTTATGGTGAAGCAACATTTTATAGTCTTTAGCTTTCTCAGGAACAGAGTATCAACCTCAAATACACACGGATCAGGAATGCATGCCCCCAGGAAGGTAAGCAACCCTGACTTTAGTAGAGACACACTTGCCAACATACCAGCTGCCTATCATTTTGACAGATGATTTAGTAGACTCCTAGGGTTCTAAAGAAACACTGTAACAAAAATCCATCCCCGTTTTTCACTTCTTTACTCAACACCATAAAGCTGCCTTCATATATACGGTATGCATTTATATTTTGGGTCCTTAGCCATAAACACACCAAGCAGTGCTTTTAGGTATATGTGTAGTAGCCTGGGAAAACCCTTCACATGCTGATATTTTGATGTTTTGAAGAAATAAAAAGTTCTGAATCTTACAGTATTTTCTAAAAGGTGATAAGGAAAAAAAAAATGCATAGGAAGACTTCATTCCAATTGAGAGGCAGGTGCATCTCAGACATTTTGACAGCTCATACTGTATCTCATCACACACACATTTCATCATCTGATGGGTTTTTCCCAAAATGCCACACATATATTGTTTGAAAGCCCCCAGTATAATGTGACTCAAAAAAAAAAGGGGGGGGGGTAATGGTTTAACGTTAAACACACAAGTGATGAGCGAGTACAAGCCTTGTGGACTTCTTTTGCTGATGTTTTTGATGTTTTTCACAATCTAGCAGCAATTGAATTTGATTGTAAGTCAAGACCACATTCCTCATACTTTAGTTGACAGCATAAGAAGCTCCACATAAAAAAAAAAAAAAAAAAATCCCCTGGAGAGAGAGAGGGGAAACTCAAGCAGGTCAGAAAATGCAGCAGATTCCAGCCATGCTGGGGCTTGTGTACAGAAGCTACCTACCTCTGCTCTCTGGTGCTGCATGAGGAGAAGAGGCACGAGATGAGCATAAAGAGATAGAAATAATGAAAAGAGAACTGAAGGAATGGCAATGAAGTGATCATGAATGATTACACTATAAAGTGCAATATATTGACTAAAACGTAAAAAAAAAACATCTCTAATCACTCTTTTATAAACATGAATTATGCACATTCATATATTATGGAAGCTGTTTAAGAGAATGTACTTATGAACTAAGTAAGTAATAATTAATTTGAATTTAAGACTTAAAATATTTTTTGTAGCTGTACTAGATATACTGTATCCTGCAAGCATCAGGCAAAAACATTCCAACATTCACATAATAAACCTAACTGTGCTGCCGCTAAGGGAATAGTTTTCACAATCTCCAGAAGGTCCATACAGTAATAAAGTAACACCGTGGACTGTTTGGAGGGCCCTAAGGACTGGTTTGGGAAGCACTGCTCTAATTAAAACCTGACTGATGTCTGCACTGTCTATGCTTCAAAGGATATGATAGATTTATCGCTGCTCTTTTATTATGATTCATAAAAAAATCCTTTTAGTGACATTCCTGTCACCACAAACCCTGATCTAAAAATAAATATATACTTAAAATATATAAATATAAAGTACAACTTTTTTTTGTTATTATGTACTTTCTTACAGAGAGAGTTAACTCCCTTCTGATGATGGATTACATACAGTATGGAATTTTATGCCAGTAAAAGGCTGTGTGCTGATTTAACCACTAGGGAGCAATATTGTGACGTGTATTAGCTATAAAAGTGTCTTCAACGTTCCACTACAGTACGCCGCCTCTGCCTGCCTAATTTATCCTGTGGAACATTTGCTGAAACGTAGAAGTGTGCGTAATAAACTATAACACAGAGGCCTTTATGTTCCTTTCAGTCTATAATGTCCTCGGTTTTCACACCGCTCCCTGCCTCCATACTTAATAAGACCAGTCCATCAACGCTAAGCAATACTCTGCTTTTCTGTTGCGTTAAAGGGAAGCTATTTGTCTTATTGTCTTCACTCTATAGCTCTTGACATGTAAAAGCCAGTGTAAAATTTGTGTTTTATCACTGTCTGTCTGACATCCATATACATGTTTGGAGTCGTCTATACAGAGACAACAGCATCGTGCTGACTGGAGAGGTAACGCTCACTCACTCACTCACTCGCTAATTCTCTATACCGAATATCTTGTACAGGGTCACGGGAAGCCTAGGGCATATCCCTGAGGTACACCCTGGATGCGGTGCCAATCCAATCCATCGCAGGGTACACACTTACACACACTTACACACCCAGTCACACACTATGGGGGAGTTGGAAATTCTAATTCCCCAACTCTCCATGTCCTGGGACTGTGGGAGGAAACTTGGGATTGGACTGCTAAGTAAAGCAAAAAAATTACATTCTGAATACAGTGGGTCCTTGTTACAAAACACAATCTAAAGGCAAAATCTTTCGCTTTCAATATTATAAAAATAGATTTGTGCTTCATAGGCAAAACAATTTTTCTTTACACACCCTTATCTCCGGATCTGAGAAAAGCCCATTAAAATGCAATAAAACAATTAGATTTAAAGGGCAGAATGCAGACCTTTAACTCAGACCTTAGACTATGTTGCCATTCTACACACTACACAATCTAGAAGGACTATGTATTGTAATGAGTTCAAAATTAAAGTGCAAGTGAACTTGAAATAATAATCATGGAATTGTTGTATTGATCGATGGTGTAATACATTTATATATACAGTTATATCTTAGTATACAAACTCGGCCAGTAGATTAAATCAACTAATGTGAATAGAGTCTGGATATCGTTGCTCTTTTTAACGCTACTTTCAAGATTGTAATTACTGTAGTGTCATTCTTGGACAAAAATGAACTTTAGAAGGAAGTTCACGTAGGGCTGAGCGGAGATAAATTGCTGCTGCAGGTCTAAGGCAGACAGTCAGCCACCCGCAGGCAAAGATACAAGCTACTGGAGGCCAGTCTGCCTCTTCAGAAAAGCAAAATGAATCCAGATGTCTCTAACTAACTCACACAGCAATTCTCAAAAACAATTTTCAGCCAAGTTTTGAGATTCTGGCATAATCCTGGACTTCTGCAGAATAGGCTTTTGTGCAAGAGTTTTTTTTTTCTTCATGGGTTAATGAATGGGACACTTTAGTCTTTTGGAGACTGATCAATATAAACAAAAACTCCTACTAACGTCGCAGCTGCTTTTGTGAAAAATAAAAAATGACTTTATGTACAGTAATAGGAGCTGATTTTTTTTTTACAATGGAAAAAGTGCAGAAGGATAAATTAACCTTTGTAATCCATCTTTCATCTCTCAGGGCCCCTCACCATTCTAACTAGACTATGATAAATTGCCTGGTCTTCAGCAATAATTACAAAGCTCTGACTGAGGGACTCAATGAAAAGGAGATATTAATAATTTGCTGACCACAATTTTTTTAACTAGCTACAGTACTGGAGTAAAATTTACTCTTTATAACAACACTTCTGTTGCCTAGGTGTAAACCAAACAGCAGATTTACATATATTCATTTAACAAAGCTGTGCATCCAAAGTGGCCTTCAAAGAGGAAGCATGTTCCACAGAGTGAATAAAATCTGGCAGTGAGTAAAATTGGCACAAAGCGATAGAGAGAAAGGCACCTAACTATTTCACCATCACTTTATGTTACTGTATATGCGCAACTTAAATCTAATTCAATCTCAATCTACAGTATATTGGGCTGAAATGAAAAAAAAAAAAGAAAAAGATTTGTAAGTTGTATAGACACATTAACCTGTAACTAGTAGCTAGTAAAATAAGAGAGTAAACTTAGGTGAAGAAAGGAAAAAAAGCATTTTAATTCAAGACCAGACATGCTGCTGAGTTTTGAATTTGTTTGCAATGTGCAAATCAGCGCCCTGGCAAGGAGAGAGTGGCAGAAGTTGAACCATGGCATCAAAGTGTCTGGGGAAAAATTGTTATTGCTTTTTCCAACAGGTAGGCCTATATGATCTGATCTTGCTCGTACTATACAGAATAAAATGATGAAAGATGATAGTATTGATATAACATGTCGTGCTTAGAGTTATCTGCATAACAATTAATTAACCAATTAAGTGTAAAATAAATTTAGCAAAGGTTTGCAGATCATATACTGTATATATACATGCACACCAAAAAATTTATACACACTTCAGCAGCTGTCATGCAGCAATGTGTGCGATGTGTAGTATTATGTTTCCTCAAAAGATGGCACGATCGTTAATGCTATCATGTGACCGTAAATGCATAAATTTTACATATTGAAGTGTGCATACATTTTTGGGTGCTTCTGTACTGTATATACAGATTTAAACATAGGACCATTAACATTAATCATTAATTACCTGCTTATGACAGAACAAACCTGTAATGACAATCATAAGGACTTAGTAATGAATATAATAACTGATAAGGGTGGGTTGTGGTTTCAATCACTGCAAAGAGTTTTGAAAATCATTGCTGTTAAGGAGCAGAATAATTTGTTGCTGTTTTTTGTTAAATCTGTTTGCCTTGATGTTTGGCTGGTTTCTTGATGCTATCTGTGCAGATTAATAATACAGAGCATTTAAAATACAGTCAAAGAGTATGGAAAGCAAATGTTTTACATAGGTTTACACCAAGATCCTTCAGGCATAATCTCTTAATCAAACAGAACACCTATACTGAGCTTGAGAATTGTTTTTCTCTGATGGTCTGCTTTTACCTGACTTTCACCTAAGGAAGATTATTACAGTGATAAATCATCAGAAATCACTAAACTCAGCTTCATTTTCTTTTTTTGACCGAGAGCACAAACAATAATTTAAATGTTCCAACTCTGGGTGGCATTTATTAAAACAAATAGTTCATCCTGATGTTCCATTATCTTCTATGGTCTTTCCTCATGTAATAAAAGGGGGCTTAACTTGGACTTTCTTAACTGAAAGAAGACCTGAGCGTGTTATACAAGAAGGTATAATTTGCAGCAAGGTTTTAAAAAGTAGTCACTTTAATTACCTTAATCAGGTGCTTGTTCACCCATTTTGTGAAAGTCTTTTTCTGCACCCTGTCCCGTTCATCTGAAACACAAAAGAAAGAAATAATAAATTACGATATGACCAGTATGTTTATGAAATTATATACTATATATGAAATTAAGAATATATGGTGATATATCTATTGTATTTTATGAAGAGAAAAAGAGCACAGCTGCCAAAAAAAAAAAAAAAAAAAGAATGCCCACAGGTTAAGAAAAAGATTAAGTCGAGTAACAATAGTGCATAGACAGTGATGGTCTGTATCTCCTCTGATTCAGTTTGACCAAATACACATAAAGGCAAAATCTACCCTTTGCACAGACACGTTCACCTCATACCAAGCCACAAGCACAAACTGGCTCAGGGACACGCACATCAGAAACGGGTGTTCACATGGCAGATCACTTGGCATACTCAGTGCCAGAAGGCGGAGCATGAACCCGAGCTCAGGGGATAGCCTCTAGCAGCACATATACGCATGTACAGACAGAACGCTGGAAATCACAAAACCACAGGGCAACATTTATATCAGTGGAACATAAATGTGCTGTACATTTAACAGAAAGACACAAGGAAGACAAAGTATATTCACTAGTTGGAAAACTAAAGCCAACAGTTCAGTAAAAGCTAGATTAGCTGAAATACTATAACTTCAAAATTTGTTACAGTGTGCAGATGGAAAAAGTTTCAGTCTACTAAGAAGTAAAGTAATTAGTCGTGTACTATACGTATGGGCACTGTGCAGATCACTTCCTACTTCACCACACACACACAAAAACGCACGCAAACACACACACACACACACAAGGTAATCAGATTTAAACCAGAAGACACGTTAACAGAGTATATGTAGATGACAAGGGCACAGAACTTTCTTAAAATCACCTTCAAGAATAAATCAACCATACTTCTGTGATAAAACTGCACATTTGTATTTGTTCGATAATAAACATAGGTCATCTATAAGAAAAGCAACAGTTGAATCTTTCCTGCCCTTCTTGTAATTCATATTAGAAACATTTCATAACGTAAACATGAGCATAGAGATAATGTCTATCGCAATACCTATGACGTAATGACTGAATTACTTCAACTACTAAGAAAGTCTTCTCCCGTTGACTTACCATCATTTGTGTTTTGCAATCTAATGAACACGAAACGACACTTTTAGAACCATGTATTCATGTGTTTAATAAATAGACATCCACTATAAATGACTCAGTGGTTCAAAGACGCAGAATTTCTGCAATCTATAAGAGGCATCAATGCTCTTTTTGCCCTCACTGAGTACTGATGTCTCTTACAGATAACATAACTTGGCATGTAGTCATCAGAGGAAACTTTCTGACCAATAAAAATAACTGCTGACCAATCCTTGTTTAGGCTACAATATCGAGTAAAACCATGTTTAATCAACATAACAGAAGAGAGGGGTTCTTGATGGTTAACTACAGCGTAAAGAAAGTAAAAATGAAATAAAATGATAAGACAGAACCATTAAAACCCACTTATCTCAGACCACTGACACACCCTCGCCTGGCCACTGACGCACACTTCCTCCACTTCTAAACGTGGAGTGTTATTGTCTCGTCGTTGCTATGGTGAGCATCAGCTGAACTTCTACCAAAGAGGGTGGAGTGATTCACCCTCATCAATAACAGCCTTCCTTTTTTGGTGATTCCCAGTGCAAGGAACAAATGTATATTGCAACATCTAACCAGTCATATGTTTGCTCCTGAGTAGCCTTTAAATCTTAAGACAGTTAAAGAGCATGTACTTTGAGCTTACAGTTGGGGAAAGTCCTTATTCAGGTATTGCATTTCAGTGCTAATGGTTAAACCATCACTCCTGCCACTTTACTATGGACCGCACCCTTTGGGCAATGTGAGACCAGGAACATAGAAATCTGATACGAACGACTGCTCCTAATTCCACTCTAATTATTAGCCAATATGCATTATTGATAAGTGACAAGAGAGAATAAAGGAGCTAAATAAAAAAAAGCCTAAATATTAATATTAAATCCTGAGTATAAAAATAACAGGAAGGCACGAATTGCAAGTTACAAATTATGTCAGAAGTGTTATTGTCTTAATGCCAGAAACATTATTTGCTCAGGATTACTTATGTTTGTTCATCTAAAGCAATAGGAGGCAGCAGGAGGCAACAGGATAAAGGGGGTGTGGAACTTAATCTAAACTCCAGAGGTAAGAAACACTTGATCTGAATTCAAAGACTATTCAAAGATAAATTAAGACGGTATGAAACCTGATACAATATAGTATGAAAACATGCAATTCAGTGAAAAACAATAAAATAAATACAAATGATGGACTTTAACTCATGAATATAATTTTTCATCATTATAAAAGCATAAAGTACAACTCCAGTTTTTGCCTGGAGTAAAGCATCAAAGCACAGAATTATGGCAGTTAATACACAAAGTATGCAAAACCTCTTTTAGCACAGCCCCGCGAAAAACTTCATAAACTAGCATTTAGGACAGTAACAAATTTACTGTAACAAACCCGAAAACTAGGTCTAAAGTTAATCCTAACACTTGCGTATTTCGTCTCCCAATCTAAGTGATGGAACGGTGAGGTAGCTCTCACTCAGGTACCTTTCCTGCCATCCATGGATTTGAGCTTTCCCTGGTAGAAGACATCGTCGGAGGGCATCCTGGACCTCCCCATGCCGTCAGAGGAGTAGTTCCTCTGTTTCTGTGCAGAACTCATTTTGTCAGGTTCAGGCTTCTGACAGCCGAGTCAACCTGGATTCTATTTCCTTCCTGTGTTCCTCCACAAGCTGATGTCCTCAAATCCCTTGCTGCTTTTCAGAGCAGTACTGTGGTTGTATTCCAGCTGAAATAGACTTCCTCCTTTTCTTGGTTTCGGGTTGTTCCCTCCCCTGTCAGCTCACGTTTTCTTTCTGACTTGCGTTCCTTTAGCATTAAAGATGCCTACAGGCTATGGAGTGTGAGCATGTAACTTCTCCGTGAGTGTGCTTTGACTAAGCTTTCAAAGGACATTGTGGGCTTGGCTTTGCCCGCCCTGTAGCTCCGCCAGAACAGGAAAAGGAGGAGGGACTAAAGACCAAGAACGCAAGGTGTGGTTACAAGCAGACCTCACTTTCACACTGTATACATACACACCTTACACTTTAGGTGCAGCAAAATAAGGCATTAGGGGGATTAAGGAGAAGGTGGAACTGATGCCTCAAATTTGACATCCTGACTGGCCCGAATATCTTTACTTTGAACACTTTTGTAAGAGATGTGTATATTTTAACAAGTTGTTTTGAACATGATTGAACTTTCATAATGCAGACATATTTCTTATTACAGCTGAGCCTTTCCTGCTGGTGTGCACAGGCACAGGCATGAACTTCTTTAACATTTAGTAATTTATATGGAATGTTTCTAATCATGGGTTACTCATTGTGGCAGGAAGGGTGGAGGAAAAGGAGTGTCATTCAGGTGTCCACAGGATGGTACAGTTAGTCATCCACCTATCCCAAACAAGCCTTAGCCTTAGCCTATACCCCCCCCCCCACCCCCCCCCCCCACACACACACACACCCCACCTGCATCTCTGTAAATAACATGGAACTTAATCTGCCATGATAAGACAAATA
>JAOVVB010000046.1:15617937-15654532 GCA_028570985.1 Heterobranchus longifilis
ACAAATAAACGTATGAAGATTTACTCATAAAACACTTCCTGGTATTTCTATAGTTTTAACTATGGACATATTTTCACATATTTTCCTCCAATATACTGTAACTTCACACACATTTTCCATCACCATAACAAGAAACCCGCAGACCTTCCTGTAAATGAGACTGGTCACGCATAGACTTTTTATATTAAGATTTTAACAAAATAAAATCTAAAAAAAGTGTAATTGTGTAACATCTTCCTACACAGGTCTATAAAAGCTGGCATAAGCAAAACGGGATATCTTATCAACACAGGATGCAGCACAAAGTACTGTGGCACATGCCATAGGAGTGGTCCCATGCAGTATTGATAAAGAGCTGCTGAATTATGCAGCTTTCCAGCATTTCTAACAAACACAGATACGACCTATTACTCTACCTGTTCAGGCTTGACTGCTGCACAGTATGCATGTGTTTATTTTATGATATTCAGACACTCTGCAAAAGATGTGGAGGGACACACCTTAAATAATGACTTTAGCTGCTCCACGCATGTGTCCCTACAAGTGAAGGAATGAAGGAGTGGCAGAAGAAATTCAAACATTATCCCCAGGAGCAATAGAGCTCCACTGTTATAATGGAGCATGTGGCTTAATTAACTCTATAATACATGACATGTAACCCTGGTAGAAGTAATTAAGAAATGCCAAGGAACAAATAGAGATTAACTTCATTGTTGTTCTTCTTCTTCTTCTTTCATCAGTGTTCATTAAGAGGTCATTACAGTGGTTCGATTATAATCTGCACATTTGATTTAATGCATATTTTACACAAGGCACCCTACCTGATGCCCATCTTCCTAATGGCCAATGTTTATCCAGGCTTGGGACCAGCATTAAGGCTTTCCTGCAACCCCAGCTGCTGGCTCTGGGGCACTGACTGGGAAGCAAACCTAGATTTTCTGCCTACCACCCATCCACTGATATGCCAGTATATCACTATTAACTAGCAATTAAACATGAACATTTTGGTTACCTATGATGCTCTTTTACAGTTTTTTAAATATCCCAATTCCATCATACACTAGATTCTTTTACAATTCCTCATCACAAGATGCTGCGTTGCCTGCCAGTATGTGAATGGTTTAGAGCACACCACCTGTAGGATTATACAGGAATGGCAACATTTTACTACCTCAAATGCAAACATATTGAAATTTTAAAAACGTTTTGTGTGCCGATACATAAATTGGCACACAAAAGAAATGCAATACGTAACTGAATAAATGTTCCCCCTCATCTCCGGTGAATAAGCACCTTATTCTCTATTCGTCTTTATTTTCATATTCAGCAATAAATGCCACAGAAGCTTCAGCAAATCTGATCACTAGTGTCATTTCAAAGTGGAAGGTATGTGTCCAGCATTTGCAAGAGGAAGTCGTCACGGTCAGGGTTCTCCACCCATTCACACACACCCAAAGTGACCTCCCTATCATACTACTGTAGCTAGTACTCAGTGAGATCATCGGGTTGAGTAGATGAATCATAATCACACGATTCACAAGCATGGGTGAATCCTGACTAAAACTATGCATGAACAGATTTTTGAAATATCAGTACAATGGAATGAAAAGAAAAAATCTAGAATGTCTAGAACAAATATCTGATGCACAGCTCACCGACTCACATCTGATCTTTCACAGCTCATCAACTCCAGCAACGTTTCACATGGTGACTCCACTGCACCTACTTTTAGCCTTCATGAATGTAACAGAGAAGCACTTTTTACGCTCTCCAGCCAAAGTCTGGCTTTACAGATGGATTCACGCAGAAACTGTGGAACAAGTTGGTCATCGGACCGTTTCTGCAACGGCATGCAGAAGAAACGTCCCATTACACCAAGCAAAAGTGCTTATTATGCTACCCCCAGACCAGACGGGTCCTTTCAACAATAAAGCCTTTCATATGAGGGTTTAGTTATATTTTATGTGTATTTCCAGTCTTCCACATTTATCATTCAAATTAGTCATGTGGTTGGAAAATAAGGAGATCCCAGTTTTTTTTAAGTCATACCTCAGCTTCTATGTACTGTAAGGCAGCAGAGATACTAAAAACATACAGACTACACTTACAGAAATAAATGTAACGAACTGTATTTTGCCTTGACAGTGGGGAGGCCCATTATTTACTGCACTTTCAATAGGCATACTTAATTGTTTAAGTTACATAACTGAAAATAAAGGAACACAATTTTAAAAGCTGTTGATACATCACCTTTTTACATTTTGGCATTTGACATATGCCCTTATCCAGAGCCACTTATATTTTTATCTCATTATACATGTGAGCAGTTAAGGGTTAAGGGCCTCGCTCAATGGCCCAACCAGGACAAATTAGTGGTTGTGGGATTTGAACCTAGGACCTTCCAAACCATAGTCTATGCCTTAGTCTATGCCTTAACTACTGAGCTACCCCTGACCCCCTAACTTTCTATGTAAAATATGTAATGATACCACTTCAGTGACAAGGAAATGTACAGCTTGGTATTATTATTATTATATCACCAAATGAACCAAACACTACTGGAACAACATACAAATCCTGCTGCGAAGCACTCCCTCCATTACACTCACATTAACAACATTCTCATACACTTTACCGATTGAGGGCTAAAAACATACCCATGATGTAACAGATATGCTAGTAAAACTATGTACATGTATATATACATACTGTAGATCTATACATACATATATTATACATAAGTGAAGTTTGAGCTGTCACACACTAATAAAAAAAATTTAAAAAAAACTAAAAAAAACTAGTGGGTTTATTCAAAGAACATCCTTTCCAGCTATTACATATTTTCTTTGGCTAAATTCTAAGCAAACTAATGCCTAATAAATAATGTGAAGAAACAGGATACCCTTGGAAGAAAGGTAACCATAAAATGGCAGCCTTCACATTCCTGCGCAGGGCGTAACATGAGCCCTTCTCCAACACAGGTGGATCCCAACTCGTATCCCTCTTATTTTCCTTTTCTAGCTCTTTTGCTGTTTTCTCTGCTTGTGAGAGCGTGTGCTGAGCCGCCACACCTTCACGAAGGGCAATGTTCACACCCTAACACCATAAATCTCTTTTTAGAACCAAATGGAAGCAAAACCCATTTGTGTTACTCAGGACCATGATAAAAAGCTAAAGACACTGAAGACCTTGTTACTCTATCCATGTGTCCTTCACTATCTGTTCTCAAAAGCCAGAGTGCTGACTAATGTTCTTTTAATATTTATAGTGACCTGAATCCACAGATCAGATGGCAATGTTGTATTAAAACAAGATTTGAGTATGAAGCACGATCTCCTAGCGACAGCATCAGAAGCTGGAATCTCAAATGACTCATCTTACTGTTTGCGGGGAAAATCCCATGTGTCAGGCTTTTAGTTCCAGATCATTCGACACAAAGCGACTCAGGATTACAGGAATTACAGGAACAAAGTGAGAATGAGGACTTATCTGCTGTCTCCCTCTAATGGAGATTTTTGATAACGACATACTGAGACACAGTTAAAAGGAGGTGCAGATACTTTGAGCTCTAAGAAACAACGCTCAATATGGCAGAGAGACAAGTCTTTGCAAGTGATCTCGTTTTTTGACGATAATGCAAATTGGGAAGGATGGCGTCCTATCATGGTTGTATTCACACTTTCATGCCCAGGGTTCCTGGGATAGAGTCCAGTTCCATTACATCCCTGATGAAGCAGTTACTGAAGATGATTAAATAAATAAACGAATTTGAATTTAGTTAACGGAAACGTTGAATTATAGGAAGATTAATAACTGTTTCAGAAGCATAGACACTCTGTATCCTGAAACTTAGTCAGAACCTTAACTATAAACACTCACTTACTTCATTCCTCTGTTATGGTTGTCATTTTAAACATCTATAACATTTTACTTTACACATATTGTTATTCAAATGCAAAGCTAATCATCAACCTACTAATCAAATAAATACATTTTTTTTACAATGTGTATACAAATATTAATTATGATTTCTTTCTTATTAGTGACACTTCATAAATCCAACACTAGATGGCGAGAAAACATATAACACAACCACTATTTACTCACCACCACCGCAACCACTGGCACTATTTAGACTTTAATATTCAATTCATAATATGTTGTATATACAGTACTGTACAACTAATAAAGAGTAAACAGCTTGTAGCACACTGCTTTGAAAAGCTGCTGTTATTCAACATTCAGACTATGATTTCTAAAACCAAAGAGAAAGAAATATTTATGTGCTATTTATCTCAATCCTGATATATTTATTACTATTATTATTACTATTATTATTATTATTATTATTATATGTCACTTTTTAATACACAAGGCCTTCAGGATTATGATAAAGCTTAATAATAGCACAGTAATGATTAAACTGGTGAATGAAGTAACAGGAAATATAAATATAATCTTTAAATGATATAATGATTTTATGGATTCGATACAGCATTTACTTATCACAGTTTTCTATCATAGTTACCATTATAGCTTCCTCATATAAAAGCAACATCTACACACCCCTGCTATGCTGGGACCTTAAACAAAATAAGCATCAAATACATTTTCAATACAGCAGTGAGCCCTTCTGTATAATTAAGTGTGTACAGCAAAAACTCAGGGTCAACCTTGTTACGTAACTTTAGAAATGTCCATAAAATAAACATATGCACGGTCTGATTAACACATTAGTGTTCCACCAATCAACTTTATACAGTATACACCGTAACGCGCAGACACGCAACAAGTCACTCTTCCTGCCAAACGCCTACTTAGGCACAACCCTCGCAATCCCATAATAATCACATGAATTGTACCTTACCTGTGCAACACATTTTGTTATATAAAAATTCTGATCTCTTTCCATAACTTATCGCATGCAAATAATTCTGCTGTTCATGAAACATTTCACTTTTTTTAGCACTGTAAGCTTTCCTAAACGCCATAACAAGAGCTTTTGATTTAGCTTTACATGTTCTTTCACTCTCGTTGTTTCTACAGACACACACACACACACGGTCACACACACGCCTCTATATGCGTCACTGGAACACAATAAAAAAATTCGGCCAGTAGAATGGCAGCAGGAGAATCTCTCGTTTTTTTTTTTTGTTTTTTTTGTCATCATTTTCAGAATACAAAATAATGGAAGGAAGTGTTTAAGGCTCTCTATATGATCATTAACTATTTCAATCAGTTCACTAATACTGTAATTAACTCGTGACCTCAGTGTTTTATGGTTGTATCTGATACTTTGTTAAAATAATAAATGATGACATAAATGCCATTATTGAGAGATGTTTTATCTCTGTTGTGTATTTTTTTTGTAGACAGTATTTGAAAAAAAACCAAACATATATATATTTTGTGTATATGATTAAATTCTAAATACATTATGCGCCATGAGAGAGACAAAAGTTAGACAAAACTACAAGGCATGTACAATACAATACAGTACAGTTCCAGTGTACTTGCTGGTTTTACAATGTACTGTATAAACATTCTGGCACAACAGAAGAACTGTGCATCAGATAAAGGATACTATGGTTGACATTAGATAACGTTAGCTTGAAATTTGATTATCTACAGTACATGTGTAATAAACTTCTAGCTCAGGGACAGCTAGAAGACGTGTGAGGCATGCTTGTGTAGATGCACTAATATGTGTATTGTAGATTATAATGTATTTTAATACTGTTTATGTTTTACAACAAGACGGCTCGGTGGCATAGTGGTTAGCACTGTGAACAATGTTTTAAACAACATTTGTAGGTAAGCTTCTTTAGGAATAACTTCTTAGGACTAATGTCAAAAAAAACTTTTCTTTTTTTTTTAGGAATAAGATCAGATATCGAAGAAAATGTCATGCAGGTCAAAAATAGAACAGAAAAATAAAAGCATATCAGATTTAAAATATTGTTCAATGCATTATTTAATACATTTCAGATAAATCCATAATTGCTAAATGTCCTGAAATGTTACATTTAAAGTAAATTTAATATATAATTATTTACAGTTATAATTAATGTAAATCTAAGCATTTTCATGTTTGCTAGCTGAAATGTTAGGACTCTTCGTGCAGACAAAGAATTATATCACTGTTTAGGTCTAAAATCTGTGGTTTATACAAATGTCGAAAAACCACTTCAGCTTAGGTATTTATTAGAGATAGAGAGAAATTGTATTGCATGGAGGGTGTGAAAAAGAGAGCTTTTATCCAGGTATGCGACATCTGTTGTGCTGGACACAGGAATCTTGCCTGACAGCATGGTGTTGACAGGTTGAGTGCAACCCTGCGGCAGGACGTATATCTACACGTACAGTATGAAGCAATAATTACTACTACTGTCAAACGTCCTTAAAACAGGTAGGCTCAGAAAAAAAGGTCAAACTCCTTAAAACGGGTAAAATTCAGGCCACAAGGAGATTTGTTTGTAGGGTACCATTTTAAAGTAAAAAAATTAACTATGACTATTTTACAGTCAGGTACAGTATATATATATATGTATATAATATAAACATCACACACAGGTGGTCTAATAATGAGCCGTGGAAAATGACAAAGTACAACAAAGCTCATCCTATAATCCCTCCACGCCTGTGTCTAAAGAGCCAATGACAGCTTCTCTAGATTCAGTCGAGCTATTTATATGTCAACAACATTCATACTCAAGTTTTTTTGCATACTTGCACGAATGTATTATTATTTAAAAAAATCACTGTGAATGAATGTTGCATTGCAATACCTGTTCAACATGTATTACTGACTGAGACAGAGCACTTCAGTGCCACTCTCAGCCTTATGGTGGCATTACCAATGGGAATGATGTAAAAGATTAATAAGATAGGAAAGAAACACTTTAAAAGTGGTACACTGGAAAAACAGTTCATAAAGGCATTACAGAATGCACATATTTTTAAAAGACAGTTCAAAAGCAATAAAACATGCTCGTTCATGGGCCTTTCATTGATTAGACTATATTGTGCATTCTGTGCACCTCTGCTTTCGTTAACTCTACACTACCTCTTCTGTGTTATCCTTAACCATATGGATCAATAAGATACTTTATATCTTATTTGAAAAGGTCTTTATTCATAAAATACTATAGGAAATTGGTCTCTCTTTATATAAAAACAGGCTGGTAAATGATAATGATGAACTTTTCGTATCATGCACTTGCTCTTAACTTTTGTCACACGTTACCTAATTTCACCTAATGACACATAGTGACACTGAATAAAGCAATTATTTCTGATGGTTTAAAATTGTGCCTAGCATTGCTAAACTGCTGCTTTTTCAGTTTTGCTCCAACTGGATTCAGCTACGGTAGTGACACAAAATGGTACCAGAATTAGTGAACAACAGAACTGGAGAGACTTAGAGGTCATTTCCCTCATTATTCTCAGTAAACACAGAGCATTGACCTTATTTTTGCTTAAATACATATTCCTACCAATGTGTGAGTACAGGACAAACAAAAGGCTGACACTTATGTAATGTGATCTCATTCTCATGTGAATATGAGCTGTTACGACAGTCACCATGTCACATGGATTGCACCTCAGCATAGTTTCTCTTTCACGGAGAGGTGAGACCGAAATAAAAATCTAACACCGTATCGAGAATCTTCAATGTAGAAAACCCACATTGCTGACATACTGTAGATACTGTATTATCCAGGTTTATCTGATCTCGATGATTGCCTCAAGCAGGCGAATGTAGATAAATCTAAATCTATACAATTAGGTAGATTTTCCGACAGTCACTACAGTTTGTACTGTGATGGATGTCAACATTCTACGGCTAACTTTGTGCTCTGTGAAATCTGAGCCGTCTGATCCCTCAACTGTAACTGTAGGAGGATATGTCCCTGAGGAGGTAATGAGGAGGTAAGGAGGAGGAGGTAAGTCCCTGGCAGCTGCATAAAGGTGCATCACTTCCATGGTATGCATGTTATGCAGACATGAACATTAACAGCTCTGAGTTTTGTGCACTATTTCCAAAGGATTTTCCCAAGTCGAATCCCTAAGAATGAAACTGACCCCAAAAAAAAAAAATACGCAAAATGCAAAGATAATAGAAAAACATGAAATATATTATATTCACTGATCAGCCATAACTTTAACACATTCACACTGATTATCAATTACGTATATACCAGCAAACTGGTGACAGGATCACGGGCACCCAAGGCTCCTTTATGATGAGGAGGAAAGGCTAGCCTGTCTGGTCCGATCGATCAATCTGATCGAGTATCCATTGGATGCACCAAACAAACACAGCAGATCCATAGAAGCACACTGCAACCCACAGAACTCAAATGATCCACTGCTAACATCCTGATGCACACCCCCAGAGGTCTTGTAGACTACCCTGGTGGCACAAGGGGAATCTACGAAGGTTCAGCTCAACGGTTTGGGTTTTAATGTTATGGCTGATCAAAAACATGGAATACTGTACTGTCTAGTCCAAAGGTGTCGCATATCTTACCAGAAAAAAACAAGATATGTGTGTTTTTATCCTCCTTTGGACTTCTTATTGGCATATATTTTACTAACCCATCTACAAAATGCTGGGATTACTGGTCTGAATTTTAATGTTATGGCTGATCAGTGTATGTTATATCCTACATAAAAAAAAGCAATGAACACTGACTAGTCCAATGGTGGAGAATACCATTCAAGCTCAAGTAGATGGAAATTCACAATTTTCACACTCTTAGAAAAAAAGGGCACTAAGCTGTTCCTACAAAAGGAATACAGCGTACTTGTAAACTGTATGTTACATAATTTGATAGTAATTAGAGAAGAGTTTCAAAGGTCTGACACAGTCCCCTTCCGAGGTAAAATGCCAACGGTGCAAAGTTCTTCCATTGTGAATATCAGGAAAATGTAAAAATACACAGACAAGAGAACTCTACCACTAGACTTTAGAAAAGGGCAGATCTCCCAGAGGAGTTTACAAAGCTTGTCTCCTGTGTTTGGACAAATGGCAAATAGCTGTGGGGGTGACGATGTTCCCCAAAAGCACCAGGGTGAGGAATACTGATCACAGGGGACTAGCTAGCATTAGCACTGAAATAAGCCTGGGACAAGTCGGGCAGCAACAGGTGGAAAGGCACTGGGAGACATGAGTGCCACAGGGATTAGGGCTGGGTCCACATTAAAACCAAAAAAAAAAAAAATCAAATGGTAGTAGAATATACTCCAGTAAAATCTGGATAAAAATGAGGATAAAAACCACACACCTTGTTTTTTGTTTTTTTTCTGGGGAAGATATATGATACTTTTCTCATTTGCCATTTACTCACCCCTTTCCTAAACAACTCTCCCATCTGACCTTTTCTTTTCTGATGTTAATCTCAAAAGTGCTTTTACTGGAATCTCCCCTGACCACACCAACTGATGATTTACCTAAGGACAAAGTAATCTGTTCAGCTGATCTTGATGGATTGTAAAACACATTCTAGAGAAAGGTGGAGAAACTCGAAATATTTAGTTCAAATAAAACTTTAACCTGAGATGCAAGCTGATAAATAAAGCATAGGACAAAAAAAAAAAAAAAAGAAGCCATCTATGCGCTATGTTGTTTTCTACAGCTTCAGTTGAGGATTACAACCATGCTATTTCACAACCGAAGTAACTTGATATAAAACAAACACGGTCATCCCCAATCCATAGACCGTAACTGGCTTTATAAAGAACATCAAAACAAAATACTAAGATAACAGAGGTAAAAACAGGTAGGAGCATTTTCATGCCATATGCAAACAATCCTAGAGAGCTGAGATTTAAAGATGAATTCTAGCCTCCCACGCTTTATTCTGTACTCCTGAGCTTTGTTACTAAACGACTGACAGCTTGTTGAGCGTTTCGCCTGCTGCCTAGCTTCATACAGCTTGAAGCGGAAAGTCACCGACATCAAACGAAGAAATGTAGGGAGGAAAAAGTCTCGAAATGTCACATGTAATTCAAGTCTCACATAGTGTGGATGGATTTAAACATGGAATAGAATTTCAGGCTGGCTGTCTAAAGGTCATGCTGATGCGACATGCATTTCCCCTCCTCCCTTGACCGTAACAACAATCAACTTGCTGCGTTTGCCAAAAAAACCCCACACAAAAATATGGACACAGACAAACGTTGACAACATCCAGTTGTGCTAACCTACCAGGTATGACCTTCATGAAGCAGGCTGTGTAGAGGGAGAGAAGGATGAAGAACGCAGGACTGGGGGAATGAGGGGAAAGGGAAGAGGCTCCAGTTTGTTTGGTGTTTGCTGCCCTGTTTCTTGCCTCCGTAATTTTGACAGCCTGTGCCTGCTGTTTGAATACATCAGCCTGCTCCCTGGGGCCTCTGCCATTAGATAGGAGGAGCAGTCTTTGGGGGTGGGCAAAGGACTTGGCAAGTGGCAAGGGATCTAGTAAGCAGGGTATTAGAGAGTGCTATGGATATAAATATCAATTGACTGAAGTGCTTATGAAACTGATGAAGCCCACTTGACTTCAGAGGTCGAAAAAGAGATCAGACTGTCCTGAGAGGATGATAGAACTATTCTGTGAGATTATGTCACAGACCATCAGCTTTACTATGATTATCTGACCCAGGAAACCTGATCTGCAATTAATCCATCGATCACAAAGGATTACCTTATTTTTGCTCTGTTTATGCCTTAAGGTTTTAATATCATACCACCATTTTCATATTCTATATCAGATAGCGTTGCCAAGCTCAAATAAAAGCAATACCACAATAAAATCAAATGCTTTTTGAAAATATGTTGTGTCATTTCAACATACTTGGACACTTTTAATCAAAATTTTCAAACCTTGTTAATGTATGATTTACTCTAAAGGAATTCTGCAATGACAGAGATCCCCGTTTCCCCCACAGGAGTCCCTGCTGCCCAAGCAACCTCCCACTGTGCACAACAAACCCTAAATATAGCATGCTTTATAGCAATCCTAAACCAACATATGGCCCTGTAAATAATGGTGCTGAAAGACTGCTTATTATTCCACCCATTATCTCCTTCATGTTTACGCTACGCCAGCAATTTACTTAAACAGGCTTCGTCTGCAAGGCTCGACCTGAATTAGACGTACTTCGATAATTAAAGCAGCATTCATTAGCATTTCCATGCACTGTTCATTCCTAAAGAACTACCCAATAACCTATTAATAGGCTTAAGTTTAGCCTTTCATGCTAGGTTAAAAATAGGTTCTAAGATCATTCATTCATTTATCCCCACTAAGTGCTTTATCCTGGTATGGGTCGCTGTGATTCCAAAGTCTATCCCTGGAACACCGGGCGTGAGGCGGGAATACACCCAGAAATAGTCGCCAGTCCATCGCAGGGCATAACACACTCATTCATACCGAGAGAGGTATTTACTAAAGTCAGTCCACCAACTGGTTTATTTACCACAAAGACACAGAGAGAACATGTAGAGAAACGTCACAAACAGTAACCTAAACACTACATCATCATTCCGTCACTAAGTTCAAAAATAATTAATCCAAAATTTATGATTCACATTATCTATTTGATATACAAACATAACATAGACCATGCATGAAAATGTTATTTAATAAACACTTCCAGGCAGAGAGAGAGCCATGAGTGAATTCACTCATCCAATACTTGCCTGAAGGTATGAATTACCTTTGGTAACATGCCTTTGTCTGGTATATAAAGCCATCCCTCTGCCAAAGCTCAATTATTATTGAATGAAAAAGGCGTAAACCCAAGGTCTCCACCAAAGCTTAAGTTCTAAATGATCAGGCAGTGAAAGCAACTAAATATGGACTATCGTCTCATGTGCAGCATGAATGGATGTAAATTTAAAGCATTGAATAGAATCCAGTTACCTCAGGGAGTAAACTCCCAAATGAAGAATAAAAATAATAAATCAGCATCACAATAAACTCCCTGATTTTACAATAACACTGGCCAAGTCTAGATATCTCAGGCAATCTAAGCGCTTTATGCTGGTAAAATAATGTCAACTTGCTAGCTATTTACTCATGTTTTGAAAGATGATCCAAATAAGCTAGTAATAACACCATGGTCCAAATACATACTGATTGTAGCCTCGATGGAATGCAATGACACCATGGAACAGAGTAACTCATTCTAGCCTCTACTTATTGTATTGCATTTTACACTATAATTTAAACTGCCTCTAATGGCATTTTATTCATGAAAGCTCTTTCTCATAGACAGTAAGGAAATAAGATCAACTATGACTATACTGTACATCTGCATGATTAAACAAGACAATGTGCACCAATCAGTCATGAAGTTACAATACGAAACATTAAGTCCAATATTGTGTAGGTTCCCCTTGTGCCACTGGAGCAGCTTTGGCCCCTCAGGGCATGGCTCCATGGGACCTCTGGGGTGCGCTCTGGTGTCTGGCACCGGAACGTTACTGACTGATCCTTTGAGTGCTGCGAGTTGTGGAGTGGAGCATCTGTGGATCAGACTCGCTTGTGCAGCACATCCCATGGAAGCTCAATCGGATTGAAATGTGGGGAATTTGGAGGCCGATCAACAACCTTGATCTCTTTCCCTGCTAAGCCGCACAGGGTGTGATGCACAGAGTGTTCCATTCTTTCTAATGTGGCCAGCATTAACATTTTTTTTTTAGCAATTTATCCTACATTAGCTTCTTTGTGGGATCGGATCGGGCGGGCTGGCGTTTGATCCCCTCAGACATAAATGAGCTTTGGATGCTCATGATTCTGCGACTGGTTTACTGGTATATGATTGATAATCAGTGTCCTTCATAGGATTCTGTGGACAGTGATTGAAACACTTACAGTATCCTGGTAGCAAAAGACAAATTTACCGACTGGCTGTAAAGTTGTATTGCTTTAAAGTCACTCCACTAGTTATAGATAGGCTGCAGAACTGTTCTCAACGCCTTAAAGGTCAGGCGCATTTTGCCTTTATGATTCCAGCCATGGATGACTCATCCTCTAAACCACAATCATGTGGTATGGAAGAAAAGAGTGACTTTCATCCCACTGCTGGACATTTGACAAGATCATAAACATTCAGAAATGTAGTGAGTGGGCAGTTACTGCAACACAAAGTAGCATATCTGAGGCGTGACACTTACTCAGACAGCCTGATTCTTAGCGTGCACGTAGGCAGTCAAATTGCAGGTCTCACTAAGAATACACTGTACACAAAACAGGATGGCACCCAGGACACACAACCAGGAACTATCTAAATCACTTTCATTTTCTGCATTGTCTAATATAATCAGATCATCACGAATCTACACAAGGCTACCTAAACAAATTATTTGTTGAAACAGCAAACTCATCTCCTCTGGATGATATTTCTAGGAAGGAAGAGCAAATTAAAATGACTCCATGGAAAAACTGCATGTGGCTGCTAACATTTCCTGTCCATGACCCATAATCTCCAAGTTACATGATTCAAATTGGACATATTTTCCAACTGAATCTAGATCCAAGGAGCTTGAAATGGAAGCTAAAGTATGTTCATCACAAAAACTTTTAAAAAGTTTTTACACACTTCAGGTCACACCAAATGTTGCACACAGTGGTGATGATGCAGTAGGGGGCAGCAGACAGTTAGCAAGGTAAATGCACTGTTTTTTTTGTGGGAGAGCAGACCATCTGTGTAACAACCTGTAAAAAAAAATGTGATCTTCACATGTGACTGGATAACAACCAACACTGGACAAGTTATAGTTGACCAACTCTAGGTGTGCCAGAAAACAAACACGCCCATCAAGATTTGCGAGCTACTAGAGTCACTACACATGCTCTGCCTCGCCCATAAGCATGTACTGTACACACACACTTTTAGCCATCATTACACTAAAGTCTAAATGCACAGAGACCCAGTATTACAGAAATTTCAATGTTTGTGGCAAAAAAACAGCTGCCAGAGCACATTCCAGAATTTTTTTATTGCAAAATGTGTTGTATGCACTGAGAAAAATAATAATGATTTATTTATATCAAAATTATTATTATCATTATTGTTGATTTGATCTGTGCTACACAGTACGCTTTGTAGCACAACAAAAGCAAGCTATCATGCAGGACTAACTTCTAAAAAGGAAAACCAGAAACCGCTGATCACAAACCACAAGACAAAGATAAACAGACTAACTTCCTAAAAAAAGGGGGTAAAAGATTGCTGAAGGCACATTTCTTTCTGCTGCACTGATAATCTCAAAGCAGAGCAAAGCTGGGGGCTTTAATACCTTTCTTCTGGATGAGTCAAGGGTTGGGTCATTTCCGGTATAAGAAACAGAGAAAGTAGGAAGAGATTCCTGCACTAACATTTACTGCTGGAAATCAGCTTATTATCAGGCATTCACAAGCAAGTTTAAATACCTGTTTTAGAACTAGAATATCCAACTATAAATCACACAGTATAAAACTTTCAGCTCTGCAATGAAGCCAACAAATCAACCTGATTTTTGGGTGTGGATGTGGTATGGATTGATGCCAGAGAAGCATTTCATGAAATGCTGTTCAGATCCGCACAAGAGTGTTATAAAGTGGTAACCATGAAAAGCTTAAAAAATAATTAAAAGATTCATTCAACTTATTTGATGCATGCTGTTTCCTAAATATATATTTGAACCATAACAACAATTGGGAATGACAGCACTTGCAAAGCACAGCTCATGGATTTTTCTCTTCATAGCAATACTTAAAGTACTACATCTTTAGACGAGAATTTAGAAAAAAGCTTAAAAAATAAATTAATAAAAAAAAGCCATCCGCTCCCGGAAACAGTGCACACATTGAACTTTTTTCCTTAAACATAGTTACTAAACTGAGTAACCTAATTACTGAACAAACGTGGACACCCCTTATGACAACTTCATGCTAGTCAAAGTGACCCTCCCACACTGTAAAGTACTACTGTCAATGGCAGTGACTTTACACATGCACAAGAAGGAAAGAAATGATACAATACCTTCTATAAAGTTTGGGAAGGTTTTAGGCTCTGGCTCATCCAGAGAATGGTCCCAGGTGACCTCTTTGACAGGACTCTTAAAGACAGCACGCTCTTTAGCCAACTCCTCCAAAACATCATAGTCCAGGTCATCTCCTGGAATCTCAGGCACGGGTGGTACAACAGGTTGGCTTCCATCTGCACTCGGAGAACCGACTTGCTGCTGCACCTCAATCACCTCCTCTACTACAACTATTTTCTTTCGCATGGCAGCTTCTTCCTCAGATAGCGCTTGTTTCTCCTCAGCAGAGAGAGGGCCAGTGACAAGCTGTTTAATGGCCTTGCTCTCACACAGCACCTTTTGCTTCTCTACTCTACTGTGTGTGTCAGGAGCGGTTGAGTGTTGTGCAACACTGGGAGGATCCCCGTGCTCAGGGTAGGGGCCGGCCTGTGCTGAGGCTGCTGCTGACGCTTGGGCTGTGGGTGCTTCCCTCAGTCTCTGTGAGGAGGATGTTTTTCCTTTCAAAACCTCCTCTTTTATTTTTTCAGCAGAGGGCCGAGCTGGCTCCACCTCCCCTTTGTGTAAAGGGGCCTCGCTCTCTACAGCTGCTGACTGGCTGCTTTCGTCAGAGCAGATTTTAGGAGACTCACTTTTTGCAAATGGTTCAGACCCTTGGTTGGGAAGAATTTTAACTGCAACCTGAGCGGTCACCATTTCCTCAGCTGCATTGATTTCTGCAGCTGATGACAGACCTTGTTTGTCAGCAGCAGTCTGCCTTTTCTTTTTTCTTTTTGAAGACTTTGAGGCAGTGTCTGCTTCTTTTGTCTTTGAATCTTTAGCCTCTGATTCTTCCATTTTTTTGCTTGGTGCTGGTGTTTGCTGGATTGATGTCAGTTCATGCTTGGTTATCTTTTTCACTAGTGTAGTTTGTGTCACAACTTTCATTTCTTCATGAATAATAACTTCTTTCACTTGTTCAATAGTAGCTGCATCTGAAAGTCCATGAACTGGATCAGTGTCATGCTGCAGCATCTTATCAGTTGTAGATGATTCCTGAGATTGAATTTCTTCCATTTTGGGAGCATTTACTTGATAAGGCTTGATATGTGTGGATGCAATTTGTGTGTCTTTTGTCTCTATAGTACCAGATGTCTTCTGTGACTTCTTACGCTTCGGAACATTGCTTGATAATACAGTCAAAGGTGCTGATGGGGGTACGGCTGAATCTGCATCAACATTACTGGTCTTTTCCTCCAAGGGTGTTTCAGAAGTTGTCTGGGCAAGACATACCTCTGTTTTTTCTTGCACAAAGCCAACCACCTCATTTGCATCTGTTGCATCTTCATTTGGTTTGAACACACGTGCCACTCCTGAACCTAAAGCTTTGCCAGTGTCACCTTTGTCTTTTATTTCCTTGCTATGTTCACTTTTAGCCAAATCAGGTTTAGTTTGTGCCTCCAGTTCCTGAACAGCAGAAGCTGCCATGGATATACAAGTTTCTTTATTTTGGGACATTTCATTCTTAACTAGATGATCCTGAGAACTCTTCGCCTCTATCACTTTCAGTGTTTTTCCCTCTTGTTTTTGATTTTGAGGAGGAACATCCTTAGGTGGCTTACTAGTGACTACTTCCTCTGTGCCTTTACTTTTCAATTCCACTGGCTGAAAAACAGAAGTGGATGAACAGAGACTTTTTTCCGTATTTTTGGTCATTTCATCCTTGGCTGGTTGGCTTAGAATATTCTTTGCCTTGATCGTTTTTCCCGCTTGTTTTTTAGAAGAAAGAGGCACTGAGGTCTCCTTAGTTGGCTCACTACTGATGAGATCCTGAGAAGCTTTAGACTTAGCCTTCTGTTCTACTGGGTCAATAGTAGAAGTTGTTGTGGATATCTCTATTTTGGTATTTTTGGGCATTTCATCCTTGATTGGATGCTCTTGATCATTCTTCACCTCAGCTACGGTCACTTGTTTTTCAGAAGGAATCACAGAGTCATCCTTGGCTGGCTGGGAGACTTTCATTTCTGACTTTAATTTCGCTGTCTGTGAAACAGTAGATATGGATGATACAGAGATTTGCGTTTCTGTATTTTTGTATATTTTCTCCTCAACTAGATGCTCCGTAACATTCTGGGTCTTAGTTATCTTCAGTGTTTTTTCTACTAATGTTCCAGAATAAGAAGCCAAAGGGACCGCCTTGGGTGCCTCACTGGTGATGAGTTGCTGACAGGTTTCTTTATTTTGGGGAATTTCCTCTTTGACTGTATGCTCCTGAATATTCTTGATCTTGGTCACTATCAGTGATTTTTCCATTTGTCCTTTAGAGGAAAAGGGAACACTGGTATCCTTGGCTGTCTTGCTAATGATGGTTTCTTGTAAGGCTTTAGCCTTTGGCTTCAGTTCTGCTGACTGGAGAGTAGAAGTTTTTACAGAGATGCTCGTTTCTAAATTTTCTAACATTTTATTCTTGACTAGTTGCTCCTGAGTATTATTAATCTTGGTCTCTTTCAATGTTTGTTCCACTTGATCTTTTATGTTAGGTGTCATAGAGACGTCTTTGGCTGTCTTGGTAATGATGAGTTCTGGGGAGGCTTTAACACGGACCTCCTCTTTGGGTTTACCTGCTTTGGTAGTGGACATTGAGGCTTCTAATACAGCTTTTTCAGCAGTAACAGCAATTTTGGCCGGAAGAGCCACATTTTCCATGGTCTTTGGTGCACTTGTCATCAGAGATGCCCCGCTGGTTTTCTTGTAGCTCTCAGGCATCTTCTGTTCCAAAGATGTTGCACTGGTGAGTTTAGCAGGTGGCTGATGGGAAATTGTGGTAGTCTTCTTCTTGACACTTTGTTCTATGCCTTGACCACCTTGAAACATGGACTGGACTTGGTCCCTAGATTCCCCTGATGGCCTGGATTTGCTGTAATCAACAGTAATCGGACGTCCTCTAAACCTTGATGTTTTCTCATTGGGCATGGCATCATTCTCAGTTTGCATCCTCTTGTGACGGTACCCCTGTCTTTCCAACAGAGCCTCCTGGCTTTCTGCACCTACTTTTCCTGGTTTGGGAACATATGAAGTTGGACCCTCTACAGCCTGCACTCGTGCAGCCTTCTGAACAATAGACAAGGTAGCAGCTGGCCGCCGCACTCTCTGCAATGGAGTGGGCACGATCTCAGGTGGCAGATGTAGGTAGTCACGCAAGTAAACAATACCTTCATTAGTAAGATACCAATAAAAATGCCTCCAAGCAAAAGTCTCCCTTACAAACCCTCTGGATTTCAAGGAGCCCATTGCTCTAATCACTTGTAGGTTTCCCACCTCTGGTATCTCAGGGTGCTTTATTTGAGGGCGCTTGTCTTTCTTGGCCACCATTACACCATCACGGAAGAGCCTTTCATAAATGGCCCTCAGGTTATCAAGAGGCATCAACATTCCAGCAACCATTGTGCTTTCCTTAAACCTGCCTCGGAGAGCTTGAATAAACAGAAATACAGCAACCACTAACCAAGGACAGGCAACTTACTCTATGACTCACTCTTCTCTCTCTAGAAAGGTCCAGTGGCAGAGCCGGCTACCACGTGCTTCCAGTTGAAAGAAAAGGAAGGTGTAAAAAAAAAAAAAAAAAAAATCCTGCTGAATATAGTTATCCTCTTTGTGATGTTCACCTCTCAACTCCTTAGGGATCAGGACAGTCTTCTTAAAGAATAAAAATAAAAACTCTGAAAGCAAAGTCAAAGGAAAATCCTTTCCCTCCTTTGCACTGCCTGGCTTGGAAGTGAAAGAAACTGGACTGCCAGACCAGCAATGACAGAGACAGGGGGTGTGTACAACAGTGAGGCAGCACTGCACACCATTCAGCCCCTCCTACCTCTCGCTCACAGAGAAAGAGAGAACACTATGAGCGAAATGTTCCCCACATAAACTATTAGCAGTTAGATAGACTTAGGGAAAAAAAAATAAAAAACAGAAATGAAGTCAAGATTGGAAAAATAAAAATCACCTAAAAAAATGAAACAAAATCCCACAGACTTGCCTGAATGCATGTACAGTAGGACAAGAACTACAGTAAGTGTAGCTGGCCACACACACACTTGTACAATCAAGCAGTATAAACACTCCCTGGTGTGTCAGATTTTCTTACACTACAGGGCGTGAGCTAGCCAATGAGGAATGAGACTAAGAGAAGGGAGTCTCCCTTAAGGCATACTATATTAGAAAGAGGTATCAGTCATTCACACCCACTCTCATTTAACCAAGTTTACACACTTTATATCATATGACGAGACTTTTGCCCTAGAGACACTACAGTCTTTCCTTGGAAAAAAAAATATAGTCGTACAAAAGAGCGCTTCAACTGTAAAGCCTGTGGTAGTAAGGGTGTCAGCTCTCGGGCTCTCTGTTAAGAGATAAGATTATCCTCACAAAGGTGACATGAAGAATTATATGCAAACAAATGTGCCTGGAAAAGCTTAACCATAGCGCTTCAAACAAGAAGTTGAGTATTTTTTTCTCTGATTATTTTTCTTACCAATTTCTCCTTATAATTCCTATTAAATTATATACGCACAGTAACAACACAGATGTTGAAATTCACTTGTTTTTTTGAAGTGCTCTTGGTAGTAGCTTGAAGTGATGCAACTGGTTGAAAGAAGGACTAAAGAGTTTTACTGTCTCAATATAGCCAGCGAACTCAAAGTGCCTATGAGACACATCACTAAATAAAGACCTGTTCATTGGAGCTAACCTTTCTTAGCAACTTGAAACAAGAGATTCAGTTTCACACCCCTTGATAAGTTCTGCTCTTTACATCTGTCTCTGCATTTATCTGTCACTCTGAATGGTGATGACAACCACAGAAAGTTTGAATTGGCACTAGAAGCAGTCCAAAATATACCTTTGGGCATTGTAATAATTTCACGATTTATTGACAATGGGAAGGAAACACAGCAAGGATCAGATTTAATTTATAACTGTTGTAGTGAAATATGCTCCAAAAGATTCAGCATCTGTTTGAGTTGCATGTACAAACTCTGGATAGTGGCATGAAAATGCAACACCATCGAAGAGAACACTTAACCCTGCTATTCAGCTTAGATTAATTACACACCACTGCCATACCTCTAATTATAATCTTTCCTCTACCCAGCTGCATAGCTGTTATTTTTCTATGCAGCTATATTTTGATGATACATTTTAAAGAAGAGCATGCACTCAAACAACACCTCAATATGGTGATGAGATATTAATATCTTTATTAGGAAATACAAAAATAGTACTAGTCCAACCATTTATTGTCCATTTCATTGTTCTTAAAGCTGCTGGGAACAGGTTATATTAAGTATAATAAATATATTATATAGATGAGGCAAGTTTCATATTGGGAACATGCCTTTTCTATATTTAAAAAACGTTCAAGAATTAGCTAGAATTACTGATTTACGGCTGTTTAAAGTGCAAGATCAACAGCTCAAGAGAAGGTGAGAGGTTCAAGCCCCAGCATGGCCAAGCTGCCACTGTTGGGCCATTAAGCAAGGCTCTTAACCCTCTCTGCTCCAGGCATATCATATCAGGGCTGACCCTGCACTCTGACCCCAGCTTCTTAACAAACTGAGATATGTGAAGAAAGAATGTTCCTGGCCTGTAATGTATATATAACGAATAAAGGCTTTTTTTTTTCTAAATATTTACAACAGTTGATCTTAGAGGAATGCAGAAGTTTCAATTTTCCAAGCATGCTATTCTTTAACTTTAAATTCCATGGCATAGTGAACTGCATAATGATGCTTTAAAACAAAACTGGTCACACAGGTGAGCATTGTGTTGTTACACGGGTGAGTATTGTGTTGTAACACACCCCTAGCAAGTATTTTTGCAAATTCTTAACCTGACAGGTCATAACTAAGCACATGAAAAACTATTTTGCAAAGTGCCACACTGATCAAGTGAAAGGTAAAAATCTTACACTTTTTACCTCAAGGCATGCTTTCCAGGCAGAAAGTCAATGCTTGTGAAGAAATATAGATATGACTGAGCATGTTCAGCATGAACACACATAGACATTATGGTTTACACAAAGCCTGTATGAACATACATGAAAATGATCTGTAGACTGACGACACATCATAATCTAGAGGTCGGCTGGTTTAATCCACGGCGCTGTACATACTTATGTAAAATAACCGTAGTACTAGTGAGTAAAGTTGTTATAGAGCTTAGTGTTTTACATGTCCTTCCCATGTCTCTATTTTGTTCTGAGTGGTTTCCTCCTCCATCTCAAACATATGCTGGCACAGTAATAAGATTGACAACTGTAAACTGCCTTTAGGAGGGAAGGGGTGTGTGTGTGCCCTACAACAAACTGGCACTCCGGCTGTATTTCTGATTTGCATCAGAAGGGAGGGAGAAGTTCTGGATCCTATCATGACTCCTAACCAAGATATGGCAGTTACTGAAGGGAAATAGATGAATGAATGAATGAATGAATGCGCTACATTGGGATTTGATCATTGCCATGATCAACATAATAGATGCAAATTCATAAGTAATCATATGAATGACTTTATGCTGTGTTGAAGGACGGAGTAAGCAATCATTGTTTCTTTTGTGTTACTGCATTTACACTAATAATAATAATAATAATAATAATTTTTTTAAAAACACAGCTTATTTGTTAGAAGGCTTACACATTGCACACAGGATCAAACTTCCATCATTGTGCTTTAACAACACTACAGAAACGTATTGGCAGTATCGTATCCTTCTTAATTATTTATATTAGCATAAAAGAAAACCCAACCCAGATAGTGTTTTCTAGTAATGCAGAGAGCACAAGAGTCCCGGTTTCCCAGAACAGATGCGTCAGTGCTGCGACTCGGGGACTGCTACTGTAAAGGCTATACATTTCTCCAGGGTCAGTTTGTTGTGCAGTCAGACAACTGAAGGATTCCAGCAGCTGGGATGTAATTAGAGTAACGATCTTATTATAATAGCAAGCAATCATTTTAAGGATTTTCATAGACTTGAGCTGAACTAGATCATTATAATTTCTCCAATTACTGATCTTTTTAATAAAATATAAAATTTGCAATAACATAGATAAAACTAATTGCTAAAAGATCACCAGTATTGTGCTAATATTGTGTCTAAACAGAGCCTGTGGACAGTCTATTTTGCATGCTTTTTGCACATACTGTATGTAATAGGTCACACAGGTTTCATTCAGTATTCATATGAAAATTTGGCCTGATGCTGGCATCCACACTTCATACATTTTAATGGCTGGCCTGGCATGAGCTCTTACGCTTACCAAAAGAACAAATTGTTCAGTTGGAGGCGTTTCTCTCTCGTGTATAGACAAATTTGAACTTTTTCGGAGCACAAGAGGAAACAGACCTGCTTTAAGAGTCTAAATACACAAAAGCGGTTCGCAAATTTGCATGATATGACTTGCAAAATTCACCTCAATGCAAATTGTAATGCATTCAGCTCTTGCTTTCATTTTGATATTATTATTTGGCGAGTTAGATAAAGTAATAGTGCGTTCCCCTGACGGCAAACACAAATAAAATCAGCATTTAGTGTATGGAATTCTACTGTACCAGGCCTAGATTTCAATATACAGGTATACCTTTACCATATGTATATATAATAACATACATATGGTAAAGGATGATTTGTTTTGTGACTTGAAATCACCTGATCATTTAGCAACATGGAAAACATCCAGGTTCTGGAATTTATTGTTCTATACAATAGAACAAGTGGTAAAGTGGTCATTAACATTACGTTTAGAAATCAGTAGCATGGTTATTTTAAACAGGTCAGCTGCAGTGCTCAAAAGGAAAGCATGCTCATCACTCAGGTCTCACCTTCACCACAGCATGCACTAAATGCCTGAAACGCATGCACTTGTGTTCTTTATAACCTTCTCTGGGGCTTGCTGGCCTACTAACCTTTCCTGTCTCCTACTAAGTAAAATGAGAATTTCACCAAGTATACCTTTTTCAGATTAAATAATAACAGTATTGTGCCTGTAGACCTTCACACTAACACATACACTTACATCAGCCTAAATGCTGTAAAATGATCCTGAGTGATAAAAATTAAAAAGTTCACTCTGTTGCTAGCGTGATAATGCCACAGTCAGTTAAGGCAGGAATTCAAGAAATCCTAGTCATTTTAGGTGTCTACAAGGTCATCTTTGTGGAAGAGGGCAGTTAGATTTTTCCTCCAAATTCAGCCGCCCTTTGTTACGTCAGAGGAGCACACGCTGGACTTAACCCTGCTGAGTAGGTAGTTGTTGTGGGATGGGAATGAGATGGTTTTTGGGCAGTAATTGGATAATGAAAAAATTGCGGAAAAACAATAAAACCTGGAAAATACAGTTCAGTAATTTTAGTCTATCATGCATAAAAAAAAACTAATGAATAAATGCAATTTCCTCCAGGGTGGGGCAAGACAAGTGGAACCAGTTAGCACAGACTGTAGGTTGATAATATTTAGAGCTCAGGCTAATAGTCATAATAGGATTGACCACTAGAACAGCCCTAACCGGCCTGGACAATACAGCTGCAGGTGAATACTGTGACTAATATCCTGTGGTACCCCAGGGAACTAAACACAAATCAACAAAAAGCAGATGCACACACAATTATTTTATGATTATTATTGAAAGGAAGCGTGCTTAATCTACAATACATTCAACTAATCACCCACTGGGCTACCTGTTTATAGTCTACAATAGCATAGTGGTTTTTGTTTGGTTTTTAAACATGTATATTGATTGTGATCGGCTGCACATTTTCTTTAATAATGAACCATCTAGATCGTTTACAGTACAAAGCGAATACAAAAGAACTAATTGTGGGAGCAGTCAGGCATTACCGGACTGGCAAAAAACAAAACCTTTCGGTGTACAGGTTTAGATGCAACACACCTAGAGGTTACAGACATGCAAAGCATCCTAAATTAAAAATATTGAAAAGTGAGACGAAGCAGAAAATGCAAAAGGGAGAAAGGGAACTTGTTACCTTTTGTTCCAAATAAAATTCTCATGTTCATGACAGACAGATGTTTGAGCTGAGCAAAAGTTATTAGTGGCAAGAAAAAAAATCTTCACGAGAGACGAAATACGTGCAAACCAAGCAACCAAGCAATCTAATGAATATTTCTTCAATATGAACAATTTGGAACTTCTGTAACCTTACGCTTCTATAACCTTAGGCTAAACCACCAACAATAAGGTCATTTGCATATAAGCAGTTACTAGTGATCTTCATGTTAACGTTCTGCATAAACACAAACAAGCTAGCAATTTACAATAAAAAATTATGTTACAATTAACGCTGCAACATAAAAGGACGCTCTTTGGGAAAGGCTGAAGTTTATTTTTTATATTTTAACATTTGTGTAGAGGACCACATACAGCACTGTGCATGCGTCAGTGCAGTACAAAAGACAAAGTCATAACAGCTACATAGAACCTTGTACTGCTACAACACATACGGAAAAATAGTAAAAAATGACGCAATGCATCAAATAAAAATCACAAGTCTGTGCTGTGTTCTCCACAAAATGAGTCATAGGACGCATCGACTTCTCCTTTTCCAGGATGGAAAGAAATACAAAGTCAAAATTTATCCCTTATGGTTTAAAACCAACATGAATCCAGTCACTCTCTCACTTCCCGTCTTTGTTTGTCCCCATTCTCCTTAAATTGCAACCACACCTACAGCACATAAAGACCTGTATGGCACATTTTGCAATCATACAGATTGTTTTATCCCTCATAATTCTGCAGTACCATTAAAAAAAAAAAAAAAAAGTTCTCATTGCATTAGTTATTTTGCACCCGCGTTTTATGTGTTCTTGGCTACTCTAATGTTACTAATGAATCTCAGCTTTGGAGTTGCTGGTACATGGCGTGCATACAGCAAAAGCACATGCACACACAGACACACGCGCACATGCGCGCACACTCACACACACACACACACACACAAAAAAAAAAGCTTTGTATGCATTAAGTAGTTGCAGAAGTTGGATCTCATATGAGGTTAGAGGGAAATGTGAAACAGTCCTAAGTTTTCCAGCTACCCTTGAGGGAGCCTCAAAGAGAGGCTAAGCTGAATGAAGGCCAATGCTCAAAGCAGGAGAGATGTGGCACTCGGCTCACTCGAACTAAGCAATGAGAAAAAATCTGCTCTCAATCAGTCTGGATCTGGGCCTTCTGAAATTTAGATCTGATGCCAGAGATTCATGAGGATTTAATGCCAAAGTCTATGATGGGAGCTGAAATTACTGAAGGTTCCAGAACCACAACGGAAATAAGCAAAAGATGGCTCAAGTGTGTGAATTAAAAACAAAACAAAACAAAAAAACATTTTAATAGCAAGGATTTCTTCTGAATTGTAAGGTGTGTTTTCAGTGTTGTACTTATCCTTCACCAACTACCGCTACTCACATACAGTCAAGAGCACACTAAACTCTTCCTACCTTTTTTGCTGCTCCGCCAGAAACGGTCTCCTAGAATATCGCCCATGCTCAGACAACTTTGCGGATCAAAATGGCTGTATAAAGTCTCTTCCACTTCACAAGACCATCACCCACATCCCTATCTAGATGGTACCGACCCGTTCCTACCAGGCTGTCTAAAATCTGTTGAATGGGTGAGGAACCGGAGGTAGGTTGGGGTAAACGGGAGGGGATCCTGAGAAAAAAAAACAAGAGCTTCTTTTCTTCTTCTCGCTCTCACAAATACACAGAGGCATGGACTCCATAAATCTGCCCGGACCCCCATCCCTTTCTATTGTACTAAAGACCATACATCTACTAGCACCACACCATAGGTTGACAGACACTGACTGCCTTGCCTTGTTCACAACAACAAGTATAAAACAAAAAACTGTGAGCGAAAACAAGCACAAAGGAAGGCATTTCACATGTTAAGGCCACAGCAACCCAGACATCATAAAATGTAATAAAATGTGAACCAAGAGTATAACTGTGGTGTAAGAACACTAGCATGAAATTATAATCCTCCCCTGACTAGTGCATGCACAGTAATTCTTGAACGAGAACGTCAGAGTGAAAATAGTGGTGGAGAAACAGTTACTATACCATGCAGTGCTGCAGACACAAGTGTTATCACCATAGAAACCACACAATCGGTCTGCTCTTTACTACTGTAGCAACTCCTGCTTTAATGAAGTGTGTTACTATCCTTTTAGGAAGTGAAAGCTGATGTTGTCACTAAACAAATTATTCATGCCAAAGAAATCTGCACTCCATGTGTTTCAAATGTGGTATGCCACGCACATCTGTGAAAATGCCTCTCTAACTTGAGTTTAAACATGGACACGTTGTTGAGAATGAACCAGGGGTGGGCAATTGGACAAAGATAACATGTCTTTAGGGCTGAACAATTTGATTAAAATAATCATATTAGCGATTTAAACTCACTCACGTCTGTACTGCTTTATCCAGTATGCACGGTTGCAGGGGCCTGCAGTCTATTCCACGAGACGTAAGGTACGAGGAGGTGTACATCCTGGAAGGGGTGCCAATCCATCGCAAGGCACAGACACAAACACGCTTACTCACACACTACAGGTAATTTGCGAACGCCAGTTAGCCTACTCTGTAGGTCTTTGAACTGTTGGAGAAAAGGAAACCCACCAAGCACGGGAAGAGCATGGAAACTGCACGCACACAGACCCAAGGCGGGAATCGGACCCGGAGCCTCTATAATAAATTGCCGTCTTTGCAGTTAAATAATTGCACATGTCCTTATTGTGATTTCGATTTTTAAATGTGCAGAACTAAGACATCATACTTTTCTGTAATACACAGAGACACACTGTAACAGAATCTACAACTGTAAACACTTTAAAAGCTGAGCAGCTTGTGCATCTGAATTTCTATATAAATGTATATAATATAATATAAATATAATTTTTTTTTTTATATTGGCCCACCCTAGGCTATTAATTAGGGTATTCATTGTAATTCAGAGTTTTTCCCACACTCAAAACTGAAAGCAGGGCCAAAGGAAAATTATTGAAACTGTAAACAACTGTAGACTGGACAAAGCTTGTATTGTGTCTGCCTCCATTTTATAAGCTCAAAACTGTTTTACAAATGAGTGAGTGGGATGGCTGTCAGGACAGAAAATGGCCGGTGACGAGAATGCCAGGCAATTGGTATGGGATCGCCACCCAGAGACACACACCAGAGGTGTTTACACACTACTGCATCAACACAGACCGAGGTTTATATTGTCTAGCTAACACATTAAGGGTAACCATTACAGTGCAAATGCAAAAGAGAAATCCTATAAAAACTAGAGTAGTAGTGTTTAAAAAAAAAAAAAATATATGAAACACATTAAATGTTTAGCCGGTGAGTCAGAAAGTGTTGAGCCGCAACAGGGTGTGTTCAGGCAGCTCCTGTGGTTGCTATGGGAACATGAGTCAGAGGCTGTTGGTTGGGCAAATACACGGCCTGCCCTGGACTGGGTTAAGAGGAACACCGCTGTTACTGCTGGCAACGGCAAAGCAAATCTGACACGTGATACCTTACTGACATTAACGCTGTGAATTTGCGTACGAGCCTTGGATCTTTATTTTTAGAAGTTCTGATAACTGACTGGCAAATTCCTCACCCTTTCTGCATAAACCAAAAATGCTCACAGGGTCACATACACAAATACACACACAGTGCAAGCACTGCATTCATGCACATGCACACAAACACACAGTCACACATAAAAGTCAGGCAGGCAAATGTACACCTAACAGTAATAAGTGATTTATAATAAACCTCTGCTCATAAAGTGCCCCCATCTGGAGAAAATGATTCAGTAGCATTCCTTCTTCCTCGAGGCTGGAAAGGTTGCAGCGTAAAATAATGCCCTGTTGTGCATTGAGATATTTTCCTCTCTGCCTTCCAGATAAACTTTCCATATCACGGTCATTGTAGTGACTTTAGATTAACATCTCGCTGTCATGTGGTTCAGCATTGCTCAACACATTGCTTGGTATCGATTCTACAAACATTGTACTCTGACAGCACAAAAACTTTTTTTTTTACACTGTTCCCAAATTACATTGATTTTCCTTCAGGATTTAAAAAAAATCTGTCTTATCTTAAAACCACCTGGTCAAAGAGATAAATATAAAAATAGATTTATTTTTTTAGATGAACCAATAATATTGACATCTTAAAAAAAATCTTTTGGGAGAGATTTTGCTCGAGTAAGCAATAAGTAAGGAAGGTAAGAAGTTTCTGTAGTACCCATTTAAATGTTCTGAAAAGTTCATTATTCAGCTTTATCCTTGATTTTAATTCATGAAGTCCCTCAGTGACATCTAAGGAAGATCCTGGTGCAGTCATGTGACAATCTGTATATTTGTGTACCAATGACATCATTTCCAAAATGGTTGTGTGCATGGGTAGCACAAGTGATAGAACTAGCTCATTAAAAAAGCATAGATTTTCTTGTTACTGAAAGTAAGTTTAATCATATTTGATTATTCAAATAAATTCATAACATCTAATACTTGATAGTTTACCTGTTCTGACTCCATCTCTTGAGAAATTGATATAAAACAAATTAAGGGACAATCTGATCATTTTGATTCATACACATTTTTCACATTTCATACAGATTTCCATAATTTTGATTCTGTAAAGCTGCTTTGCGACAATGACCACTGTTAAAAAGTGCCATACAAATAAAATTGAATTGAACAGAATTATTATTAAGATGAAATATGTATATATGTAAATAATACAATAATTATTGGCTGCATGAGTAATAACATTTTCAAAGCAGGAACCCATTTTTAATGATCATCTAGTTTAAAGTGAACTAATGTGAAACCATTAATGATTTCAGGTGCTTAGAGGCTGCACTCCTGCCAAATCAATGTCACATAGTAAACAGACACACCCTTTCTCAGGTAATGCTAAATAAATATGTTCAGGTCCAATATTTTCATCAGTACCCAGTAGTTGCAAGGGTGATATGTTAAAGTTTAAACCGTCACACCAGGTGCAATTTGAAACCCACAACGTCAATAAGTTTTCTATAAACACTGGATAAACATTAGCCAATTCATCCCCTGACATACCCAGAACTTCTTCACAACTGCCACACCCATAACGATTTAGAGGATAATACTTATCATAGTTTCTCCCTAACTATTTTCGAAATTCATACAACATTTAAGAGTAAACAATGAAGCATTCTAGAATTATATAATGTCTAATACAGACAGGAAATTTGTGTTCTCATCCTCGGAGATTACAGGAACTCACACGCAGGTCAGTAAAAACCCTTTGATTCATGCCCTAAACCTCGCCCATATCCGAGGACGAACAGTTCATAACACAGAGCATTTCAACCCAGCCTAGCATTTTTTAAATTCCATGAAATATCTCTTTTTATCACTAAACAGAGCGTGTTCTGTTATGCCTAACTTCCACAGAGAAATCTAGCACACTCCACCCTAGCGTTACTTGCATAAACAAATATACAGGGACATGGCTATAATAATAATTACTGAATATATTCCATAATTTGCAGTTATAATTGTATGGATCTTCTGATGAATTTTCTGTTGTTATTTAATTACATTTTTGTTCATTTAAGATGCATTATTAAAAATATTTTTCATGTACCTACTGGGTATCTACTCCGATAAATACTACATAATTCCAAAATAAAAAGATTAATATAGGACACTTCTGTACATCAGATTTTTTTTATCAAATCAACTCGACAATAAAACCTCATTCCAACACAGACTTAACTTTAAAACGTCAGCAGAGGTGAATAAAACTAAAAAAATTATCGTACATGTTTAAGAAAACAGGCCAGAACTAACCACCTCCAGTTGTTTGCGAGGTGAGTCTGTAATAATTATCTCCACCAACGTGTAGCACCAAAGAACATGGCGTTAAGATCCAGTTCATTCCAGAAAAGAGCAAGCCAAAAACGTTTTTCAAGTCTCTCCTTAGGGGATAGTGTCAAATGATTTACGCCTTTATCGTGTATGTACACGTCTAAACTCTGTGTTCGAGTAATAATCTCTTTCTAGAATGTTCTGTGACATGTTCAGTTCACATGGTTCTCTCTGAGAGAATTTGTTCCAGATGACTTGCCATGCCCTCAGTAATTCTATTCTCACTTTATTGTGAAAAGTCTGGCTGGCAGATCAGAGATTCTTTCAACATCTGCAAATGCCTCTGTGATGGCTTCAAATATATAAAAGATGCATCTATTTACAAAGCAGTCAGTGTGGGAAAGCACATGAACCCAGGGTTTCAGAAACAGACAAGTAATAACACAGCATATGCAACAGGTTTGCATGCTTCTGTACTGTATATGAAGCTTTCTGGGGAAAGTGTACTGTTTACGAGAACGATCTCCTCATCCAAGGCTGGCTGAGATGGCTGCTCACCTTGCAGGGCCACTACAAGCCCAGTGAAATTGTAAGAAGGAACATCAGCTTACCTGCAAAAGACAAAAACACAAACAATTCCGATATTAATTCACAGTAGTAGAATTGCCAATTTTTTTTTTCAACAGATGATAAATAGAAATGCTATTCATAAGGCTTTACACAGTGAACTACTAACACTTGAAATCAAGAATGCGAGCATAAAGCTTCCCTGTAAAGGAGAGCAGGAGAAAATCTAATACAGTATAGAGAGGATACTTTAGCAAACAGTGCCATCTACTGAACATGATTTGACAGCAGCATTCGTTCATAAAAAGAGGCCATAATCATCACAGACGAGTCTCTACAATTCGATACATGGCGGCTCTCAAACTACACTATATGTCCAAAAGTTTGTGGACACCTGACTAACACATTACACGAGGGCCGGACCAAAAAGTAATGCAAAAGTGGGCGCTACTTTTTTTTCATTGAATAACCCATATCATTTAAATTGCACTTATTAGTAGAGTCATTCTTTCTCTTTACAAAGGTACTACTCAACATAGTCTCTGTCACAAGCAATGCATGTGCGAAATCGTTGATCCTCTCTCTGGAAACCTCTATGAAAATCCCCTTCTCTGGAGTCGATGGTCTCCCACTGCGTGGTCTGTCTTCAGTGTTGGTTTCCCCTTCTTTAAACCTCTTCATCCATACAGTATGTGCACACTGTTCTTGTCAATTGCGTCATCTCCGTAAACATTCTCTAGTGCAGTGGGACACCATCATTGTGACTTTCAAAGAGGATTTGAGAGTTGGGTCCAACGATGGCGCAAATGCATCACTTGTGACGGAGAATTCCTGTGTATAGATGAAATGTGTATAGATGAAATGTTGCAATTTAAATGAACTGTGTCAGCAGTTCCAAATGTTGGCCATACCTAAACTGCTGCTCACAAAGTTGGAAACAAACCATTGTCTAGAATGTTTTTGTATGCTGTAGGATTACAAGTTCCCGTCACTGAAAGTAAAATTCTCTGTAAGACAATGCCCCCACACATAATGAAAGCACCATCAAGCCATGCATTGCTGGAATATAGTAGAAGAACACATTGGCCGGCACTCTGACCTCAACACACCTCAACGCTTTTAGGATGAACTGGAATGCTAACTGCACACCAGGCCTCCTCAGTGCCTGACCTCAGTAATATGGTTTAAAGCTGTCCTCTCTAAACAATCTGTTCTTTTTCTGAAGTAGGAGGCATGAAAAGAAAACCATTGCTGACCCCTCACTCCCAGGCCAGTGAATATTTGGATTATTTCCCCTAGCAGGTAGTTCATGTAAATGTCCATCTGAACCAACAAACACTGAAAAGCACCCTTTCATGTGCATAAGACTTAAAAAGAGCAAAAAGTCTTTCACAAACATAACCACTGTCAAGCTGCAATAACTATTTGTGCACTACTATTATATATATATTTTTAATCCATATAGCATTCTCCTTAGGTGGCACAGTGATGTTGTGGTTAGCACTGTCACCTTGCACTTCCAGGGTCCAGCTCAGATTCCCGGCCAGGCTCGATTCCCGTCTATGTGTGCATGGAGTTTGCATGTTCTCCCTGTGCTTGGTAGGTTTCCTCCCACAGTCCAAAGACATGCAGGTTAGACTAATTGGCGTTCCCAAAAAATTGCCCGTAGTGTGTGAGTGTGTGTGTGTGCCCTGCGATGGATTGGCACCCTGTCCAGGGTGTACTATTACTGTGATTCTACAAAAGAAAAACAGAGAAAGAAAATCTAACACAATCTAGTCAATCTAACATGACAACTTTTTAATGCTGATTAAAATCCCAAAGATGATCTGTCTAAATGTACAACGGTAACACACTTTTATGCGCACCAAGATTTCATTCAATCACGTTAAGCTCTGACTACAGGCACACAATGTGGTGGCTAGGTCATGTGTGAAAATTATTCTTCATGCGCCAAGAACCACTCTTTCACAACTTGGGTCCTCGAATATGTCTGTGCCATTAGGGTAAAAAAAATTTTTTTTTTTTTTTCAATTGGCCTCATAGCTAAGGAATCATTTATATCAAAGTAGAAGTGTAGATCTGCTACTGTATGTCAGCCATACAGGGAAGAAAAAGAACTTTACAAACATCCCAATAACAGCGCTTGGCAACGTTTATAATAGCGTGATTACCCCTAGGAATTAGCAGTGTTTAAAACATCTGATCCATGAGATTCAGAGGATGAGGAATTGCACGCATAGTAAATTCCACTGGATGACATCTCACAATGATGCATTCTACCAGATATGGGTACACTTATATTCTAAACTCTTTTTAAAAACAAGGTGTTTCAAAGCGGCAAAGACGCACGTACTGTATGTGCGTAAACATTTAACAGAATAGCTGGTAAATTTCAGCTGGACATATCTACATTTTAAACAATTTAGTGTTGTCTGTAGCTATGACAGAAACTGCAAAACAAGCTGCCTCAGGCTGCAGACAGACTGCTGAGTTTACTGAATGCGCAAGCAAGCACTGTGGCTGTTATCTGGCTGAGATCAAGCTGCAAGAGATAAAAAACAGACTGTACTCCAGATGGAGACGATTTGGGCGAAATATGCCCACGGTCCACTCCTGCTCACACACAATAGTATCAAACATGCAAACATGCACAAGCAAAGAGCTACATTCACACAGAGTTTACTGGAGAGCAGCAAACACACACAGTGGTATACACATCCTGGTCAGACACAATTTCTGGCACTGCATGTTGAGAGTCATCAGACGGAATTCTCTCACTGACTGAGAGCACTGGAGAGTGGGTGCAGCACTAAAGCCCTGTTTAAACCCGAAAAAATATCTAAAAGGTCAGATCATATGTAATCGCTACTCATTAATTGTTGCAAAAAAGCATCCGGAGATGAACAGAGAAGACAGTAGCAGCAGTTAGTGTCCTCTACAGTACATGCAATGGAGGGGAAAAAAAAAAAAGACTGGACTTCTGTAATCTATTCAGCACATGACTTATTTTCATCCAACAAAGCCTACTTTCTTCTCAAAGTGTCGTGATGTGAAATAATGGGCAACGATTTCATGCACACCATGCTATGATGTTCTAGCTCTTCATTTGGGCACAAAGCCTCGGACGGCGGTGATGGAAATCTGCCTGCATCTCTGCTTCGCTTAAGATGCATGAATAAATGGATTATTAGAGGTAAGTGTCTGCTAAACAGGAGGAGTCATTTATTAAATTATCTTGCAAACAAAGTGCCGATATCCGTTACATCTTACCCCACAACCACGAGAAAAAGGTTAGAGCTTAATACGAGAAAACAGCAATGGGGCTGTGCATCAGAAAGTCACGGATGCTAATTTAAAGCTCCCCAGTAGCACAAACAAGTACGATAAAGGCAGAATTGTGTTTTTTTGCTGGATCTTATAGACAACTGCCACAAATGTAGGCTACAGGTAAAATAGTAGGTCAAAACGTATACAGTAGTTATTTGAATTGTAAATGTATCTGTAATTATTATTGCTATTTACAGTATAATACTAATTTAGTCTATATAATACTAATTAAAAGTCTGTTTACTTAATTTACAAATAAACCCTAATTTTTTATCAAGCATTTTAACAGATGTAAAAAGATTTAGGGTTTTTTTTTTTATAAGGGAGTTGAAGATTTATAGTATTGTTCATAATAATAATAATAATAATAATAATAATAATAATAATAATAGATATAGTTTTTTTTATCATTTTTCCTTTAGTGCTAATCCATCCACACAAATTGGGTTTGTATTAAAACATCACATCCAAAATATGTAGATATTTACTCGTAAGTACATTATTTCATTTTTACCACAAATGGTACTAACTGATAGTATCATATAATTTTACAAATCTAAGTATAATAATAGCTCGTGAAGTATGATGTGCAGAATGCAAAACCAAACAATCACTCTGACACAAACTTTCCAAAGCGGATCATCTTGCCAAGTAGATTTTTCACTGTCTTGGGCAAATGAGAACAGGTTGTGAAAAACACCTGGGAGAAAAAGAAGCAGGAGCCTGCTGGTCTGACTCACAGATGTAACATCAGGGACGCAGACTGCTGGGTTCAAAAGAAGAAACTGCTGCATCTACTACTTGTTTATGTGCTCTAGAAGCAGTAACCGTAAAATAAAACTACCACAACATCGCATACTCGGATACCCAAAGACAATGCTAAATGGTGCAACGTGACTTTCACCAGGCGTTCATCAGACAATCGATTTTACTTTAAGTAAAGATCAGATAATGAGACTGCTCATGGATATTGCTTCCCCCTGGCAAATGCACACTCATGCACACCCATGTGTATCCACTCACTGGAACAGTACCTGATGTCTTGCACCTGTTGTGTCTCTGGTCTTTTACTACGCTACTCTGATCCTCTTGCTCTGGCTTTATTGCTGCTTTTGTGCCACAAACACAATGGTCACTTACCTTTAGCCGAGTAGTACGAGTCCAGCATGTTGAGCAGTCAACCGAGAAGTGCGGATCTACTGAAGTCTGTCTTTCACACTGTGCCCGTTTCTTTTTACAAGTTTCTTCCTTCTTTCTACTTGACCGTCTCTCGAGCACGTCATGGCTTACTGTGCTACCGAATCAGCCAGTCCCTCCCTCCTTCTCAGGTTAGTGTGGCCCTTCCCACAACCTAACAGTGTGTGTATATGTCTGATTCTTTCAGGTACACATCACATAAGCAGCATAAACAGATTAAACTCACTCCCGCTTTCTGTTCACAGACAATAACTTTAAAGGGATTTTCTTACCATTAAACGTTTTATAGTGTACAGTACAAAGGCTTGACCTCTGCAATCTATTCAGCACAAGACATGCGGCCTCATCCAACAAAGCCTGCTTTCTTTAAAAAAGTGTGAGAAAATGGAAAAAGAAGAGGAGCCGTGGAACATTTTAATGCATGCAAATAATGCATCGAAATGTGCACAACTTTAAGTGCATTAGCAATGTTACAGAGGCAGAGTGTGTGAGTACACAAGGCCATAAAGTAAATGATTAACTAGTGCATATGCATATTGCTATATCAGTACAGTCAATCCGGAGGGCTACGTGGACAAAATGTACTTGGATTCGTAAAAGAGAAGAAAAAAAAAAACACAGCAAATTACTGTATAATTACTCCAAAAACAAAAAATATAAAAAATATTTAGTAAAAGTTAGCATTTTCACTGGCCTAAAGAACTCACCCAGCCATTAGTCAAGGAAGAAGATCAAAAAACAAACAGAGATTATGCAAGGGCAGCAATTAAAGTTTCAGATTTCATCACGATAATAACTGTACCCTCAAACTAAACCTTGAAACCCTGTTTCGCTCATAAAAAAAAAAAATAATAAAAAAAAGCTAAAAAATTTTAAATGACATGGTGCTTTTTGGGTTTTGCTTCTGTCATTCAGTGAAGGCTTTTTAAATTTACAGTGAGGAATTAATACTGTGACCTAATAAACTAACCTAATAAAAACCTCAGTAGCAGCAGCACTTAAATGGTGCTTGCTTTATTTTTTTGGCAACACAATGCAGAGATTAAACAAAAACAAAAAAAAAAAAGAAATCCTTCCTCCATAAACCCTGTGTTTACATTTTCCTACTCTGTAGGAGTGAAACTGCCCTGCAAATCCGACTCGTTAATGTGAGATGAGCAGGAGTGTAAACACAAAACTAAGCAGTGATCAGTCCTTCTGTGCTGTGTGTAATAATTATGTATGGCTTGAGATTAGGGCATTAAGACATGAGAACCCCAACAGATTATACATGTTGCAAACAGAAAGATATGAACGTTGCATAGATTGCAGTACAGTAGCAACTACACAGCCACAATGTTTGAGATATTATCTGCTGAATTAGAAACAACATGGCTATAAAAAAAAAAAAAAAAGAAGATTAGTCTTAATTTACAGAACAGTGAAACACATAGGCAGATGGATAACTGCTCGTTCTTTTATTGGCCAACAGTTATGAGGATGAAAAATTAGAGCCAATTTGAATGGGCAAACCAGTGTGTGTGTGTGTGTGTGTGTGTGTGTGTGGTGTGTGTGGTGTGTGTGGTGTGTGTGGTGTGTGTGTGTGTGTGTGTGTGTG
>JAOVVB010000046.1:15681828-15696343 GCA_028570985.1 Heterobranchus longifilis
TCTAAGCTACACTTAAACCAGACTTAATGCAGCCCAGGTGTGAGAACAAGACTGCGAGGCATGTTGAGAAAACAAGGACTACGCAGGGTGCTCCATGGCACAGCAAATAATAGTGTAATGCATGCACAGTGACGACTGAAATCAACAGCGATCCGTTCAAATTAATGTATCAGGGCGAAGTAGTTCTGTGTTTGGACGGCTGACTGAGCATTTTTGATGAAGTAGAGTTTAACGGCCAATATTTGGAAAACTAGTCAGACTTGAACGCTGGAAAAATAAATGGATATTGAGCCGGTGAGCACTTTCTATAGTTCACACTCAGAGAGAGTGCAGGGAAGAAAGCTACTGAAAATGATCCCTGCTGTAGTCGGGTTTCAGTGCTCGGCTTAATATCTCTTTATTGCACTTGTTCGAGCCGTTTAGTGCAGCAAAACGAGGCCTGAGTAATGTGTGGTGTGTTTATCTGAAATGAGACTCTCTCACCCATGGCTGGGCGCTTTGGCTCAGGCAGCTGCCCCATTGCCCTTCCCAGCACAGCACTGTAAATTCTCTGAAAATGATTTTCTTAAGTGGAAACAACCCTGAGAATAGAGCGCGGCTGTTTTAGCTCTTTGCAGTGGGACTAAAATGTAACGGTTTCATGTAATGTTCCAAGGGCAATTTCCTGTTATTATTCCAATCACACTATTTTTGGGACAAAAAAAATCTTCCAGTTTAGCAAATTTGGCAGGATTTTGAAAAATGTTGTCTTCATGCAATTGCTTATTATTCGTCCAGAGAGGCCTCCAAAAACTTTGGCTCCCACAGCATTATGGTTCCCCGCTTCAGCTTATACTGTTCAGGCAGACGTGAAGGTTTCCATGAACTTCCTTTAAAAACACATAAGCTGCTGAGCATGTTTCACAAATGTCCCTTTCTATTCGAGTGAGTTACTGCAAGGTTATGAGTCTACACAAGCACAGCGTACTGTACAGGAACATCTGGACCATAGGCTTGTTTTCTCACTAATTGCTATTTAAAGAGGTCCTTTTCATTTGAAGCAGTGTTGCTATGCACTTCATAAACAGACCTTTGCTGCAATCAACTCGAAAGGAATTACCTTTGATGGCGATAAAGGACACAGTTCTGTTTCCACTGGAACGAAACAAAACATACGTCTCTTTCCTCACAGACTTACAGCAAGACTCTTGTTATGATAAGTGACCATTTTCATTAAGATATGATTAAAGCCCTCTATTATAGTCTATTGTGGTGTGCACTGAATATGGATAATACAAGTTGCACTCAGACTCACAGATCTTTATAGCGTTCTGATGTAAGACTGATGTATGTACCGATGTCATAATATTTCATAACTGGCAGCTAGAGGGCAACCCACACCAGCTGACTGCTTTATCACTATTTGGCCAAACCAATGTTGAATATGGAAAATCATATCACGATGTCCAGAGCATTTAATTGGACTTGTTCTTCGTCTCAGTCACGCACAATAATGAATACATAAACAACAATTTGAAAGTTATGTTCAATTAACTGCCAACATCTATTCTCAGGATACCCCCCCCCCCCCAGACTGGTGTAATTTTACAATCAGTACACATAAAGTGTGAGAAGAAAATTACTCTTTAAAAATGGATGGAGCAAAAAAGAGACCTGTATGAAGTTCTTCGGATTAGTTCTGAAGTAAATAGTGTGGTGACCTCACTATTTACAAAACTTCTTACAGACTGTCTTAATGGGTTTCATTTGCACAGAGATGTTAACATCTGCACTTATTCAAACAAACAATTCAGGGCAAACATATTCAGTGTATTCATATATTCTACATTAGCTTATTACTCTCATCTTGCTCAGTCGTCCATGGTCACATGGGAAATCAGTTACAATCCACTGGGTGGAGAGTGTGGGTTTGCTGTTTAACGTGTAAATCTGTGTGTTGGTGTGCATGTGTGAGGGAGAAATAATACTCTCTAGATTGGTTTTTATTTTTATTATTATAAAGTCGGATATTGTGTGATTCTTGGTTTCTTTTCTCTTTATTGTACTTGCAGGCTTCAATTATGCATCGACATTTACTCTACTATGCATGAAGTTTCTTTTCTACTTATTTTATTATAATGTTACTTGAAACTGTTTGCTGAATTATAAAGGAATTTTCTCCTCCTTGTTGTATATCGTTGATTTGTATTGTGCTCCAAGGTTTTTGTAGTTCTTGGCATCGCGCTCATGTTTCCTTTTTAATGTCCTACAACTATTGTGTGCTGTGTCTGAAATAGAAGCATAATCATGTGGCAAAGTTGGCTCTTGGCTCTACAGCGGTATGCTTAGTTTGTACTTTTCATACTTGTGAGACACTTTGGATAAAAACAGCTGCTATATGAAAATGTGAATGATTTTCATGGGATCCCCCTGCCCCTGCCATTTTTCCAATTGTTTTGCTTTTGTAAGACTTCTTACTTATGAATAATAGTCATCCACCCATCCATCCACCCATCCATCCATTCATCCATCCATCTATCCAATCGAAGAACTTTATTTTAGTCAGGGTCACCGTGGATCCAGATCCTATCCTGGGATATAAAGTAGAAATACACTCTAGATCCCATAAGTTGGCACCATGAACACATCCATTCACACTACATTTACAGCTTACCCAAATACAGGCAAGTTTTTAGGAAGTGTAAGAAAAACAGAACAGACATAGGTTGATACAGGAAGGACATGCTAAACATTCTAGGGTGATGTTGTGTTGACTCTGATCTTCAACATCGTGATTGATGTCATCATAAGGAAAGCATTTGAGGGCAAGCGTGGAGTCCAGTACGAGCAGAATGACTTCCTTACAGCCCTAATGTTCGCTGACAGCTCCATTCTTGCCAACACAGACACTCAAGCTACTGGCATCCTATTCCGCAGCCCACCATCACCGAGTCTTAGGACCTGAAGATCAATGCAAATAAGACCAAAGTTATGATCAAAGATGAATCGCCAGCAAAGGTCTACCTTAACGAGATCCAAATTGAGCAGGTCCAAAAATTCCAATACCTGGAATTGCTTGTGCAGGAAAAAGTTGTGGCATCAACCAGGAAGATTCACGACAGAATCAGTTAGGCAACAACAGTGTTTACGTCGCTCAAATGGTGCCAATAGAAGACCAATATTGCAACCAAAACAAAAGTTCTTCTCTTCCGGACCTTACTACTGCCAATTCTTCTGTATGGGTCAGAAAAAGTAGAGATGAAGAAGCTTGAGGCGTTCCAAATAAAATGCCTTTGCCAGATCCTGGGCGTATCTTTACTGGACCATCACCAAAATGAGACGATTGGAATCTGATGCGACCATCAACCGGTAGTCAAAGACCAAACCCGGACACCTAGACTCCAGAGGTTTGGCCACATTTGCAGAATGAACACTAATAGGTTGCCATACAAGATCATGTTGAGAGAGCGGCCACATCACTGGAGGGTCAAACGAGCAGCACCAAAGAAAACTTGGATCAAACAAAATCGAAGAAGATCTGCAGAACCAATTACTGACCATTGATGGGAATTGAAGTGCAAGGCTGCAGACCGGCAAGAGTGGAAGAGGATCGTGAATTGTGTTCGGAATCCACCAGCACCCACAGCGGCATATTGGCTGAGTGGACTACCAGATCTACCAACCGATGGCTCAGGATCAAAGACAAGATACATAGTAACCCAAGCTGAACCGACAATCCTGATACTATGCGCCATCCTGCTGTTCCATAGTACTATTAAATAGTCTGTGTCAGACTTTCTGAAATTCACTTGCAGTTGCATAAGAGGTCAAATCTCACTCCTCTGATTTATCATTATCTTTTTGCACATCAACATCACCATGCCTTGTGGAGCACCATCTTTCTTTCTATTCCTATTGAACTGAGACACAAATTATGCATACTGCACCTGGTCGTGTTGTTTATGGCAGGCTCAAGTACACAGAAAGACAGCAAGAAATAGAAGCAAAAGTCAACTTGTTTTGAGTGAGGACATGACCTAATGAAAAGAGAACTGTCTTTTCTGCTCCAGAGAGATATCTGGTCTGCTGTCCAACCCAAAGTGACTTCATCTGGATGAGTCAAGTAGATCAGGAATCGAAAGGCCTAATCTTATCAGTGCAGCATGTGGTTTAAAGCAAATCGATGGCTGACCTCAGGAAGGCATTACGCGAGAGAGCGGTAAATGGGCCTCTCTGCAAAGACTCTCTGCTCCTTCTGTTCAAAACCTTCTCATCTTTCAGGGGACCAACAATTAATAATTATTTTCTCTCCTCCTCTCCTGCTCCTTCGGAAAAGTGCCGAGCAGTGAAGTAAGAGTGTGAGAGAGCATGGACGTGTATTGAATAATGTTTCAAAGGTTCAAACATTCAGGTGTACCGAGATAGTAAATCGGAAGTTTTTGGAAAAGCTTGATTTTTATAAACACACCAATGCAAAGACCATTATTTGAGCACGAAGGAGAGGTCTACTGGCGCCAGTGAGATTTGATTCCAGTAGCAGAAATTAGATTAGCAGCCATTAAGGGCCTCCTCACACATACATTTATAATGCTGTGAAGGAGAGCGTAGTTAGAGCCTGCTTCCCACATCTCACACACAGACTTCTCTACCTAAAAAACTCCTCATAACACTCGCAAAGCACCGGGAACGTGTACAGTATATGTGTGATTGTAATTTTTTTTTTTAAATAATTAATGAATACATACATAAATAAATAAAATGTGCCCATGCATTTCTTTCTCATATAGTGTGATTCCTTATATTATATGTTTTGTTGATTGGGACTTGATGAGGATCCACTTGATTTAAGGTCAATAATACGTACAAAAGAGAATAATACATGTACATATATTGTAGGTCATAGAAGATTTAGAAGATTCTGTTCGATGCAAGATTCTTTTTCTGTTCAGTCATTTACATGTAACTTCTGCTAGAGCAGGTTGGAGTTGCATCATATGCACATGACAAAATTTCAAACGTTATCTCTACAATCCATAAACCAGGTATAAGGAATGTATACGTGAAAAGAAAGCCATGAAAAGCATGAAGATGAAGACGATTGATGACATGCAAAGACAGAGGATGATCTAAGTTCATCTTGCCAGCCGGCTGACGAGAGCCTTTTCTGCAAAGCTTCACTTAGCTTAACAAGATTGTACTGCGTACTACTTATCCCACTCTCTCTTTCGTCACTGTGCTCTGCTTAGTATCACTTGGTATGACTTAAAACACATGGATCTGAGATGAATAATTGCCGATGTTGAGATTAGGTGTGTCATTATTTCCTCATTCTATATAATGTCAGCTGTTCTGTCAGGAGATTAGGCAGCAGGTAAAAGCCATGCTCTCTGAAGATTCTTCATACTGATGCGATGTCAAAAGAGAAAAATTAGGCAGTTTGAAAGGACAAAACACCAAAAGACAGATGTCCATAACCAAGGGAGGCTGTAGCATTTTCTCCTTTTCATTTTCTCAAGGAGATTGAAAAGGGGCTAAACTATTTTTAATCTAGTTACAGAATAGTGATAAATGCTACAGCCTTTCATTTTCCTAACACAGGAAGACAGTCATGGTTTAAGGAGTCAGTTTTCCTGTAATTTGTAGTTTAGTTGCCTTTCTTAGACGAGGTCACAGCAGCCAAGTCTCTGTTAAAACCTGGTCCAACATCATCACCTAGTGAAGTGAGTTTACCGCTCCATCCCCATTGCTTAATGGATAGCTTGAACAACATGAATCCCTCACAGCTATCAGAAGTTTCAGAAATTTCGAGGTACTTCTTGGACCAACTTCTTACAACAACAAAAAAAAAAACCAGGTGACATGAAATCACTTTCACCTTTTAGAAGTTCCATTAGATCACGCCTGATCACTTTTGTACCTAAGCAACATTTAGATGTTTTCCACCCAAACAACTAAACATTTTCATGAGTTTCCCTGAGCTCCACCAACATGTCATCATAGAGTTACATCAGACTCTCATGAAGAGGTTGATTCCTGTCTGGTTCACATCTGGGCCTAAACCGATGGAGCTCCAGTCCTGTGTCACTTAGCGAATAAGTCATAATTAGCTATATTTTGTTGAACTACTGCATATGTGTTATGTTGCATTTCCGATGAGTGACATATAAATCTGTGTCTGATTTATTAATGACTTTTTTCATGTTTTTTTTTACCATGTTTTTCTGTCCTCACAAAAATAGGAATATCTATAAAATATCTGAATAATAATAATAATAATAGTAATAATAATAATAATAACTTCTAAATAACTGTAAATTCTAGACCTCCTATTCATGGTTGTCGTAAAATTGTACGAAAAAAAAAAATCTCCTCTGCCAAGAAGGTGTCCTTTATACAGTTATATTACACAATCCATTTAAAGGAACATTTGTTTTCTATTTTACCCCTAAAGCTACATTTCCTGTGCATGATATAGGTGATGAGAAGCATATATACTGTGTGTGTGTGTGTGTGTGTGCGTGTGAGTGGTGTGTGCCAATAAGAGCACTACTTTTTTCTCCTTTCAGAGAAACTAGGGGTCTGTTTTCCTCTGAAAATATCAGTGTAACCATCTGAGAGGTGCTAAAACAGCACAGACCGTTGTGTCTCCATGCTCCAAAGCATTTTGCTTTATGGGAATGAAGACAACCTGGGTTGAGGAACAGTTGTGAGCATGCTGAGCGTGACAGAAGAGGATTTTCTTATTGTTTGTACACTTCTAAGAGAACACACAAACACACACATGCACAAACACACAAACAGGGAAACAGTCATGACTACTTATGAGCTATGGTATCGAATATGTACCTGTGCTATTTAGCTTCTATAGAGTTTTATTTTTTTTTTACATGCTCTGGTTTTCATCTTTTGCCCCAAAAGAGCTGTTGTGGAGGAGGATGGAGAAGTCAGTGGACTAGCTTGATTTGTTCTTTATTTGTCAGGCCCTTCATACTTGTCATTGATGAGAGACTAGCAGGGGAAAATCTGCCTTATATCTGCAGAAGGAGCAGATTTTAACAGTAAAAGAGAGGAAGTGGCCCGGGAGGCCAAGGGGCCTCTGCAAATCGCCAGGCTTACACGCTGAAGATGAGAAGGGAACGCTACATGGGAAACGCTTGAAGTTGATGCAAACATGTCTGCTCTTTTTAACGTCCTTACATTTTAGAATCTCGGCAAACACCTTTCATATGTCAGCCTGCTCTGAGCCATATCCTCCTGAGACCGAAACAGAGGAAATAAATTCTGTGCATCTGTACGAGCTGTGGTCGAAAATGTGCATTCCGCTGTTTTTAATGTTACGCCCTAAGAAGGAGAGTCTGAAGTGAGCACTGCTCTCCGAGATGAGACACACTTACCGCTGGACACCACTTATGTGGATATCTGAGTGAAACAGACCGCTTTTATCATGTACCTGTGGAGCAACATGAGCTCTGAAGCAAAACCCCCTCCACAACACAATTTCACACCATGTGCTAAAACATTTTTCGACTATATGTGGGCACCTTCTCTAATCTTGATTTCTATGTAATTCAAAAAAGGGGAGTGTTTCGGTTACTGAAAAGACGAATTTGCATGAAGCTGTTAAGAGATGCAACATGGTGACTGTGAGTATATTGCTCTTAAAGCTCCAGAGACTGAAGTAACAATTTCACGGAAAGATTCTACTGGAATCGTTGGGTAAAGCTGATTTTTTTTTTTTCTAAAGTCATGGCATAAATATGCAAGGATGGAGGCCAGGGACTTGGAGAGACGTTAGAAAGAAATAATACAAAAAAAATAATATGTATAATAACTGAGAAAATGACCAATAATTAAGTTCAGGAATTTATTCGATTGCACTGTAATTGGACATTGCTTAGAAGCCTGCATAAAAATAAATAAATAAATCTACACGGGCTTCATTTAGTGAAAAAATTCACCATTTGGAGTGAATCATCTGGTGCAAATATTCCCAGATAAAACTTCAAACCCTGGCGTTCGTCTCATGCCCACATGCGTGTAAGAGCAGAGGTGTCTCGTCTGTAATTTTGCGTTCTGCCGGAGTGCGCATGATTAAAGTGACACAGGGCGAACTCCAAAGCTTCTATCCTCACTTAAACACCCAGAAAACAGGACTTTGTTTTGACTAGGTATCTATTTTGAGTGGTCCAGCCCTCTGGACATGAGTGGGTCAGACACACCACCACTTCCCTCCACAGGCACATCATCATGTTCTGATTACAAACTATGATGTCTCAATGAAGATGGCAGAGAGGAGGGAGAGAACAGACAGAGGCAAGGGAAAAAAAGAGAGGTTTCTAGAACTTGAACTGGTGCAACTGTGCTCCAGATGTGGACGGCCATGCTCTCTCTGCAGAAGGCACTTTGGGTCATGGCAATGCCCAGCTGGAACAATGTCAATCATGTACAGTATACACATATAGGCACCCATTGATGTGTGTGTGTACGCACGAATATACATGTTTATTGAGGACCCGGGAGGAAGTGTGTGGCTTGCCATGTGAGATGTATAGAGATAACAGTCTATGTGGGGCTCTATGAAAGGGGTGAGGATTTGGCTGGCAGAAAAGTAAGATCATCTCTTAACTATCACTAATACTCATGGAACCAGCCTGGACACCATATCTTGTATATAGAATATATTCCAAAAAGGATTTTTTTTCTCTCATAAACAAGGACTCCCAAGGTGCCTATATTTCAGTAAAACCATTGCCAGATATGAAGCAACAACAACAACAACAAAAAATCTGTCCTGCAAATGATCCAGATGACGGAGATGTGGAGAGGAGAGCCCTCTTCCACAGGAGTCCCTGTGTTTATGGTTCATGCCTGTGGTATGACGATGATTTCTCCATATAAACTCAGGCAGGATTGTTGGGTGATTCAAATATTGCTCTCCGAAAACAGTTGCTGACAGAATGACAGCGTCCATATTTATTTTGGTCAGGGAGTAAGGCACTTTGTGGGGAGTTAATCAGAGGCTCCCAGATCCCCCCACCCCCACCCCTCACCCCATAAAGAATGTAACCATAGCAAAAAAAGATGGAGAGAGAGAGAGAGAGAGAGAGAGAGAGAGAGAGAGAAAGATACACTGTATGCGTGAGAGAAAAATACTTTCACAATAGTGTTGTGTGAAAAAGAGAGTGAGAACTTCTTACATTGGAAGATTTTCTGGAGGCCTTGTGAAATTAGCACAGCGTGACTGAGATGTATAAAACAGGTGAGAATTTGAAGTGGTACAGTAGAAGACTAGATGATTAACTATTGAAGAAAGACGCTGCTTAATATATTAGTGATTATATGATATTGATATTAGTGAGAAAAAAAAACATGATTGGAGATTCACTTGGGGAAGTCGCATGGTACAAAACCACATTTATGTTTAATAGGGAAAGTAAGAATATTTCCACACATACAGTACAGCGTGATAAGGATTCACAGGATAGGGACTAAACAGCTGTTAAGCCCTGACAAAAGACATCAGAATTTAGTGAAACGAATCAGGAAAAAAGCTTCCCTTTTCATTTCTTTTAAAACGTATGCTTGGTCTGAGTTGAAGACAAGACCATAGCCTTATTTGTTCAAGATCGGATTTGAAACCAGTTTTTGCCTATTAGGAAATGGGCAGGGATTCTTTTTATGCTGACTCAAAGAAGAAGTGGGTTTTTTTTTGTAACCAGGAACCATGAGTGTTGCCAGTGGATAAACCTAGAGGGTAAGTCCCAATCAGTGCACTGGGCTTTAACCCCAATAGATCAGCCACAAACCCACTGTCTGTTTGAAGACTGAACTGCATTTAGGTTTCTGGATGGAAAAAATGCTGACAAAAATGTATTTTTGATTTCTGAATCAAAATATTCACATTATTGAACTGACTTAAAGATTATTTATAATCGCTGACAAAAAAAAACATTTGGTAACCTCTGGATGACCTCATACATTCTGTTGTTTTTTTTTTTTTTGTGGTGAATGAAAGAGGATTGTGGTGTTAACGCATGCACGGCCACACCGAGTTCGATCACACAGAGTTGGCGCTCTGTGAGCACTACAGATTGAGATAATTAAAGGAAGATTAGGCCACAGACCCAGCAGTCACAACAGACTTGGCATTAGCCATGAATAATTACTCTGATCCAACACCAGCCAGCTAGTGAGCACCACTTGTCCTGGGAAAAGCGACATGTCCCATGCTCCTGCTGGCTGTCATCTTCTGTTCAGCACTCGTCTGTGATAATACCTAGACATAATTCAATCTTAATCACTCCTGAGTTTCAGCGCCAGAGCTCATTGGGAGTCATTGTCGACAGACCACTTTCCCCTACGACAAGCCACTTGCTCCTGTGAAGAACGCCAAGCAGCCAGACAGTAATCAAATAAATAAGCTAAGGTAGCGGCTCTCTCGCCGTTTCCCTCGGCCTCTCTTTACTAAGTGCATCCAAGAGGTTTCGCTCAAGTGATGGCAAAAGTGCAGCGCTTGCTATTTGTTTTGGATGAGTCGGCCGAGCGCGCTGCTTTGCAGACAGGAATGAGTGTACGTGCCAAAAGAAGTAAATTAGCTGTCTGTGGAAGCATGCGTCTGTGCTGGCTTGACAGCGGGACAAAATTGAGCATGTTTGACACAAAGATGCTCAGAAATGGATGGTTTTCCAAACCAAACGTGAGCGGCGAGTCAGGTGCCGAATCGCTGCACAAGGAAGCGAATGAGATCTCTTTGTCATGGGATCCAATGGTTAACACAGATCATTTCAAGCGAGACTGTATGAACAGGAAATCAGATTTGCACATGGTCTATGTCATGGAAAGCCCAATCCATGACAGATTAAGGGCAATTACTCATCTCTATCGTCTCTCTCACTGGCTCCCAGACTCACCTGGCATGAGATTCGAATTATTCCCAGCTTCAGACTTGTCCATCCATTCTTACTAACACATAGACAGATGTGTGCAAGCAAACACAGCAGGGTGAGCACTCTGAGCCAGGTGTGGAGGCACTGGCAGATGTCCACAGAGGCAAACTCTTAAGTGCAAACCATCTGTGTGTAAACCCCGGTTCAGAGGCCTGGAAGTGATGAAGACATCAGATCCATTCTGTTTTGTTTGCTGGTGTGGTTCCGATCTGAATGGCTGTTATAGGTTGTGGTCTGGTTTTTTTTTTTTCTCTTTCTGTCTACACGCTGCAAAGTTAGCATAGGTTGTAACGTTTAAAGACATTTTAACTGAGGTGCTCTCGAATTAGTCCGATTAGTCTAGCAATTTAGAATTAGTCTAAATCGTTACAACCTATAGTAGGAGAGTAAATCATTTGAGTGCAGGTGATTGATGAAGAACGGTGCACTTTTTTTATGAAAACAAGAAATCGATGGCATCACACCAGGTGTTTCAGTTTAAAGATAAATCCGGGAGACATTTGAAGATACAGTGGAACCTTGGATTAGGAGCATAATTCGTTCCGGAAGCGGGCTCGTATTTCAATAAACTCGTAAATCAAAGCGAATTTTCCCATAAGAAATAATGGAAACTCCAATAAATACATAAAATTTATATAATTAATAATTAATACAAAATATAAAGTAAAAATAAAACAAATTAAACTGCACTTTACCTTTAGTAAAAATAAGTAAAAATAAATCCTGACAGACTTCCTCTCTTATTTGAGTTTCACACACACACACACACACACACACACACATACACACACACATTAATGGAAAGACTGTTTAATCGGAAAAATTTGCAAGGAACATCACTAACAACTCTCGCGTGACCGCATGCTAACGGAATCACTGCTGAAAAGTAAAAAAACAACAACAAATGAACCTGCACTTTACCTTTGAAAAGAATCGCGACAGAGCAGTGTTTCTGTGTAGAGCAGAGAAAGAGAGAGAGTGTGTGTGTGTGTGTGTGTAAAGGCGATAGGAGGAGGGTGTGTGTGAAGGGGCACGGTGTCAAATTACGCATGCGCACACATAACGGCATGCTGACTCAGGGAGAGAAAGAAAATGGATCTTTAATCTCTCTAATGAGACTTGTTTTGTTTTACACATGCGCTGTACACACACACGCATACAAACACAAAATAAAATATGTTTTACACATACATGTGGTCACAGTGTTATAGTAAGCAGTACACGCGTGCACGGATGTTGATTATACCAGTAAGACCTAAGAACCAGCAGGGGAGACGATTACCCATAATTTCGCAGCACAAGAGAGAAAAAAAACATTGGCTCAGTTGTGATCACGTGATGCTCGCTGTCAAAACAAGAAGCGCATGCGTGATACATGAGACTCGGTACTCGTAAACCAAGACTTGCTCATTTTTCAAGTCAAAATTTATTAAAAATCTTTGCTCGTCTTGCGGAACACTCGTAAACCGCGTTACTCGCAATCCGAGGTTCCACTGTACTGGTTAGCAGTGTCTGTCATCCATTGCACGCTTAATATGATACAAAAAGAATGATTATAACACATTGCTTTCTGTTGTAGGATAAAGTTGTTTCACTACCAACATTGAAATTAGCCACCAAGAACTCTTGTAAAACCTTCTCTTCTTCTGTCATCTTCAATAATCTCCTCTCTTTTTCTCGTCTTTGCCGTTGTCAAAGTCGAATGATTGCTTTGCTACCATCAGTGACTGAATTCAGTAGCATGTTTGTATAAATCCTTAATTCATTTTCAGGGAATTACTGAGCGATTAAGCTAATTTGAGCAATACCACTGTAAACTGTTTATGCAACAGTTAATATTGGTGATGTGGAGATGGTGAAGCATGCAGCTTCATGCTGTGTAGAATGAGCTGAGCTGGAGTGCTGGAAACATCAGTCACAAGCTGGAAGATTACTTGATAGTGCTGACAGGACTCTTTACAGGGATACAACCATTAAGAACTTTTTCCTTCAGCATATCTTCATAACTTCATACCTTCACTTCTCTACCTTCTCTCTAGCGTATTTTCTCTGTTTGATGACGGTGCAGAGGAAGGCGCAGAATGGCGCTCAGCAGGCGTTTCATTTTCGAAAGCAGTCAAGCGCCTATTAATAAACAGTGTTTATGGGCCACGCAGTAGCCCACCCCAGGGAGTCCCGCCACACACTGCCACAAAAGGCTGAAGTGCCTGTAGGGAGCGTTGGCACAGCAACCGACTCCCAAGCTCCAACTCTGAGCAGCCAAGCAACACTGAAATTTCCACGCCTGATGGCTGTTGTGGAATCCTGTAGAATAACTACACCATCATCAGAACGTTTCGCTAAAGCAAATAATTATAAGCATTTGCCATGTTTTCACTGGTACCCTAAGGGTAGCATAAATCCGGTTGGTCAGATCAAGTGTGAAGCTTGGATATCTGTAAAATCTGTAAAAGAATTCGTAGTGGTATTTCAACTGAGAGAGATAGAAACAAGATGATCAGATATCCAATGCCAGAAATAGTGAGCCTTCATATTATCAGGCTTTATTTTTCATCTCCCATTCTCCGATATCCAGTATCATCTTAATCCATAACTGTATAGAAGTCCTTTTCTTATGTAACCCAAGCCTGGTGTATAGTGTCTGCTTCTAGGCATATTATGGTAATAGTGATATTGCCCAGTGCACGTCTCCTCCGTCTCCTTCTGCTTCTTCTCTTCACCAGTGCTGTGTGGTCTGCTTGGGAACGGTGACATATGTTTAAATATACATGTTTATAGTCTGACCATAATCCTATTTAGGTCCCTCAATGTAATTTGTTGTAGCGAGTAGTAAAGCTGTCTTATTAGGTAGCATTCAGGGACTTATTTACAAAGCCCTTGGAATCTGGTGTAATTTAAGAGGTCAGCTGGGATGAATTCTATCCAGTCCACTGTTTTAATGGATTGAGAAATGCTCTCAAACCCTAATTCAAGAGCTTTGGCCCTTTCCTGGTCATCTGCACAAGACATTTTACTAACTGGCGCAGACAGCTATCGGAGTATCAAGTCAAATTTCTACTACTGCTAGGAAATTGACTTTGCCATCCACGGCAATGATGACAGAAATGGAGCTTTTAGAAGTTATCACACCCAGGCTCTCATACACAGTGGGATGATGTTGTTCTAAAGGCCTTTGATGCAAAATACAAGACACAAAATGAAACACAGTAACATGATACACACTAATACAGAGAATAACAGCTCAGCGAGAGCAATAAAAAAACTGAGCAGCTCCATAATCTCATGGCGCGAATATTAAATACATGAAATAAAAATGTTTTACACATTGACAATTTGAATGAACAACAAAGGACAACAAAGCAACAAAGAGACAAAGACCATAAGCAAAATCTATAGAAACAATAGTTTAGACACGAAACTCCTTAACCTTCCAATCCTGATTTAAAGAAGGCGGGGCATGACAGATGGCAGTGTTGTAACGGATACATCAAGAAAATGCAAATAGCATGCATGTAAGTTAAGTATGGACTAAAATATGATAGGATGTGCTATTAAAGCCATATATATATATTTCTATATTTTTTCAAGAC
>JAOVVB010000046.1:15705502-15730503 GCA_028570985.1 Heterobranchus longifilis
CTTCCAGGACGTAGCCCATCACACAGGAGTAGCGGATTTTGTCTCCGATGTTATACCTCGTACCGTGAATGATTCCTCTCGGTATCAATCCTGGATTTCCGCAGGTGTGACTCGGCAGCACTAGAAAAAAGGAATAGCACAAACATTAAGCAAAAGACATGCATAAGTGTTTCCGACTGGGCGATGCTTGCCTATAGGTGCTGATGAACACAAGTGCACACTGCGCCATCATTCTCTTCGGTTTGTTCTTCATCTACTAACTCACTGCTAGCCTCTTTGGGTCAGATCAGAGTCTTGTTTCATCTTCATAGAGCCAGACAAGCTGAACTCTAGAGGTTTCATGCTTCATGAGAATTTTTTTTTTTTTTTTTTTTTTAAGTTTGCACATCTGAGCCTGCTCCTGTGTTCTCTCAACTCTCAAGCTAGTCACACTCACCTAGAATGTGAGGCACTTTTTGCAAGCTCAAGTCTACACACTTCAGCGATACAAAAAAACCTTTGAATTTTGAAAAATATAGAATATAGGTAGGGAGTTGTAGTGAAGAATGTTGTGCAAAAAAAAAAAGTGCCTCTCTACAAAATTCCGGTGCTACTCCAGACTTTCTACCAGCCTCTCAGTATGTGGTTTATTCATACATATAACATATGTAGGTGTTTTGAGCGATGCCTGGCATAAATGGGCTCAAATATTATTCCAAAATAGAGTTTTCTAATCAAAATAGATTAATCTGCTAGAAATAAACTTTTTAAAAGTAATGAATTATGAATACTAGTTTGAGAATCTGTTGAATTAGTTTTTGCTGGAAAAAAAAAAAAAACACTGTTACTGTTACCTTACTTAGCTGGAACCTAATTTTGAACCAGTTGCTCCATAGATTAGTCCAGGAAGACTGGTTCCACAGCGGCACCAACTCTTTGCTGCTCTAGAACCAAGAACCATTTACAGTATACTGTGTGTCAGAGGCTGGCCACGAACAAAAAGCCCAACTAAAAACTTTACGACTGCCAATTTTGAAAGTGTAGTGTGGTCTACTTAACCCAAAAAAGAAAAACAATGGCCTGAACTAAATTAAAACAGCAGTGGTGCGTGTAGTAGACAAATAGTCCCTGCACCATGGTTCTAGGCAGATAAAACTACAGGGAACTTTAAGAACAAATCGTGAAGATACAATGTAAGATGTTTACAAAGGGGCAATAAAGAAGCATTGATCAGATTAACAACAAACTAAAAAAAAAAATGAAGCCGCATCGGTCAGCCAGGAAAAATCCCCATTTTGAGTTTCCGAAACTCAGTCCTTGGGCACAGACCTGCATGCAAACTGACCGGAGCCTTGACCCTGACCATAACGGTGCTAGAGGTGCAGCCTCAAAGTTGTTTGGATTCTGTTTAAGTTGTATATTTTTTAAGCACTGCATTGTTGTCAGCCAGCAATGGATTTTTTTTGGCTGTTTATTTAGCTACTGTAGGCTAGCCAGCTGTTAGACGTAACCCATGCAAACATAACTACAATGATGAGCACTCGGTTTACTGCACATAGACAACATAGGTTCTTGCGCCTTGTCTGAACCAGGAAATGAGCGATGGAATCGTTTACCCAAGGTCAGCTGTGTGCTGTGTATAGTGTGTTTTGGATTCAAAATGTGCTTTCCTTGCACAGTTTTCCCAGGGGTCATGTTAGAGAGTGTCGCTGGCTCCTGTCAAAGAGGAAACCACAGTGTCAAAGGCAGAGAGCCCCTAAAGGCATATTAGCCTTGGGGACTTGTCTGGCTAGCCGAGTCTACAACATGGGGATTGCTTTGCAAGCTTAAATGCGATTCAATGTTTTAGCCAGGTGGTGATTGAATATGGTGGGCATTATGCAACTGAGGAAGGACACATTAATAATCATGTCAGGTGGCACGGTGTTGAATTACTTAATTTCATGATGCATGTCGGTGTGGGCTTCGTCTGAGTTCTAAGGTTTCCTCCAAGGTTTCCTAGGACATGGCAGTCAGTAAACCGGATATGCTAAATTAGCCCTAGATATATTCGACTGTGTGAACGTGTATGCATGAAGCCCTGCTATGGATTAGTGTTTCACCCAGTGTGTATTGTATTGTACATCTCCATCAGGCTCGGTGTTCCTGGAATGTGCTCCGCATCCAAAAGAGAAAATAAGTACGTCCTGATGAATGAATAAATGAATGAATATAATTTCATTTTACTTCCACCAAAATTCATATACTGTAAGCCTCCTGTTTAAGATTTTCAAACTAATGAACTATAAAGCATAGAGCCGTGCATCAATAAACATCATCGTGTTCTCTGTCTAATCTGTTATACACATTGAAAGTCGGCTCTATCAACAGCATTTTTACAAGGTATGATACATCTGTATTAAGATGTATTTACTCGCGAAATCAATCTAGAGAACATGGGTGTGAAGTGTAGAGATTTGTAAATGTTTTGGAGCCCTGAGGCAACTGACATTTTCAGGCCTCTGCAATTAGCATAATCGCTGCCAGCTGATTCTTCTGGATTCACAGACGTACGCTTGCTGATCCTCAAAATATCACATTTCTCAAAATATCACCTCTGACTTATCGACTGATGGTATTTTACAGTACGTACGGAAATATAACATAGGCCTCACCTCAATGCCAGGGTGCGCCACCCAGCTTTAACACCAACACTCAAGATAAACTGAGATGCTGCCAAATTACGGTAGGTGTCAGAAAAAAGAAAGCCAGTGAGAATCTTGTCTTGTCTACAGCTCTATTTTAAACACTTAGGACTTGCAATTGATTTAATCTGCAATAATTCATTTTGCAAATGTCTCCCTCCTGAGATCTCAGGCGACTGGAAGAGCAGCGTTCATTAATCACGCTCTCAACTGACAGAGTCTTCTGCTGCACCAGCTTTGGAAGGAGCATACAGTTTGGTAAACATTTGATTTATTGTCTGATTAACAGTCAGTGGCAAGACAGAAGGGTCAATTTAATTGAATTTGAATGCAGCATACTCCTCTTTTTTTTTTTTTTCTCCCCTGCGTTCCGTTCCAAAAGATGACCATTTCATTTGGCTTGTCAGAAAGCAATTATTCATGATGTCCTTTTTTATTGGACACACCTCTCCATATGGTGCTGATTTATTCATTTCATACTCTGACAACACATTCCAGGCAAACCTGAGCCGAGGTTCCTGTGCATTTCTTTACAATAAGCCGATACCTCATCTCTAGTTAAAACCCGTAAACCGGGCATGCGAACGTGCCCGAGACATCTGTTCGTTCGTGCGACTATGCAATCAGCCAATAATGTACATAGCAGCGGTGCAATGCAGATGCAGGTGATGAGCTTCGGTTAACGCTCGCATCAGACATCAGAATGGAAAAAAATGACAAAGTCTCTTTGACTTTGACCATGGCATAGTCGTTAGTGCCAGATGGGCTGGTTTGAATATTTCAGAAACTGCTGATCTCTGGGGATTTTCGCACACAACAGCCTTTACATTTAAACAGAATGCTGTGAAACACAAACACCAGAAAGCAGCAGCAGCAGCAGCAGCTCTGGGTGCAAACACCTTGCTGATAAACGAGCTGAGACGAGAACGTCCAGGGAGCTGACAGGAAGGCGGCGGGAATTCGAATAAGCACTCTTTACAAACGTGGTAAGCTGAAAAGCATCTTAGATCGCACAGAAGACCAGATTGGGTTCCACTCATACAGTATCTGTGTTTACTAGAAGCTTCCTGTATTTTTTGTGTTCCTTATTTTCTAGTGCAAAATTTCTAAGAAAACTAATGAAGTTCTTGAACTTTAAATAAACTTCTGGGTACTGCTTCTTCAAACAGCCATTTTGTGCCATTTTGATGACGACAAGTGACCATTTAAGACGCACTCTGCCGGTCAGTATTTTTTGGAAAGCTTCTTTGTGGTAATAATGTTGTCAGGAGTCCAACTGTAGCTCTTTTGAATAGCGATTCGAGCGCTGATTAATGCCTCACACCCTAATTGCCCCCCTCGCTTCATTTTCCTGACACAATAAAGGATCAATAGGGCAGTTACAGGCTGTCACAGGCTCGATTCTTGAGATACTTGTTTTTTTTTTTTTCATCCTCTCCCAATTTCCTATCATTGAAATAAGACCATTGTGACCATGAGGTGGACTGACGTATCACTGTAGAGCAAGGACAAAGACCAGAGGGTAAGCAGAACAGCATCTGGGCCATGGCATGGATCCATTCTCGTACTGGTAAAGTAGGATTTAAACAGTATGTTTAATATTGTGCTTTCCCGGGCAGCCAGACGAGAGAGGTCATTAAGAAATGAGCACCAAGACAGCGAGAGTGCTTAAACAACTGAGACTGGTGCTTTTAAGTCAAGGTGCATTTCATGGCAAGGTGCAGTTTCTATCATTTTTAAAGACCAAACTCGGTAATGCCGCTTAGATCGGTCACCTTTGCAGTCGCTATTAAAGATACTGTTTAAATGTCATAAATTTCACCAAAGAGAATCCATAGCTAGCAGCACGTGGCAGCAATGACCGAGCAAAACACAGTAATTGTTTGTTTTGCTCATAAAGCGAGCGAAACAGAGTGCTGCTTGACACACCAGCCACATTAATATTAATAGAGATGAAAAAAAAAATTGATTCAGTTATGTATCCTGATTCCTATCGCATGGAAATTCATGTATCGCCTCACTGATTTAAAAATCGTTTTTTTTAAATGCATTTTTAATTTACGTATTTTTGCATTGGAGATGGTAAAATGGTGTCGGTCCTTTATAATTTTACAGCTGGTTTAGAAATCTGAGGGGGAAAAAAATCAAACCATGATATTTCTAAAATCATGACACTTATAGAATCTCTATACAAATCGAATCAGCACCTACTGTAGGTATTCGCAATACCATTGTTGTGGGTGGTCCCTGGTGATGCCCATCCCTAAATGTTCCTACTGTAAGTACTCACTTTGGTATCAGTATTGACCCTTGGATTGCACACATACTTGTATTCTGCTCTAAATAAATATTGATATTGATGTATAAATATATAAGTATACAAGTATGATGAATACCTATAGGGTATTGACGCATCCCTGTTTTTAAAAGCATAGGGAGGAAAATGCTAATGCTGCCTGGCCAGTGATGAACGCCAGCCTCAGGATGGAGCCGAACATGCTGATGCAATAAATACATGATTCACTAGGTTCATGGAGATGCCACAGTAAGATCCAGTACAGTCACTGCTTTGTCTCTAATGCCTTACTGTTAAACAAGTGTATAAATATCAGCAGGACACACAGGCAGCAGAAATGTGTAAAGCTGTCTCACCGATACAATGCTTTCGGGTGCAAATTAACGCCTATGCCACATTTTTATAGTTGTACAGGGACTTGTGCAGAGAGCAGTGTACTTTCCCACACCTTACTACGTCATGCCTGTCACGGGCAATATTTAACCACAGACATATTCATGTAAAAACCAATCAAGACCGTTCTGTTGGAATAAATACACAGTATCTGTTTTGAGCCCATTTTAAGAGGAACAGTCCACTTCTGATAAACATTAAGACAGAGTCTTTGTGAAAACATGTCTTAGCGAAACTCCTGACATAAGAAACACTAATACAATTTTATCTGGTTTACTGTATGATGGTTTAAGGGACAAGGCAATTATGCAAATGTGCGAATGCTTAATTGCGTGTGTCCACAATATCCTTCTCTGGGTGCAGACAGACAGCGTGTGTGAGAAAAAGAAGTGTCCTTCAGGCAAACTGCCTTTCTCTAATGTGTAATATGATTGAACCCGGCAACAGTAAAGGCCATTTTGGATTTATTACTGCAGCCACTTTTTGAAGACGCACAGATAGCCACACAGCAGCTGCATAATAGTCCCGGCCATCAATTCCCATTTTAGCTGGTATGACAAATTTAAAGGTGAGCATGAGGCTTTAAATGAAGATGCATGGAGTCAAAAGGGAACACAAGTCAATTTCCTGTGGAAAACGCTGCCATGTTGTGTTAGATGTTGTTAACTCGCTTGGTTGAGCAGGTATCACAGTATGTGTTCTAGAAAATTAATCAACACCTTCCGACCAATCGGATTTAAGAACGTGTGTAATACATACTTAAGTTTTTAGTAATACAATCTCAATAAGCATAAACCAAGAGGCAACCTCATTCATTGATCATTTATACAGCTTTATCCTGTATACAGGGTGACGGGAGCCTGGAATCTATCTCAGGATACTTACTGCATGAGGTGAGGTACACCCGCGAAGAGGGGCCAATCCATCCCAGGACACATACAAACAAACACTCTTATTTACACTCTAGAGGCAATTTGGTAACACCAGTTATTCCTAACCTTCTTTGGACTGTGGGAGGAACCTGGACCCTGACGGTACAAGGCGACAATGCTAACCACTACGCCAAAACCTCTAGCTCTGAAATATGAGTCCAACATGGAAGTTACAAAATGTGCAGTTCCTTGAATGACCACTAAGAGCTGCCTCTAAAAGTGAGATGTCTAACTTTTAAAACTTAAATACAGTGGAACCTCGTTTCACGAAAGCCCCAGAGTATGTACACAATTACGATTCCCCAAAATTCCCCAACTCCTCGGAACACGACCCAGAAAACACCATCCCAAACTGCCGTAATCAACTGAACAAAGGCATGAGTGCGTCCCCAGCAGTAGTTTTGCTCAGTCCGTAGTCACGGATCACGTATATGATAAAAGAACTTTGTGCAAAGTGGAATGACGTCTCTGAGAAGTATCATCCGAACAAAACTGTGGTGAACAGAGTGCCACGTCTTATGAACAATAACACGCTGTCTTTTTTGTGCAGCGCAATTGCATAATTGGGCAGTGAAGAAGAAACAAATCCCTCTGCGTAGATTTTAGTAAAAACGGCTGCCGAACCAGAGGCCAAGAAACAAAAAAGAGAGAAAACCCCAGACAGAGAATTACCCAGAGTTATTATGGAAGGAGACTCCATAACAGACTAGCACTAACCTCCTCCCCACCCATCTTCCTCTCCTCCATTCCTTCACATCAGCATGTCTCCCTAAGAAAGGTGTGTACAGTACATGTAAAAATGGAGTTTTCATTTTTATATTTAGTGCTGTATTATTTTTGTATAATTAAGGCTTTTTTATATTACTATGTTTTATATTTTGTGATATAAACAAAATAAATCAAAAGGTAAATATAGTTTATAGTAATGGATTCATTCTATTTACATGTATTCCTATGAAAAAAGCTTAAAGCTTAAAAAGTGCGACCAAATCTGATTACGACCAGAACTTAGGAACGAATTATGTTTGTAAACCGAGGTTCCATTGTAAATGATTGCAGCCTGGTACAAAAATAATTTTTTTATGTCATTTCTAATAATTTACAAAAATTGTGTTAAACTACAAAAAGCATGCATAAATAGGTGCATGGTCAGTTTGAGACAGCTGCAATGCAGGTCACTTTAGCTAACTGGAAACGGTGAGTTGACACGGGATGCCATGTAGGGCATGGAGGAAGGAGTTGACAAGTAACGTTAGGATGTAATCTTTTCATATAAAAGCTAAACTAGCTAGCCTGTCGGTACTATGGTACGTAGCCATGTTCCAGCTGACAACCGGCCTCCATCCGTACATTTGTGAATTAGCCAGGCTTTAGTTGGCATCAGCTCCTGCCAAGATGGCGACAATCAAAGCTCAAAACTTATGGGTGACGTCAAGGAGGCTTTGTCCAGTTTTTTTTTTTTTTAACAGTTTACTAAACACTAAGTGTTGTTGTACTGCACTTTAAATGACTGATAACATGATTTAAAAATATAGATATTTTATTGCACGCACCATTCCTCATAGAACTATCCTAATATTATTAGGTTCTTATAAAAAAGAGTTTCGACCTAACTACAAGTTGATGTTACTCCCATATCACTTAAGTAGCATTTTACAACAAATCATAGTGTGAAATTAAGTGTCAAATTTCAAAACGGTCTCCTTGAGTGTCTTCCTAACAGCCCATTGTATCATTTTGTATTCAAGGCAGATCTAACCCCTATGGAAGAACTGCTACGGTCCAACAAGTAGAAGCAGTTTATTACCAAACACAATCGGGTAGTATTTTGCACAGCCTGGACACACACAACTGTCATTAACATGTGCATGTTTTTCCCCCCTACACACTGAGGACGACTGTTACCTCCAGATATCACCAGTCCAAAGCTTTCAGGATGCTGAGAGCTTAAAACAGCCGCGACGCAGCACAAATAGCATTGTTTAATTACTGGAAACATATTTACCAGAATGTGTGTTGGACACATTACAGTTGAGTAATATTAGGGTAAGGGGTGAGATTAGTATGCATAGAATTTTTTTTTTTTTTTTTTAGTTTTTTGGGGATCTGGGGTGTTAAAAAAAAATATATTAACATGCTTTTTTTAAAATCAAAACTTGCATGCTGGTGCTGCTGGTACAGTACGAAGCTTCACATCACACGCAATCCACAGCAATATTCAATTAAAATATTAAACTGATCCTTTTATGCTACTATAGGGAACATAATAGTGCCATGTGAGCCCTTATCCTACAGTAAGTATACATCAGGATCAACAGATTGAAATCTTTATTTGCGGGGAAAAATCAACAACAGTTTAACCATCCCTATTTTCCAAGCATGCATTAGTTTAATACAAATTGTGGAGAAGAGGCGGAGTGATGTCTCAGGTGGTTGAGGCTCTGGGCTGCTGATTGAAGGGTCGGGATTTTGAGCTCCGCAACAGCCAGGCTGCCACTGTTGGGCCTTTGGGTAAGGCGGTAACCCTCTGCCCATATACTGTATAATACTCTGCCACCAGAGGTACAGGGCGTCTTCAGTGCCAACCCCTGGCCTGGAGAAATGGGTGGCAAGAAGAGCATCAACCTGTGAGAATAACTTACAATATGAAGAGAACTGCTACACAATCCAGAATATCAGGAGAGGCAGATGGGCAAAGCTCGACTTCACAATGGATAAATGGTCATGAATCGATTTAGTTATAGTTTAGCGCTGTGTTTAGAGTTTTAAAATAATCTTTTCTAAATACATTTTATTTAAATGTAGAGGCTGTCTGGCTAATACAGCGAAGGCGTAAAAGTCAGTAACATCGATTCCATGTGGTCATGCTTTGAATTTCTTAGGTAACCTTTATTTTTCTGTGCGTTGAATATAAAAACTTGCCTAATGAGTCGAATCATAATCTGTTCTGGCATCCCCGTCTTCCCTTAGTAAGTTCAGGCTGAACTTTTCCGGAAAAACAAAGAGAACAAATCAAACAGTGAACCAAAAACTGCAGAGAGAGAGAGAGAGAGATAGAGAGGGAGTATTAGAGGGGAGGGCGCATAACAAGCACACCTGCTGCATGTAGACAGCAAGCTTGAAGGCTTTCGGCTGTTGTTCGCAGATGTCTACAACCAAGCACTGAGAAAACAGTAACTCTCAGAGCACCGCATAAAGTCTTTTTACTTGGCCAAGGTTACAGATATAATATCGGCTCATTTTCCCCCCCAGCATCACACAAGCAGTTCAAAGTATACAACATGCAGGAATCCTTTGAAAGAAAAAGCATTCAAAAAACCCTTAAATGAGATGCAAAACCAAAAAGCGTAAACTAAAAAGAGTAAACAGAACTACTGAACAAATAATTAGATACTCTATACTGCTTCGGGAATTAGAGAAGTATGAAAGATAATTAACCTTTAGAAGAGAATTTCCAAAGTAGAGGCAAATTCTGTGATACTGAACGTTTCTTTATTTCATAAATGTAGTCTATCCTGAATGATTATTTACATGCTCCATCTCAATGTTTTCATTTCAAACTCAGTAACTAGTGAAGATGTAACCTCTTTGCCAACTGAACTCCAGTTTTCCATGAACCCTAATGTTAGAACCTAATGTTTCCTGATATTGTGTGAACTTTCCCATGCCTCTATGTCCATAAAACAACCCCACGCCTAATCCCTATATGACGATACTTCCTACAGTCCGTGTCCTGGCAAATATACACACAAATAGCTTGGATCCGCTTGATCCAAAATGATAATGTGTTTCCCATTGTCTGTCTGACAGGGCACCCCGGCCAAAACCTTAAATACGCTCACTTTCCTGATAAACAGGGAACTTCAGACACGTCATGCATGCGTGTGTTTGTCCCTCTCCCAGTTCAGTAGATGTATTGAGGCAGGAGTCTCAACTATAAAATTAAATTAAACTATAAAATTAAAATTTTGTCACATACACAATCATACGCAGTACGATATGCAGTGAAATGCTTATATGACCTTAAAAAAAAGGATTATTAATAAGAAATAAATTATGGAACAAAATATAGAAAGATTTTAGGTATATAAAATATAGCTATAGAAGATAAGCATAAAATAAATTTTAAAAAACCTTTTTAAGTTACTTAAAGTTTACTTAAAAACGAGGTTGGGGGCCTCCGAGTGGCGCAGTGGTAAAGTGCTCGCCCTATCATCCGGCGATCGCATGTTCGATTCACCGGTGAAGTTGTAACCTCTCGCAGCCGAAAGAGCTGATTGGCCGAGCTCTCTCAGAGGGGAGGGCTGAGAGGTGCTTAATGTTCCCACATTAATCACGGCTCTATAGCCAATCAGGGGCGTCTGTAAGCTCACGCAAGTGGAAGGAGCGGATAGCGCTCTCCTCCGAGTGTGTTACACCCCAACGGTGCGTGAGCGAGCAGTTCGAAAAGATTCAGCTCGGCTGGCGTCACGTGGTTCAAAGGAAACACATGATAGTCTTTGGCCCTGCCGACTGAATGGCAGTAGTAGCCTTAATGTGGGAGCCCCCTAGTGACGGGGAGGAATTGGACACGACTAAATTAGGGAGAAAATCGCGGAAAAATCCCCCATAAAAAAAAATAAAAAAAGAAATGCATCTTTAAAAAAGGTCAAAGTCATTTACAACATTTTATGATATGTCTGCCATACTTGCAGGATCCAGAAAGTCAAAATCAAAATAAGTTTCCCTCAAAAAATCCTTCCACTCTATTTAATGAAGCATTTAATTTCAATGGGTTTTGCAACACACTCTTCAGGCAACAAGGTATTTTGGAACAACATTTAACCTTTATTAAACTATTTTAAAATGTAATACAAATCTTCTGAATTGTAATGTCACATCCAACCCAACAAAACAGAAACCCCCACTGTTCTCTATGGGAATTCCCGTGGACTGCAATCCTACAGTAGTTCCCCACATCTTAGGGCCGCACTGTGTTGTGACCCATATGAAGAAGCAGCACTGTTTGTACTGATATTAATAATTCATCATTCGCCAATTTAAAAAGAATCGTTTGGAATGTTTTATGACTTGCACTGAAAACAGAGTATTTTAAAGACCCAGTGATGGTTAAACATATTACATTATTCATTGTCCATGGCCTTCTCCTGTTCCTCTATCACAGAGAAGTGCTATACCTATAAAGATACATGGGTTAGACTATCCCACTCCGTGTCTTGCTGATAGCTGGTAAATGGCTGGTTATTGCTGTTATTAAATTCTCAATTTACTGTAGTTAAGATCTAATTTCCAGTAGATCTGCATCAGCTGTCAATGTGTATACGACGCTGTTAAAACTTTTCGGGTGGAAAAGAAGAAAAATGGGAGGGTGCAAGATCGATGAGAGAGAGGGTGTCACTTGAGAATGTTGTGGAAAGACTGATGGTACCTACACACTTTTTGTGTCCACCGAACCTGTTTTTTCCACTTTTATCTTTTGCTCTTCTGTCCCATCTAATTCTATTTTAAACTCTCTGGCCCATCTTCCCACGTAAGGAGGAACACTGTGGTGGAATGGCCCTTTTTTTTTTTCTTTTCCCTCGTGGCTAAAGTGTGCACCTGTAGGTTAGGGTCACTGACATGATGCTCACCAGAGAGTGTTTAGAGTGACTGCAGTCTGGTGGATGTCTGGAAGCCCCACCTGACCCTCTCGCCCCTGAGAAAGGCTGTCTGACAGAGTGTCAACCTGTCGCTCCTTTGCCTTTGTTGTTTTTCCCCCCTCAGGGTCCGCAAGGCATTTTTCAAGGAGATAACATCACGCAGACACACTCGAGTATAATAAGACGCAGCTCCTTAAGTGAATACAGACCCGGCTTTTAAAAATGTAACGGCTGTAATGTTACTTTCCACGCTTGCAGTCTTATAGCAATCCCATTGCCATTTCCCTACAATTAACACTTCCTTTTTTTTTTCTTTTTTTTTTTTGCACTAGTCTTGTTAGACCATCCTATTAGGCCTGACCTATAAGAACTTATGTAGGATGTAAATGTAGATGTAACTTATAGAGGAGGCTCAAATGTAAGATTGGATTATGACTGAAATTGGGGTTACAGTGGGATCAAAGTAAGCTTTCTACTGAAATCTAATGGTATGTGACTGTAATATTTTGATCTGGGAGAAGATCTGCTTTTAAGGGAGTGTGGATTAACTTGCCATACATCAGTCTGGTTTAAGATCAATATTCACAGATGACAGAGATGGCTCAGAAGATCCAGGATTTTTACCACTAGTCTATAACAAGAGATTTATCTCAGTCACTCGTACCATCTATATTTCAGTGCTCACTAAAATTGGAGAAAAAAAATTCTTGGTCTTGGGCAAGGAAGTGGCTTTTTTTTCCTGAGGTGTCTGCGGTGTGTCTACATTATTGGGCCTGGAGGTCCTGACATGGTCCTCTGAGGAGCTGTTTCAGCCACGTCTGTCGGAAGCTTGGCTCCCACAACCTACTGGGTTCAAGTTCCATTCTGTTTTCACATGACAAACTCAGCCAGCACCTCAGGCTTTTCTCTAAACCTACTAAAGCTCCAGAATGTCTCTAGACAGATTCAAATGTTAATATAATGTTATGATGCTGGCCAGTGTTTGGGGAGGAAAGGGACAGTATTTGCTAATATGATTTTTGTATTCCTTTAACAGATCCTTTAACAGCACAAAATATTGCTATCATCCATCTCCATTTTTTTATATAGTGAAACAAAAATAGTCTTAAACCATAAGGTTATATAGAAAGATTTTTATGGTCACAATTTCATGCTCTTTTGGTCTATTTATTATTGGAAAATGAACAAAAAAGGCACCTGGAAGAGACAGACAGACTGCAAAGAAATTGCAACATTTAGAATGCTCAAGGTCTAAAGTTAAAATATGATAGTTATATTGACAGCATTACTATAGTACTATAGTGCATATCTTTTTTTTTTTTTTTTTATGAAGGAAATGAATGAGTCAGGGAACTGTAGGTAGTGTTTTATAGCATACACAGTATCATTTAAGTTCCCGTTGTATTATAGAACCTGAGCTGTTAAGAGTTGCTCGGATAATCCTGTACAATCGAAATTTGTCCAGGTAATTTTTTTTGTATACAACGGTTAGTTCCAACCGAGCAATCCGATTGGATGAGAGGCATTATAATAGGCATAATAGATGGTAACAGCACTGAGACTTTTAACTATGTATCACTCTGCAGAACTGGAAAGAGGAGAGAGCAACTGCTTGCAAAAATCCACAGTCAAAACCGATCATGGAAGTAACTGCATATTAAAGATGTAAGAAAGATCTTTAATAGCACTTTGTCTCCTTAGTAATTGCTTCTATGCCACTGAACCGTCTGTGTTCACATAATTCATGGATACGAAGCTAACTAGCTTCTAAAACGAGGCTGAATCCCAAAGCCTTTGCTAACTCCTGATCAAGGGCACTACTTGCTCTATGGAATGAGCGATTCTAACTTGCACCCTATATAGTGCACTGCCATTCCAATGAACACTATTTGGGCTTCAACTCGGAACTTTAGAGATGGACAGGCAGCCAATAATTTCATAGAAAGTGTTACAGTGTCCCAGGTTCCACGTTTGCAGTCTTATAGTGATCCCATTGCCATTTCCCTATAATTACATTTTTTTTTCGCTAGTCTTCTTAGAACATCCTATTAGGCCTGATCTATAAAAACGACTTACCCGGGGATGACGGAGAGAAAGAAAAAAAATTAACTTATAGAGGAAGCTCAAATGTAAGATTGGATTATGACTTAAATTGGAGTTACACTGGGATCAAAGTAAGCTTTCTCTTGAGATCTAATGGTATGTGACTGTAATATTTTTGATCTGGGAGAAGATCTGCTTAAAAGGGAATGTGGATTAACTTCTCAATTTACTGTAGTTAGGATTTCATTTCCAGTAGATCTGCATCAGCCGTCAATGTGTATATGACGCTGCTAAAACACGGTGAACGCATAATTTGGAAGAAAGAGAAGAGAATAGGAGGGCGCATGATCGATGAGAGAGAGGGTGTCACTTGACACTGGACCGTCTGTGTTCACTCAATTCGTGGATACAAAGCTAACTAGCGTCTAAAACAAGGCTGGGTCCCAAAGCCATATAACCCCTGATCAAGGGCACTACTTGCTCTGTGGAACGAGTGATTCTAACTGCCTACACTGGCTTTCCAGTTAACACTATTCGGGATTCAACCCAGAACTTTAGAGATGACCCCACAGTGACAGGCAGCCAATACTTTCAGAGAAAGTGTTACAGTGTCTGATTACAGTGTATATTCTCATGCTCTATGTTTTAGCTACTGTAGATTACTATGTGGCTCAGAGAGAACTAAATACACATATTATAAAATAAAATACACAAAGACAGTAACCAGACATAATATTTTTTGTTCTTTAAACTTTATTTCATCTAGCTAGAGATAGCGGGCTAGCTCCGTTGGGAACATCTCGATCGCAGATAGTGGAGGGCTATATACAGCGATTCTAGGCGTGCTGCAAGATTTGCTCTTCCACTTGTATTACTCTATGTTTATTGATATAAAGCTTTAAAACGATCCATAAAACTTGGGTCGTGTCCCAATCCGCATACAGTCCTGGTGTCTGTTTGGATAAATTCTTTATTGAATATGTGTTGGCCTGGCCGTGTTAAGATATAAAATGCAGATGTTGCTCCCTAATCAGCACTACAAGTTTAATAAATGTGGTAAACAGGGGCTTAAGAAATTACTATAGTAATTTCATCAGCATGGCTTCACATATTCGTCTACCACAACGCACTTGACAGAACAGAAGGGACAGGAAGTTTCAAAAGGAAGTTAGCTAGTACTTTGAATAAATCATATAACCACCAGACGTGGATCTGTTATGAATGGTTATGGGAATATAGTGCTGTCATTCAGTTGTTTCCATCTGTATATGTAACCAATCATATTTCACGTCCATTGATTCCACAGTGAACTGCATTGGATCCAGATGTCTTTACAGAGCACATGATGGCAGACAGGCGACCCAAAATCCAACCGCTCCATTTTAGTGTACAATCTTTTTGAAGCCCAATGCAAAGATTGGCAAAACTGTGTCTTTGCGGAATACACAAAATGGCTACAACTTATGGAGCTGAAAAACCTTTGGGTCCCATCCAACTTGCCTGACTATCAAAGATCAACAACTTTTCTAAACACAAGTCTCTATACGTGTGCTCTAGATTAGTGTGTCTGTGTGTGTGCGTGTGTGTGTGTGTTTGTGTGTGTGCGTGTGTGTGCGTGTGTGTGCGTGTGTATGGGTGCATGCCATGCACATGCAGTGCTAACAGGGTAAAGAGTCTTACTGGAGCACATGTTGATCTCCGGCCCACGGGTGCCGTAGTATCCAGAGGGGCAGACGTGGAGACACTCGCCATACTGCCTCATCCTCTCCCTCCTCAGGAAAAGGAAGAGCTTGGGCTGGCACGTCATACAACCATTGTCCTTCGAACACACCGAGCAGCCTTTGCAGATTGGGTAAACATAGCTAGCTGGAACACAAGACAGAACGTAAAAGTTGTTTTACCAAACTGTAACACAACATCTATTGCAACACAACATCTGTTACACTTTTTAACAAAAGCAAAGGGTATTTAACTGCTGTCGTAGTGATCTGTGCGGGACTTTTCATTCATACATTCAAAGCATCATTACAACTGATGACTGGCCATGATTTTACGCCAGCAGTCGCTGCTGTAAGACGGAGTTACATTGCTGAGGACCACAATCTCTTGCAACCCACAAGCACACACACACACACCCACACACACACACACACACACACACACACACACACTCAGACACTACGGGCAATTTGTAAACGCCAGAGTGCAGTGCTGCAAGTCATTAAAAATCTCAATGAAACGAAATTCATGTAAAGCTTTGCTGCCTTTATCATATTCGCAGTAAAAACCGCTGTGAATGCAAACATTATGCTGATTTGGTTCGCATCGTAACTACTAAACTCGGTGAGGAGAAAGCCAAAACAGCAGGGACTGCAAGCCAGATTTTGAAGACAAAGGAGCCAGTAATAACGAGACGGTTCCTCCTACTGTAACTTCTTAGTGTCCAGTTTACAGGAAAATATCCTCGGTTGCACACAATAGCTGCAAACAAGAGACAGCACTATTGATTGGAGCCAAGTTTTAAATATCACTTGCCAAGATAGAGTAACTGTTCTAACTGTATGACCTACCACAGTGCTGTAGCAAATATCATGCTGTGGGAGACGGAGCAGACCGAGGTCCTGTACTGGCCTGTGGATTTTCTAAGCGATTTTTGAGTAACTATTAAAAACATGTGTTAATGTGTCGTTTTAATTACTGGTGGAATCCAGTAGGAAAAGCCTTAATAATAATTAATTAATTAATTTTATTTGTAATTAGAGAGAACAAAGCCCTGTATGGGTGTCAGAATCTAGAAAACCAGGCCTAACGTCACTCAATTTATCTAATAATTAAAGACTGATTTATTCACGTGATGCTTATTTTATACACGTACATCATTCATTATTAGTTTGACAATGATGGATGACAAGCCTCCTAAGAAGAATCCTTCATGGATTAAAAGCAGATATGCCATTTATTTCAATTCAGTTCAACTGACTCCTTTATAGACTCTTAATAAAGTCTATATTGATCTTAGTTTGAGCGTCTGTGCCTACACAGGGCGTACAGTCTACATCTTACTGCTATCCCCGCTCCAGGCATACTGCCTTTGGCTTGAGAAAAAAAAAACGAGAGAGAGAAAGATTTATGGGAACAAAAATTCAACAGGATGTAACGTAAAACAATCCATACTATCAAACCATCCGCATGCCATGTGGCTCTTTGCAGGCATGCGTTGTATATACTGCATTTGATAAACTCTTGACCAAAGTAAATAGTGCATCACATTCTGTCATTACATATTTTGTTAAGATAAAAACCAACGTTTCTGTGTTTGCCGCCTGGAAAACTAAACCTAAATAAATTATAAAGCTCCCATTTTGAATATGGCTGGGATATAATATACTGTAAATTTCACAGATGGCCATCTTCAGGTTGTTTCGACGATAACAAAATTCCGTATCAAATTTCTGTTTAGCTGGGTTTCGTATTCCGTATTCCTCACAATTGGTAAAAACGAGGGATAAGTAGGCACATTTTTATGCGACCACATTGCGCATTCTCAGAGACATATGGTATACAGTTTTGACGTGTTTACTCTAACCTGACATTTGCGCGCTCTCCTCCCCCACAAGCCTACACCCTGATTGCTATTGTACCGTGGAGAATTGGAAGTATAAAAAAGCAGACAACCATTGGAGCATTCAATCAGTTAGGTAGTTGGTGGGTGGTATTGCAAACTGTTGCTTTATTTCCTCATCTCTGTCCCATTTTAACTACATCCAACCGGCAGCTCAGCCATCCATTTCAACAACACCTATTAGTAGTTGAGAAATCGTTCGGAGTTGTTTCGGCAACGCTCACGTTAACGGCCCTTCCTTTAAACGCTCGAGTGCTGTCAGCATGACTTCTCGACCTGTGCGTTTTTCTGGGCTTGTGTTTTGCGAGGGATTGTTTTGCTCGCTGCGTTGTGCAACATCCTACTCAGAATGTGCATCGGAGCTCGTGCTTTCTGCACACGGAAAACTCGAAAGTGAGGGTTTCGGCGGATGGCTGAGGAGATTCGGTTTTGCTATGATGATGAGCCTTTGGAGCAAGGACCAGTCTACACTCCGGTTCAAACCACAAGTATGGCAAATAGCAGGCTGAGATTCAGTGGATTTCAGACAGGGGTGTCTAACTGCTGTCCTCGAGGACCCAGGGCTTCCACGTTTTATGGAAATCTTTTTCACCGCTAGTTGATTTATACCTGAGGCTTTAACAACTATGGTTGAATTCTCATATCCCACCTAATATTTTCTGCAGTCGCTCGAGGGGCTCACGTTTAAGTTCTAAACCAGAAATTACAACTAGCTTCCAGTATCACCTTCGAAGACAGCCCTTTCACATTCAGCACACACATCACCCTAGAGAGGGAGGAAACAACTAAACGAGCCCGTACAGCACCTAATTCATATTGAGCGCTCGATACAGATTGGTGTTTAACATGAGATAAACCTTGTAGTCTGACTTGACTGGTTTTAGTGGCTGAAGCCTCCAGTCGTAAAGACATCAGCCTTCACCCTTCACACGCTATGTTGCATCCAAGATCTGAGAGCTACAATCTGCACTTTATATACAAACAGCTTCTCTGCCAATGTTTTAAGTCACAGCCGGATGCTAACGATCAAAGTGCATGGGTTTCAAGAAATTCCAGGCTCTGTGTAAATTGCAGTGAATGAAGCTAATTCAGCTGTGAGAGAATGCTATAGTGCACGGCATGAGTGTAGAATTTACATTTTTACATTTCTGTAAATGATAGTCCAAGAATAATATCACGCACTTCCTGACCGAAAGGAATAAAATACAAACAGACGTGATGTCGTAGCGAGATAACTAAAAACAAGGTACATAACACGATGCAGTTAGGAGTGTAGAAACTACCTTTATTTCTCCATATAATTGCCTGCAACACTAACGCACTTTTCCCAGCATTTCACTAGTGCTTGGATAACATCATGGTAGAGCGTTTTCTCAGTACTTCAGGGCCATGATCAGACTGCCTTCTTTGCGTCTGAAATGCTGGCCTCCCGGGAACTCCTTCAATGACCCAATCATGTGGAAATGGCTTGGACTGTTGTCAACTATGTATGCTTTTTAAATCAATTCGCCTGAAACGCCTACCGAGTCTGAGAATCAGAGCCTTAATATAAGAGCCTTAATATAAACCTGCATCCATAATGGCTTTCAGAGCTGTTGTTATACAAAATCAACTGACTCTTTCTGACTACAAACGTTTAAAAATGGCTGTGCATATCGAAAGATTGAGACCTAACCATTTCCAGTGTCACAATGTTATAAAGGGAAACCAAAATTATCGATCAGCCAAACCATCACCACATCGCTTGTCAGCTTGGAAGGAGCCCATGACAGAGAAGACAAAGTGTCTGGACTAACTGATTAAAGGTACATGTCTAGATATTTTTGGACTAAAAGACTGCAGATCATTATTCTTTTGAAGATGTTATTTCTTTCTTAGCCATGTTTTTATTCCTTTCCCATACTCGCTCAGTCTTTCTTTCTGGTTTTAGAATTTATAACTTCTGTCACAAAAGCAATACTTACTTTCCTTTCATAACTAACAATAGTGCGCCTTAACCCCCTGAAGCCGTCACCGCACAGGAACACTGGGTAAACCATTAATCCAGACAAGCGGAGCAACGATTTCCGTCTGCCTGCCAGTGAGACACAATGAGAAATGATATCGAATTTGTACGAGGTAAAATTTCCTTCCTAATTACTTCTATATTAACGTCTGGCCAGATGTAGCGGTGATAATGCGGGTTCCTTCAGGTAAGTTTCATGCAAATCGTTGAAGTGTTCCATCGTTCATGCAAATCGAGAGCCCATGGCATGAGGAATGACGCCATTTTTGGCCTGCGCTGCATTTGTTCGGCCAGAGAAGGTTGGTCTTGAACTGTGATCAAGAGCAATTAGGACGGAAGGGAGATCCAGCTGAATGCTGCTCCATCTCAGGTACATTTAATGAATGCTAAACGTATGTGACACCCATAGGCCCAAGCAGACCTTCTATATTCCCTTTCTCTCTCTATCAGAGACACACACTCCATCTCTCACTGTTCTTCGTCACATCACACTGTACAGTGAATCATTAAATGCTTCTGCACTTCTCAAACCATAAAAACACTGCAACTTTGATTGCAAGCTTTGATTCCTCACCCTAGAAAGTAAACTACCCACATCACTAAGGGTAATTTTGTGTTCATCCAATTAGTGAGAGTTGTGTAAAAGACAGATGTGAGGCGTCATTAGAGTAAGCTGGTAAAAAACAACCGAGTCCCCCACCACTACTACAACCACCCCAGTGCTTTACAAACAACCTGATGGATCACATTTCCTTTTCTTATCTACAGTATATTAGATTCATGCAGGATTCAAAAGTCTGAGAATCAACTCCAGAGATGTTTCTCTTCCAAGAAACACAAAACAATAAAACAATAAAAATTTTAACTCAGGTTATCAGATGGATGTCTGCATGAACTAACCTATAAATGTGCACCTGTTGATTATAAAAAAAATAAACTTAAATTTTTTTTTTTTTTTTAAAGAGGAACCGTTCAATCATGCAAAGGAATATTTTGGACATAAACAGCCAGAGCTCTGGGTAAACCTCAGCCCTCAGAAGCTAAACCCAAGCCTTCTTATGAGGTCTCTGCTCTGTGGTGAAAATGATGTTTGCCAACAGAACCATGCACTTGTAATATAACATCCTAAAAGTCCTTGGGTAATGCACTCCTAAAAGCAAGTCTATTAAAACCGTAGTGCTCCACAGGAGAAATACACTTCAGTTTCTCCGACTTTGAGAGCTATCAAGTTCACAGCGTCCTTGCTAAGTGTCTAGAGCAAAATACAGACGAATGGAAGAGGCTGCCAACATTTCTAGCCACTTGTCTTGGAAATTGGGAGTCGTGTCCTTGTAATAAAGCTTTCAGATGATCCCCAAAGCGCAAACCAACCCATGAAAGGCTACACGCTCTGCCACAATGTTAAGATCGGTACATGGAAAATTACATCAAATCACCTACACATGACTTTCTTCATTATCCATGTCGACGACTCTCTTTGCAAAAAAAAGAACACCCATGGTAAGGGGGATATGGCACTTTAGGTTCCAAAATGCATTTCTGTTTCAGTTTATCAGCAAATATGTTGGCCCTCATTTAAAAGTACTACAGCTGGAAACGGTCGGGAGTTGGAGATTCGAGCCTTTTTTCCAAGTTTACTTTCACATTTCGCACTGTATACATATGTTTACAATTTAGAGCAATCTCAGTGCTTATACTGCTTTAGCAGCATGTGCCTGAATAAATGCTTTTTATTTTGCCATATCATTAGCTCAACTGGAGAAGTTCCTATGCTTCAGGCTTAGCAGGCATGCCAGACATTGGTAAATTTGTAGATCGAATCTCCGTGCTTAAATGGCGGATTTGATATATAAATGTATCCGGCAAGAATCAGGAGCTGGCGGGTATACCTTCCAATCCACAGTGAGAGATAATGTAAAGTCTGTGGATCTAGCTCAGAACACTGCTGGTGCTAAAAAAGAAAATTAGTCCCTTGTACGTGATCTTAATGAAATCATATATTGTTTATATTATTGTGCCCTGCGATGGATTGGCACCCTGTCCAGGGTGTACCCCGCCTCCTGCCATAAGTCTCCTGCGATAGGCTCCAGGCCCCCTGCGACCCTGAATACAGGATAAAGCAGTATAGAAGATGAGTGAGTGAGTGAGTGAGTGTTTATATTATAATCGCTTATTGGATAGTGTCACACCCACACCTGGTGGCAAAATGGTGTGTCTGGTCCCTTTCAAGGTTTCTTCCATCCTTGTCACCATCGCCTCTGGCTTGCTCACTAGGGATAACTTTATAAATGTTGAATCAAGTATAAATTTAATTGCAATGCATATCTAAGCTATAGCCAGCCGTCTAGCTGCAGTAAAAACTGGTCACTAGACAAACGAATAGTGCCAAGCACTACAATCCACAAACCGGCAGACGTTCCCAATTAGCACCTGATGTCCTGAGGCCCATTATGTTATGACTATTAGCTTATCCAAGAACAACAACACGAACACAGAGGGTCAGACCCCACTTTTAGGTATGTAGTGAAACAGCAGTGGGGCAGGCTGCCTGATCTCTGCTTATTCTCTTCAGACACGCAAGACAGGCCAAAATGAAGTACACAGGTGCTCAGAGCATCCTAGAACAGCAGGCAGTGCAATCAGCAATTCGGCACGAGAGCTGTCCTCTCTGGAGGAGCGTGCCCAGGCACACACTAACATGTGTTTTAGGTTTCTGTCTTTTGGAAGAAAAGTTAAACCTTTCCAACTTCTGGAATACCCCACAGGGCTGTAAGATCATGTTATCCTCACTAAACACAAGAGCGAAAGATGGAGGCGATCGTGTGGAGGAGAGGGAGAACGGAACAGGGGAATAGAGTAACAAAATCTTTTGCTTCTCCCCATTTTCAAAGCTAATGGATATTTTTACTGCATAAAATATCCTTAGAAACATATGTTTCTGTAATGTTTCATTCCATTAAGAAAAAGGAGAAAAATATACAGTGCACGGCCAAGAAAAAAGGCTCAGGTTTCATTCGATCGCCTTTTGATTTGCTTACTGCACACAATGTGGTGGCCAGTTCACGTGTAAAAATGAATCCTCATGCTTCCAGAACCACTCTTTCACAATTTGAGTCCTGGAATATGCCTGCACCGTCAGGGACGGAAAAACTCCATTGATGTTATAATCTGGTCATTCAGTACATACAGCTGATTTCATTTTATTGCCACATAATGTTGCTGAGCCTAGACCTGACCGTCTGAAGCAACCCGAGATCACAACACTGCCTCCACAGGCTTGTACAGAGGCTTTTTCATGAGCTTTTGGTAAAAGGTCATAAAGTCTGATTACTGAGTTCACATTGACCCTATTCCAGAGTGATGGGTACATTAGGGTAAGAATGGATGTGCATGAAGTAGTGCATCCATCATACATACTGTACCTTCATCAAAGTCCATTCTTACCCTAATGTACCCATCACTCTGGAATAGGGTCAATGTGAACTCAGTAATCAGACTTTATGACCTTGTACCAATGATCCAAAGTCCAATATGCTCCCTGATAAGTTGAGTAAGGCTTGTGTTAGTCTAGTGGTTTTCAGCTGTTTAGTCCAAATCCTGTGAGTTCTCTTCACATTGTATGCGTATGTAGATGCTCTTAATTTCACTATTAAACATAGTGATGATTTTTACTGTTGATTTTTTACCTTGGAACTTCACCAAGTGTTTAAGCGATTACCAAAGTTGATGGGTCAGCGAGTATCCTTCCAGGTTTTGATAACGTATTGAAGGTTTTTTAGCACATTTCCAGTGAATTCAAACCTACATAGTTGTTTTCTTTGCTCGATGCAGTCCAATAATTTGACCCTTCTGAAATGGCAACTTTTTCAACCAAAGCCGACCAAAACCAATTTCAGACCTGAGAGTCCAATATCCACTTACAAGTCCTGGCTCAAAAAATCAGACTGGCTACTGAGTGACAGCAGAAACGCATTTTATAGACAGGAGATCAAATCCCAATGACGTCACTGCCATCCACAGCTGAAAGTCCCAACAAGTCTTTCCCAACAAGTCTTTCCCAACAAGAGAAAAGGAAAGACAACAAACATAAAATATCATTTTCCTCCAAGCCTGATTTGCTGTTTGACCAATTTGACTCAGCGAATCAAAAAATCAAGTGTGATTCAGAATCCATTCACGATTTAAATAAAGACTGTTTAAAACTCTTCCACAAAATACTCTTGTTTTACAAGTTTAGGGCTTCTTCTATAAAGTTATGGACAGTTGATGCATTACCGCCACCTACTGGACTGGAGTGTGTAGCAGAAGTTTGGTAGAGAAAAAATATAGCTTGATAACATGACATGACATGCAAACATCAACAACACATTAAACATCATTTCAATGTTCATTACATACTTTTAGTAGTTTTTAATACCTTACGAACTGTAACAAATAAAGTTGCTTGAGAGAAACTAGACAATAAACATTAGTGCTATTGAACAGATTAAAATCTCGATGGCCAAAACTCAGTTTAAAAAGATGTTGTTGTTGGCTTCATGTGTCTCAGAGTTATGAGCACATGTTATGAGAGCAGATCTCTGATGTCATGGTTTCTTTCAGAGAACATACTAAGCATGGTCAACCATGGAGAATGGTCAATAATTTGTTTAACTGATCATTAGTTATTATATATACTGAAATAACGGGGCACTGGTGGCTCAGTGGTTGGTGTTTCGCCTGCCATGCAAAAGGCCCGGGTTCGGTTCCCAGCCAGTGCCAAAACCCCAGTCACTGAATGCAGTGCAGGTCCCAAGCCCGGTTAAAATGGGAGGGTTGTGTCAGGAAGGGCATCCGGCATAAAACCTGTGCCAAGCTTGTATGTGCGGACCAAGTGTCCGCTGTGGGGACCCCTTGCTGGGAGCAGCTGAAAGACCAACATATCCTGAAATAATAATAAATAACAATGATGAAATAACTAACATTAAAAGAATAACTATAGTGTTAATTAAGTAATTCTAATTAAATAGACTTCTTTAGCATTTTAAAATATTTTTGTTTTCTACAATGAAAAATATGGACGCTTTATCCAACACTGATTGAGATACAAAGGCAAAGGAAAAAAGCCATCTAATCAAAAAAAAAAAAAAAAGAACAGAAAAAGACAGCCAGAAAAACGGAAGAAGAGAAGAGAGTACTGGTTAACAATGGGTGGGAAGTGGAATGGATCTAATTAGCACACCTGTTGGCAATTTATCACACATAAATCTCACACCTACAGTACAGGCCAAAAGTTTGGACACACCTGCACTCATTCAATGTGTTTTCTTTATTTTCATGACCATTTACATCGGTAGATTCTCACTGAAGGCATCAAAACTATGAATGAACACATGTGGAGTTATGTACTTAACAAAAAAAGGTGAAAT
>JAOVVB010000046.1:15730603-15745493 GCA_028570985.1 Heterobranchus longifilis
TGTGGTGCCTTCAGTGAGGATCTACCAAAGTAAATGGTCATGAAAAAAAAGAAAACACATTGACAGACAGATGAGAAGGTGTGTCCAAACTTATGGCCTGTACTGTAATTTTCACACCTGTAGCTGGATGCTCTCACTCCCACGTGTTATCCTTCAGGAACGGCTTTGTGCTCCCTGCTCTGTGAGGTGCAGTTACCACAGCCGCAGATCAATGAAACTCCCTCCAATTTTATCACCCGATGTAGCAAAGCTCCTGTCTACTATTTCTGCACATACCTCTGTACCCACACGATCAAATAATACTCCAGCCAACACATCGGCACCCGAAAGCTCACACAAACGAGAACTCATGCCCCCTGACGGCTTACAAACACACAGAGATGAAGCTGAGGCTTAGCTGAGCTGTAGAGATTTCAGATTTAAGCCTCTCTGCGATATTGTATGACGGTTTCAGTTTCAAATGCTTATTCATGAGCATTTAATGTAAACTGTTACAGCACTGACGGTTATTTAAATGTCACATACTGTATAATTGCGCAATTGCACTATACGCCATATTTGACCACAACAGATGTCAAATGAAAATACATCTTGTTTTGTTTCATTACATTTTATTGGCTACAGGTTGCTCTAGTAAAATGCAGGTTGAGCCAATCAGGATTATGCATTGTCTAATTTCTGTCTGAAAGCTATTAGCCAGCCAGTTAAACTCTAAGTATAAGGATATCAAAGTGACTGCAGGGCAAAATTTTGTAAGAGGGAAAAAAACCCAAAGAGCTTTTGATTATAAGGCGTCATTTTTGATCGTTTCTACCCGCAGATATTCTTCAAAATGTGTTCTGTAAGGTTTCCATATTTCTTGGAGTGTGTCAAATCAAATTCCAATTCTTTTTTTTTTGTCACATACACAGCATGATATGCTTAAAAGTTTCTGTCAAAAGTGGGATTTGAACCCACACCTCCATGTTGAGACCAAACTCCTCAATACAGGAAGGTATGCACCTTGAGTCTGGCGCCTTAGACCACTCGGCCATCCTGACACATGTGCGTGTTGTGTGATGGTTGGCACTCTATCCAGGGTGTCTTAGGCTCTCTCAGACCCTTAACAGGATAAGAGATATAGGTGTTGGATGATGTCATGTCACTATCTTTTTCTGTCAAGCTGTAATAAAAGGTACTTTATTTCCTACACCTATTAACATTATTCATATAGCTTGATTTGTTGAGCCTATCCCCGGGGACTTGGGGCACGCGACGGGGTACACTCTGGACAGAGTGCCAATCCATTGGATTAAGTTTTAAATATTTAATGGGAAATTCCAAATTCCACTGACACTTCTGGTGCTGTCTGACATCCACGCTAAATGCACAAGCATGCCACGTGTATTCATTTAATTGCACAGATCATGCAGTGATTTTTATTTAGCATATTATCTCAATAAATCCCTGGCTATACCACATAGACAGGCAGACACAAATGAACCAGTATGAATGCTCCTCTGAGCCCGTAAGATTTCTGTGTCACCTTTGGCATCATAGAAAATACAAATACTGCTGCTCGGTAGTATATCATGAACTCTTTGATGAGGCCCACCTCCACCTCACACCCTAGCCTTACTCAACCCCATGCACACAGCCCAAAGCAGACAAAAAAAAGTTCACAGGGTCAAAAGTATGGAACACCACAGGGTGCCCACGGCGAGTCACGCATACACACACTTGCATATGGTCCTGGCCATTTGGAAAACACTTCAAAAGCCTGATCCCAAAGACAGGGACTCGAGCATGAAACATCACAAATCATCATTACTAGAGACTAATGGCACCTTGCTTGAGCTCCACAGAAAGCACTGTGATGAGAAACAAAGGCATTGTGACATGTTAAGTGAACAATCAAATATTATCAATTTGAGATTATATCAATTAAGGCACTCTTATGATTATTCCTTTTAGAATAGTAAAGTCCTTATATCAATTAAATCAAGCATGCTCTAAGCTGGTGGTTCTTAAATCTGGTCGTTTTGACTTCCGCACATTTACTGTAATGTTTTCTCAGGACACCTCATTTAACTAATTTGCAGCCTTTTCTGAAGTACCAGCCTTTTCTGCACTTATCACTCACTCACTCACTCATCGTCTATACTGCTTTATCTTGTATTCAGGGTCGCGGGGTGCCTGGAGCCTATCCCAGGAGACTTAGGGCATGAGGGGCAGGGTACACCCTGGACAGGGTGCCAATCCATCGCAGGGCACACAGACATACACTCAGACATTCATTTACACACTACGTGCAATTTGGGAACACCAATTAGCCTAATCTGCAGATCTTTGGACTGTGGGAGGAAACCAGAGTACCCGGAGGAAACCCATCAAACACGGGGAGAACATGCAAACTCAATGCACACAGAGATGGGAATCGAGCCCGATGAGATAACAGTCACTCATACATTCACATCTAGGGGCAATTTAGTATAGACAATGCAGCTACTGGTATGTGTTTGGGATGTAGAAGGATAAACACCTGGACATAGCAGGCCACCCTGCTTCAAAACAGCATAGGTCAAACATTACCATACCTTCAAAACCATGGACTGCACCATCGAACCACTCACTATAGGAAGTTTACAGAACCTTCTGCACACACAGACGTGGATTTCCCGTCTTAGATCTCAACAGCACTTTAAGAGATAAAGCTAATGCTGGTAAACACTGATAAGTGATAAGTGTTGAAGTGTGTTGCTCAACTCTTCAGAAGTAAAAAAAAAAAATGCTGAATTTCAGCAGTACGAGCTGCTGCTATCCAACAACTGTTCCAAAACTATATGAGGACACAAAGGAAAAAAAATCAAGCACTAACAGATGTCAGATATTTTCCTCTAAGAACGTAAGCGGTCGAGTGGAGACGTGATCCCATTCATGAGCATCACAGTTCGCTGCATTTCTGACTGCTTGCCCAAGTCTCATTGTCCTTAAACTGCATTTATCCCAGACAACCACACAGCAGTCTTGCCGAGAGGCTGAAAAAATGTGCTTGTGGAGTGGTTGCTCAAGGAAGCAAAGTTGTTATGCATAAGAATAGACAACGGCGCAAACATTGTGGCTGCTGTAAGGAGCTTAGGTTGGCTGTGGCTAAATTGCTTTGGCCATAACCTGCGTCCAGTGGTTACCAGCAGCGTTGCCAGTGAGAGTCAGCACCTAGCCTGAGCTTCGGGTCTTTGCAAAAGCCTCGTCAGCACTTTCTGCCAAGGCTGGCTAGGGAAGAGAAAGCCATACAGACTGCAGAAGCAGATCCATATACCGAAGCGCAGATTTGTCCTGCTTGTTTTTCTGATGTGAAGATGAGTTTCTGTATCAATAAGGGACACGTGTGGGGTGACTGGGGCAGGCAGAGGACACTGTGGGTAATCCTGATGATTCTGTGATTTAGTGGTGTTACAATCATGCGCACTTGAACAGACATGCTTGTGCATTTGAGCCCCCACTGATCCCCCCTCCGAGCACAGCTGGAAATGTGGTCACAGTTTTCAGTTTTTTATTTGAGGGTTTCCTATTTTCTCTTCTATGTGAGTTACTATATTTACTGATTTCAAGGTAATTTAAACTCAGCATTTCTCATTGAATTTGACGTTAACTCCTTGAGGGCTAAACTTTTCTGTTCTATTTTCTATTACTAACAAATTGCGCATGCTAATGAATTGTGAATACAAACCTTCTTGAATTTGTGTGTTAATGTGTCAAAGAAGGAGGTATAGCAAAACATCTGTCCAGACACCATATCCATCTACTGACATAATTATTAAAGCAGCTAATTACTAGGCATGCCTGAACCCAAAATTAAACCTAAACCTAACTTAACTTAAGTATCCAAAATCAAAGCAAGTATATAGCAATAATGTTGCGTACCTACTGATCCCATCCAGTATCCTTATGATCTCGGAATTCGGAACTAAAGCCAACCTTCCAGGTAAAGATACGCCGCACGTCATGAACATACAGATGAATGCCGACGCGTCCTCTTTTTCTGCAAGTGCGTTTCCTATCTCCTGTTCCTTGGCACTGCTTACACCAGAGAGATCATAGAGATAAACACTATTGCTTTCATCCTCTTCTCTCCGTCTTACCCAAACAGTTCTGCTGCCTGATTTTACACAGAGCTTTTATTTATCTGATAGTCAGTTTCAGCATGCACTGCCCTAACAGATGACATTTGCTTGGTCTTAGTGGCTGGTACGTGTGGCCAGGCAGTGACATTACCAAAGCCACTGGGGTGTAAACATGTAAACTACATGCGACCTCTGCGTGTGCGCACCATTTCCTTGCCACCCCTGCCTGTGACAGCTGTTTATGCTAAAGAAGACAGTCTGCTCCTGAGGCCTGGCTCGGCTCCAAATGAAATAACACTGTGCTGAAGAAAAAGTCGGCCAACATGTAATACAAGTGGATAACAGAGAAAGAAAAAAAACAAGAATCTGAAAAATGTTGGTGGATATTTTTCTCCGCCCCACACATATTCTTTACCGTGCTCTTTACCGCAGACTGATCCCTGCTGTGCAACCCAGTTACTAAGAGAGGGAACGGAGGGATAAAAAGAGTGTCCAAATCCCACAATTTATAAACGGACCACAACTGAGGCTGTCTACAACAAAGCGTTTAGAAACAGAAGAATGAGATTCTTAACTCTACTAGAGTATGAACAACGAGGCAAATTAGCAATCAAATAAAACATCCTAAAATTCACAGGAGTGACGCTGGCTCACGGCTTCCTAGTCCTCAGTTTCATTCTGAGTTCGGGTTACTTTCTGAATGGAGTTCATTATTTGCCTCTGGGACCTCTGGTTTCTTCCCATGTCCCAAAGAACATGGTGGGAAGTGGCGTGGATATACTACTCATTCACCGTCTATACCGCTTTATCCTGAATTCAGGGTCGCAGAGGGCCTGGAGTCTATCACAGGAGACTCTGGACAGGGTGTCAATCCATCACAGGGCAGTTTGGGAACGCCAATTAGCCTAATCCTCAGGTCTTTGGACTGTGGGAGGAAACTGGAGTACCCGGAGGAAACCCACCAAGCACGGGGAGAACAAACAAACTACACACCCTGATCTTGCTCCATCAACCAGGAACCTGGAGGTGCAAGGCGAAGGTGCTAACCACTACACCGCCTTGCCACCTGCATATACTGCTGTGTGGAAATATTTGCTTATATTTCCTAACATGTCATTTTAATCACTGAGTGCTATTTAACACTCTTATATATTATCTTTCGTATTCTCTCATTAAAAAATGTTTAGGCTGAGCTGGGAGCCATGAATGCACTGCTGTCTTCACTTCTTCATCAGAAGTGAATCGTTGTTCTCATAGGGCTGCTGTCAAGGTACCAAACAGGTGAAAGTCTGATAAAGCAAGATCAGGACTGCTGGGAAGATGCTTTAACACTTTAAAACTTAGAGCAGCATGACTGGGGGACAGTAGCCTTGAACGGAAAGCTACTGAAGATATATAATAAATGGAGCTACACAGGAGACACCGTCAATGACATATATCATACCAACACAAATACCAATCCATATAATGCAGGCATGTACTCCAGGGTTCTTATTGAGTCTGAGACAGCCTCATGAAACATTTCTGTGACAGTGAGACAACTATTTGAGTGTTTTATATCTGTAGCAATAACAATTTCATAACCTCTTGCTACTGCAAGACAGTTCATTTTATAGACCAGAATAAATCCCTGTCAAGGAATCATGGAGTTCCTTTGTTTGACTGGGACTAAACAGACAAATAAACTGACAACGAAAAAAGTGTTAACACTCCATTACCATTCAAAGTGTGTATCTCGGGTAAGTGACCCTCAAAGACCTCATCCATATTTGAGCAACATCTTCAGACAGTGTGTATGAGGGAGAGCAAAAAGAGTGAATGAGAAGACAGGGAGAGAGAGAATGGGGAGACAATGAGCTCAGCACCACAACTCTCTAATAACTTCCATGCCTGACTTCCATGCCTGATTGAAACCACACCAGTGCTTCTTAGTTCCACAAGCAGGGGCCAAGCCAGGCACTCCACTATTCTTCTGCACTCCGTTTTTCTCGAATTGACATGCATCCCCTTTGGCTAGAAGGACAAAATTGCTGCAAGAGGTTATGAAAGGGCAAGGAGTCGAGACGAGACCCCGACACAGTCCCCATCCTCTGCACAACCACAAGCACATGCCATGAGTTCCTCTATTTCAACTGACCAGCCCACGTCCAGCCCATTGCAAAGAGAAGGCATGTTAAGAGTAGGGGTTTGATGTGGAGAGTACGTGTAATTAGAGGCCCCATAACATACAGAGTAACAGAGGAAGCCAGTACATCTGTTGGATAATGGAAGACTGGAGAGGAGGGATGGAAGGATCACACTGCCCTGAAGTGATTTGTTTAGGTTTAATTGAAAATATCAATCAGAATTGGAGACCGGTCCCAACATGGGCATCGCTGCCAAGGCTTGTGTTTTGGCACAGCCTCACAGATCGATTAATCAGTGGACGCACTGGATGTGCACGATTCCCACCTGTCAAAAAGCATGTTCACTTTAATGGTAGAAGACGTAGTGAAGGGGCTTTGCTGTCCCTTCACCTCCAATTTGGAACAGGAAATTTGACCCTTCAATCTGCCAGTCTTTGAAGTGTGGGTCAATGGAAAACCAAGGGCAGAGCTTATTATTATTGTTTCTTTGTGTTTTTTGGTTAAGTCACTCAGAAATAACAAAGCTGGCTACAGTGAGATGTCACACCAGGACACACACATGTATGCTTCTGCTCTGCCCCGGAAAAGAAATTGACAAGACTTTGCTTTAGAGTGGGGTAGGACATAGCCACAGTCTGCACTAACACAGACACAGTAGGTAAGAGTGGCCAAGAGGAGAGCAAGTCAAGTTCCTCAAGCTCAACAGGGGCACTTTAAAAGAGCAATTTAAACCTTTGAACTGTCCCAAACACTCAGCTGACACCCCTTAGCCAGTCATGCTTGCAGACCCAGCCCAGGTGTTAAGGAGGGGGTTGAGGATGTGGCATTTATCTTGTGGGAGGCTGGATCATCATAAAGGGTCAACGACAAGCATGATTGAGGGAATAAGAAGGCTTGCTGATATGGAGTACTGGTACATAAAAGTTATGACAGCGGTTAACCTCACTGGCGTTCCTCTCAGACGCTAACATTACGGTCACATGGTTTTCTTTACTTGAGCATTTAGTCGAAGTCCAAGGTAATAAACAAAAATGAAACTCACTAAACAAATGAGGGAAAATCTAGCTTTTCATTTGTCTCATGCGGCAACCCATGGCATGATGTAGCTGCCACAACTGCAACTGGCCTCGTTACTTAAAGTACTGAGAAAACGCAATGAGCCTTTTGAATAGCAAAATAAGTGCAGTGCAATCATACATGCCTTATAACTGAGTAACGTCTTTACCTTTCATGCCACTGTGTGAATCAAGATGCTATTTGAAAAAACATCTGCAAGGTTATTTCATGCATGCTTTTTTTTTTTTTTCAAAATAGGTTCCATATTCAGAAATTTTATTGGTCAGTAAACTAAAAGGAATTGTACCCAGCTAGCAATATTACAATATTTAGTAGCTTTAAAAGGAACCACATTAAGATATAATTGCTTTGGCTAAGCCGTTGAGGGACTAAGAAAAGGTGAAAGCTAGCAACCTCGCTCGCTTATGGGACACTGGACCTTTTGTCCGCAGCTCCACAGTTTCCAATCACTCTAAAGAAATATGGAGTATATTACAAGAATTATATAATAAGTCCCTTTTATTTTACTTCATTTCCGAAAATTAACTTTTACAGTGCGGTAAAATGTGTCCCGAAAGAGAACCATCTGTTTGGCATTTAGCACTGCCAGCACAAGGGATCCTCTAATGACAGTGATTGAAGGGAAAAGAGGGAATCTCCTTGTGCATAACGGAGCAAAAATCGATGAAATTCTAACGCATGAATGTTTCACCCGCAAAGCAGTATAAGATGACGAATGGGTAGTGTGAAATGGTATTGCAAAACGCACCCTTCCATTTGCATGAACTGAAAGCGTCTCCATTCTCCTTCTTAAATGAAGCAACAGCTCACAAAAACGGAGACATGGGCTGTTGGTGGAGGAAACACACCACTCCAAATCCAAATCAGGAGTCTATCAGTCTGGATAAATAAAAGAACGCTAACTGACGTTGTTGAGGAAAGGGCATGTGGGTGTTATTCGTGGCTAATAAATACAAAGAGAATCTGCCACAGAGGCTCACATGGAGCTTGAGGTATCTGCGCCATTGTGAGTTCATGCTATTGCCATTCCGTTGTAAAGAAAGCCGATGGGGTGCCATAGCATTGCCGCACGATCCCCGCACGATACACATCCTCTGCCTTGACACAACAGCCAGAGCCAATAACACATTGATTAAGGCTGTCAAATTGTCATTAAACTAATAAATCAAGTTAAGCCGAAGTGACAGGGCTTCATTAGTGCGCAACTGCTTATGGATGTTCTGCATCAGAGTGCGGCTGAAACACAATAAACTGCAGGAGCTTGATCTGAGTGAAAAAAAAACCCAAAACAAATCAGACCACAAATCTTTTTTTTGGTAGAAGAGAAAGTGAAGACAGCAGCTTCCTTCTCTTCGAAGGACTGGGGATACAACATTATACTCAACCTGAATTCAAATCTTTAACTAATATACTGTATAAGCTGCATTTCCATCCACAGTTTGACAAAATCAGACCGGGAAAAAAATGTTCCCATCGGTTTGGTGCCACCCTTGAACCTTGAGAGATTTAATCCCTTTCAGGTGATGGAGCTCAGATGAAACCATCTCTAACCGATCTCCTCAGATATGTTCCCCCTTAACCTCCTACTCCCCTCTCTCTCTGTCTCTCACACAGCCCTCCTTTATCAAGAAACACTCCGTCCTGTGTGCTGCACCAGGCTACAAACATTCTCCACTCATTTTCAACAAACTTGGTAAAACAATCACACCCTGCTGTAGGAGGACAACCTCTAACACACAGCACATCAAGAGAGCTGCTGTCCGCTGTCCAAGGCCTGAGGGCCAGTGCAACTGAAAAGCAGCACAGCTACTGGACAACAGGAGACTGGGGACTCGTACACATAAAGTTGTTGACTCGATGAAGAACATCCATCTCCTGGATTAGGGAGGCAACACGTGAAAAGCTCTTGTTAAAAGACGTGACATCTGCAGCTTTTTCACTTTTTCCAAACGGAGAGTGGCCTACAGTTAAACAGAGGGGGAGAAGAAAAAAAAAAGCTCTTGGATCGCTCTCCTTCGCTGTCAGGCACTTAATCAACGGCGTATATGGCACGAACATACCAGGAGCCAACATTAACGTGTCCACCCATTGACCTGGGACCTTGTTTAAGCTTTCCGCAAACATAGCGCTACATTTACCAGCTCCTCCCCCTCATGCCATTCTGTGTTAGTTAGGATTTAGCAAACCGAACGAATGTAAACTTAAGGAATACTTTTTAAAAAAGCGCACCAAAGCGAGTTATTAACTTCTCGCTTTTGTTTAAATCAGATCGTTCGTACCCTCGATCAACTTTTCAATCCCAGACGCTGACTGTTCTCTCCACCACCTTCACATGCTTTGGTCTCAATTCCAGCAACAACAGATTCTGTGATGACGTCTCAGTGTCGTTACGGCTTCATGGCACTTTAGATGAAACACATCTCAGGAACTCCGAAATAAGCCTTTCCTTGGAGATATCCACCTTTTAATGGCTTACAGAGCAGGATTTTCTGACTATATGCTCCTATTAGGTCCATTATCATAATCACAGCACTAATCAGAACGAGCACTTTCTATGCTTCACAAAGAGAGACAAAGAGAGGCCAAAGTCATGGTAATGGTCTAAGACCGACATGACACACACACACACACACACACACACACACACACACAGAGCTTTCAGGCATACAAATTTACTGAGGTCGTAGTACTGTTTTTATAGAAAATGGTTTAAAAAAGTTTGTTAAATAATATAATGTAATATCTCATGCGTTCATTCCACAAGGAATTAGAACCATATCAAAAAAACATTAAAGGTAAAAAATATTGACCTCATCAAGGCTTTTTAGTGTTAGGAATGAAAGTGCACGTTTCAAATCCACAACAAAGCCCTTGTCCTTCATAACATATTTATGTGCTTTTAGAAAAGAAAAAAAAGAAGAAAAAAAAAACTGCATGCACTTAAAATTTGATGGGAAAAAAACAGTACTTGCTGTGAAAACTACTTCTACAAACTTTTTCTACTTAACACCTGGCTCGTGGTTAGAGACACGGTGTTTAGGAGCTTGTGCAAGGAGCTCATAAGAACGTTAATCCATGTGTAATGACCATAATATGATTATGAACTTCTTCAGTAGCATTGAAAAAGTGTATAAGCATAGGAATATCAATACTACAGAGATTTTCTTTCTTTAAGGCATTTGGAATTAATTAATTAGCGACACAGGAGTTAACGGCGTCCCTTTTACAGATCTGCACGCCTGATTTCTTCCCTCTTCCCCTGGGCTACGCTGGCACATGAGCCTTTTGGGTTTTTATGTAGTCAGCAGGTGGCATCATTAGGCAGGGAATAAAATGAAAACAAATACCCCAGAGTCTAGCAATGATATCATAGCAGGGCTTGATAACCCTCCCAACACCCACCTCCCAAACCCCCCCGTCTGGTCTCTGTAGCGTGCAGTGTAGGGGGTAAGGAGGTGTAAATTGGATGTTTCTTACTGTTGGTTTAGTTTTATTTGCACAGAATGAAAACGATGTGTTGGCTTTTAGGCACGGGGAAAACGGCTGTGCGCTGCAGAACGTCTTTTAATACCTTTAATATATTATGATGATCTGTTTGGAACATGCCAAATACTCACCAGAGAGGGGTCATTGAAGTCATGAATACGAGGCTAAGTACACCTCAGACACTGTATATTGGCATTTTATAGCAGATGCTAATAAGTGTATGGCCGATTCTAATCGTTGCGCATGACTGGTGTCTCTGGAATGACTCGGATACCGCTGTACGAGAGCGAGCCAGAAAATACTGAGTATAAAGCTGTCATAGAAACCCGCAGGGCAAGAGAAATATTTGACTGCTTCAGAGTCTATTGAACCATGATTTCTCCCCCATGGTACTCTCAATAAGCATGATAAATAAAATAAGGAAGGATGTTTAAAGCTTGGATGGCTGCCACAGCATTTCGTGTGTCACTCCTGGCCTCATGTGCATTAAAACAACAAAACCTACTCATTTTTAGGCCTCCAGATGCAGTCAGATTGCACTGTACAGAGGCATACATACATCCATACATACATACTGACAGACAGACAGACAGACAGGTATGGATGATCTGTCTGAAACACACACGCATGCATGCAATAAAAATAAATTATATTTCCAACTTTGATCCCATTAAGAAAATGATATTACTCAGTATCTGAGATCGCACAAGTCCCGCAGAAAAACAGGGGAGCAGAAGATGTGTGTGTGCCAGTACCCTGCAGTGATGGCCTGATTATTTGCAGATGGATGGTGGGGAAGACTTGTAGCCGGAATAAAGCCCCCCCCAGCATGCCATGCATATGATTACACCTAAGATTGAAGTTGAAGTTATTTCCATTTCTTTTTTATATTAGTAATATAATTGTGTTGCAACAGCACTATATGCGGCTCGTTTATTTTCTTTCAAAAAAAAAAAGGACTTTTTTTAAATCCATTATTCCTCTCAACCATACGGACAGAGCTACTCATTTCAATTTGTTTATAACACCAGCAAATAGACTAGCTATATGAACGCGTCATCACAGTGAAGAAACTGAATGCTCAGCTCTGGCTTTCCTTTTGAACTTAATGACCTGGAAAGGCTGATTTGAAACGTATCAATCAGATGCAATGTTTAAAGAAATACAAATCATGTGTACTGTAGGCAGATATTATTATCCATGATTATCATTTTTATTTATGATCTATGACCTGTTCTGATAGATCCATCTGATAGATGGAGAGCTATTTATAACGCTCATTAGTTATCCTAGATTTTGCCTACCACCACCAAGTCAGAATATTACAGCTCCTGTTATTGAACGTTAATAAATACAGAATATCTTAAATGAAGCAAAGTTACAATTGTTCTTAGTTGATATGTGTAAGATAGTGAGTAGATTCACATTTAGGATTTTTTTTTTCTAGATGAATCCACCAGCAGCATCTAGAGGAGATGTGGATGCAACACAAATTAAACTTGAGGACAAACACCGGCTCCACTGATAACAGCGAGAGGTGCACTGTCCAGTATCTCAACAGATCGGATAGTTTTTTTGCATTTAGGATTTATGGAGAGATAAAAAAAAAAAAACATAGTCTGTAAGCCTGAACATGGTTCGATATCCAGCTTGCAGACAGACGTTAATGTGTTTGTAGCCCTTAATGGTATGAGTAGTTTGGCTTTTTGAGTGGTGGTCGTGGTGGGGGCAGGGTGGCGGAAGAACGACTTCCGGTTCTTTGATTGGCTTCCAATTCAACATGTCTACGGCGGTTAAATCCATCTTACAGTTTATCGGCCCGCGCCATTGGCTTTCTGAGTACCGTAGACTCAGGTATAATAAATCAACCAGGTTTTCCTTTATATAGAGTCGAATCCCTGAGTCACTTGAGAAGTGCCTACTAGTCACGAAACCAAGGTACAGGCAACATGGTCAAAGTCTTTTTTTTTCTCCCTCGTCTTCAATTTAAATCTATAAGGTCAAAATAATTGTCATTTTAAAAGTTGAAAAAAAACACAGTTTCTTTAATCTGAAATTAATTTTAATAACCTCTACTTCAGTGTGATATTGCGAATTGTATTAAAGTTACAAGAAATATGAAAGCAATAGTTCTTGCACCCCACTGCATAAGAAACTGAATGTAGATTAAACAACATTACAATAAAACCTCGAGAAGATATGTTCTATTTGACTTTACAACACTTAAGTTATAAATACAAAAATAACACAACATCTACTAATCTGTGGAGAATCCGTGTGTTTGTGGCAAAGCTGACAAGTGAACACACTTGGATACACACTTAACTATCCAAGCAGGGAATAATTTTAATATAGACCTACTCAGATTTGGGAATGTGGTGTTCATTGGTTAGCTACAAGTGTGTGCACTGACCTGATGCCAAATATTTCTCCACAATGGTACTACTATAAAACTGCTATACCCTAAGTAGGGAAATTCTTACACTGTTTAAAAAAATGGAATGTCAGGTAAAGTGATGTTGAACTGAGCACAGGCTGTGCGCGATGTTAGGCTGTGCTCGTATCTTTACGCACGTTTACGCGCAGGCACACGGGCGCTCAGGTCAGCAGTGCAGGAGATAGAAGTTTTAACACACGCATTTATTTTTAGTTTTGCTGTGCAAAAAAACAAAAAACAAAACAAGCCTTAAAAATCCATAGGGATAACCTGTATTGAACTGCACTGTCGTTGCCCAGAGATTTTTCTATTTGCCTAAAGTGAATAATCTTTCATCTCCAAGATCTTACCAGAAGTGTGATGTTAATCTGCTTTACCTCTTTTGTTCCTTCTCCAGCGATGCGCCTGCGTCTGACAGTGGCTGTAGTCCATGCAGTTCAACACGATCAAAGCAAAGGAGAAGAGTCGAAACTGCATCTGGGCGGCTGTTCGTTCTCCCGACTCAGTCAGAAGAGCCAAAGTCAGTTTGAAGTTTTTCTCCTTTTCCGTCCACAGTCCTCAAGGTCCGTGTTTAAGCTTCTGACGTCGCCTACAGATTGTTGACCGTGAAGTTTAGAAGTCCATACTTCACACGGGAAAGAGTGTCTCATCAGCGACTAATGTCATGTTTATAACGCTTGTTAAAAAAAAAAAGAAAAAAAAAAGCGCACGATCATAGGCTAGGAGCCCCTATATCCTCTACCCTATGGAAAGAGTCCCGATGAGCTGATATAAAGGATCTCAAGCTTATAGCGGTACGGCACAGCCTATAGCGCAGGACTCATCAGCAGAACAATCATCTAGAGCACACAGCGCAGGTTAGAATACATCAACGTTTTCTGGTGGAAGTGTTGAGTCGTAACGCAGCGCAAATCGCCGACCGACATGTTCGGCAAAACGCTCAAAACAGGATGATACCTTTAATATAAGCTACACACAAATATACACACACACACGCACTGTGGCACACAGTCACTCACACGCTCTCACACACACGAGATGACATAAGACTACCTGCAACAAAAAAGAGACCGAAAGAGAACAAAAATCCGATCCGGTTGAAAAAGTTCCACAGTAGAGATGCGGCACAGAGCATCCCTGTCGCCAGGAGAGAGAGAGAGATATATATCTATATATATATAGAGAGAGAGAGAGAGAGAGGGAAAAAAAAGTTTTGTCACTCCAAACCCCCGATCCGTTACACACAGCTCATCACACACTCGGACGCAGCTCTTACACCCGCTCTTCACGTGCAGCTCCGCGGGCTGGATGAGGACGCGCCTCGGCTTTGGTCCTCCGCAAAAAGAAAACAACAGAAAGAAAGGAACGCACAGTTATGTCGAACACCTGAAGCTCGTTAGTGATCGTGAAGCCGCCGTGTGTGTGTGTGTGTATGTATGAGTGTGTATGAGTGTGGCTCTCTCTCTCTCTCTCCGCCTGCTCTGCTCTATATAGAGTGCTGTGCTGATGAAGAGCTGAAGTGTAGTGGTGCTGATGCTTGGGCCGCTTTAACTAGCTATATAAGCTCGGCGCTGCTGTCACGTGGAGACTCCCAACATCTTGGTGGGGCTTTTTTTTTTTTTTTTTACTTTTTTTTTTTTTTTTGAAGCTCCACATTCCAC